>JANSVB020000433.1:958115-970844 GCA_025504935.2 Erythroxylum haughtii | reverse complement strand
GGACTCAGGTTACACTTTTATGAAAATGATAAGGCTCAAAATGCACTTTTAACCTCGTTTTGAGGATTTTAACACTTATTTAATGACAAGATGGTTTGTGATGATAGCTATGGTATATAGTTGTTAATGTAAACTTTTAAATTATAAGTGAAAACGTAAAAAATTTGAAACCATCAAAGTCATGTTTAATCAATCCTTAATTTAATTTAATAATGGTAAAATTTTGGATATATGAAATTATTGTATATGAGAACTAAAATTACTATTTTAGATTATATTAATTTATTAATGTAATAAAATTTTGTATCTTCTATCATAAATGTAAGCATAATTTAATCATTCAAAAAATTTTATTTTATTCTTTATTTTAACTATTATGTGCCTAATTTATTCCTTTGTAGAACGAATTGTTTTTTAGACATTTGCACAATTAATCTCTTTTTACTACTTAAAAAATATGATTCATAATTTAGGTGAAAAATCTATTTTTTACCATTTCTGAACTAAATTACTATATAATGCCTGTAATAGGTTTGGTTTGGAAAAAGTGAATCAAATACCACGATCTCCTCCTTCTTTCTACCTCTTTCTTATAACATGGCTCTCTCTCCCTTATTTGTGAACCAATCCTTTGCTTTAACACTCTCCTTTCCTTCTACCTACTATTGTATCCTTCTCTTTGCTACTTCAATCAGACCCAAATTCCACTAGAGAATCTTTCTTGGTCTTCTGGCTCTTTCTCACAAAATGGCTCTCTCTCCCTTGCTTGTGAACCAATCCCTTGCTTTAACACTCTCCTTTCCTTCTACCTACTGGTATATCCTTCTCCTTCCTACCTCAATCAGATCCAAATTCGGCTAGAGAATCTTTCATGGTCTTCTAGCTTTATCAAAGTTCATTCCTACCCATCTTTTTTTTTTTTCTATTTTTAGTAATAGATTTTCAAGTTATCGTCAGCCTAACTTTTCCCTCTTAAGAGTTATGGATGTTAGAGGAGCAATAGTTAATCAAAAGACTTGAAAATAAAATATCTTTCCACCCTTCAAATCTAGGGTGACCTCTAGACTAGTGATTCTCTCAGGAGCAACTTTAGATAACTATATTTCTTCACTTAGCTCAGGTATGTCTAAGAGATAAAAGGTTGTTAGTCTATAGTTTCCCAACACTCAAATGTGCTAGAGGCTAATTGTAGGATAAGCCTCTAAAACATCATTACATTATTGTCCTCCAAGTAATGATGGGGTTGAACCATTGTTTGTCCAAACTTAGAAATATTAAAGAAGGGAGTAAAAAGTTGGAACTCCATACCTAGGTACGTGACCTTATTTTCCTATTATTAATAGTTAGGCACCAAAATTCTAGAGAGGTAAGGGATTATATGAGGTGCTAATCTTGGAAGATAATCATGTTTTATTCAAGTTAGGTTAAGGTAGTGGTTAAGGCTAGTCTATAACACACATACAATTTTCCCATTTTTGTGAAGGTTTGAAGCCCATGTATTAACATAAAAAAGATTAAGCATGAAAATATACTAATACAGGTCAGCATTCATAATGTACCATTAAAGTATTGGTCTACTAAAGGACTTTTACTATTGGAAAAGTGGAAGGAAATTTGAGATAGGTGATAAAAGGAATTGATAGGTTGGATACTCAACAGAGAGAGAACCTGATTGGGAAAACATAGGTGGAAGGAACAAGTGCAGAGTAAAACAAAAAAACTGGAGAAGTAGTGGGATCTCATAAAGGAAAAAAAAAGTACTATTAGAAAGGAAAGAGATCATAACCTTCAAGCTTTAACTATATTTAAAAGGACACCATCCTAATAGCTCAATGCTTACATGATCAAACGAAGGAAGCCGAAAAAATAAAAGATAGGGACCTTGATAAGACTATATTGCCACAATAAGCATTGGAATAAAACTTGTGTAAGTTCAAGTGATAGTACTAGAGCAAGTTAAGAACGAAAAACAAGTTAAAGGGTTCTAAGCCTACAAACCATACTTAACGTTGATTGTATCTTGGAATATTAAGGGAAATAATTGCCCCAGTAAACAGTTAGCACTAACAGATTTTGTTAATGAAGTTAAGCCTTAATTCTATGAATTCTAAATACTAAACTTACTTAGTCAGGAGAACATCTCCAAACTAAGAATTTTGGGGAGCTAATGGTCCTTTTTATCAAATCACCAACATCATCACTATAGGTTCATTTTTTTTGGATTTTAACTTGAGAAAAGTCAAGGTGAGTATACTAGATTCTAATGATTAGATGTTGCATGGTTTGCTTAGGGAAATTATAAATTATGTATCACTTTTATGTATGGATCAAAGTTTTGATTCTAAAGGAGATATCTACGAGAAAAATTGACTAACAGTCACCCAACAATTTAAGGCCCTTGGATTATAATAGTGGACTTCAATATGATTTTATAAAGACATTAAGCTAAGGGACATACAGGAGTGGGGAAATTTACAAATGAATTTAGGGAATGCATGTAGAAAATAGGTGTCACTAATTTGAAGTTTGAGGGTTGCTTCTTCTTTTTGAGTAACAAACAAACCTCTCGATGGAATTTGAGGAAGAAGTTAGATAGGAAATTAGTAACTAGAGAATGGTCAGATGAGTTCCTAGAGAGCAAAGCTATTTTTGATAACACCTTATTATTAGATCATACTCCAATATATCATTCAAAACATATTCAACAAATGGAGGAGGAAGATCCCATTTATATTTAACAACTTTTTATTATAGGAAGATGGATTTTGAGAAGCAATCCATAAAGGCTTAGCTTAAGAGAAACAAGGGAATAAAGCTTATATTTGTGTTACTAATTAAATAGGAGCCAAAAGTTTTCAATACAAAAAAGGATAATGCACACTAAGAAGAATGTTGATGAAGCTATAAGTAAAATGATCGACTCCAAGTTGATTGTCAAAGAAAAGCAGTTGTGAGTGAATATACAAGGGCAATCTCAATCCATAACTCCATTCTCAAATAGAGAACCTGAGTCATTGGATCGAGGATGAAGATAGTAATACCAAATTTTTTTGTAACTCCATTAAGACAAGGGATATAAAAATAGATTAAATTCCTTAACAAGGAAAAATGGGGAGATTATTTCATCACAAGGTGACCTTAGGTGAAGTCTACATATCTGTAAGAACTCTCTTAGAACAACAGCTAGGAGCATATCCTCATTGCTTTTGCTTACCTCCTTTATTAGTAAATAGGTTATTAATGAGATGAATGAGTATCTATGTAGTTCCTTTACTGCACAAGATGTATGGAGTTCTTTGATAATGGTAAGATTGTAAAAGAGATTAATAATACTTTCATTAGTTTGATTCCAAAATCTCATAATCACGGATCTTTTAGTGAGTATAAACTAATTTCTTACTATAAATTCTTACGTAAAATCATCCTAAAACTGTTGGCTTGAAGCATAAGGAAGGTGTTAAACTAATTTATAAATGACACATAGAGTCATCTTAGAGGGAAGACAAATTGTAGATAATGTATTGATAACACAACAACAGTTTAAAGGCTATACAAGGAAAAATTAACCTATGAACTATGCTCTAAGGAGAACTTCTACAAAGCCTATGATTCAAAAAGCTAGGAAGTCCAAGCGTTTAGAGAGTAGATAAAGGAGTGCATAACCTCTACTTAATTTAGTGTGTTAGTGAATGAGGAACATACTAACCTCTTTCATGGTGGCAAAGGCCTGAGGTAAGGGGATCCAATATCCTCTTATATGTTGATTATATGTATGGAAGTATTGGTCAGGTTTGGTAGACACAATATCTCTATGAATCCCAACTTATGTTACTATAACAGATGGAAGGAAATTAACTTATTTAGCCTCTCATTTGCAAATGACCTGCCACTCTTTTCTAAAGTACATGATAGGTCAGTCTATACTCTAGTGACATCTGTACACATGTTTAAAGAATTATCACGCTTGGAAGTTAACTACAAAAAGATTCATCTAACTCTATCTTCGAGTGCATTGCATGTGTCTTACTAGTTTTTAAGGATCTCATATATGCAAATTAAAGAACCTCCTTTTACTTATCTTGGACTTCCATTGTCCACAAGGGGACTTTAATTTTGGGATTGCATTCCATTATTGGAAAAGATGCACACAAAAAAAAGGTTGGAAACTTTTTAAAATAAAGATTTATCCTAAGTTGGTAAACTGTCGTTGATAAGATCAATCCTAAACTCACTACATGTGTATTGGTCAACTCACATATTTCTATCCAAGAGCTTAACTAAATCATTGGAAAAATCAATGAGAAGTGAAAAAGCAATAGAAAAAGTTAGTTGGAAAGAAATCAACAAACCAATGGATGAAGGAGGACTAAAAAAATACTTCAATTAATCAACTTAAATAACAACGTGTTCATAGCAAAAAGGTTTTGGAGGCTATTGGAGAACAAAGGCACCTTATTTCCTAAAAGAACAAGCAGAAGGGATAATCCCCAAGGTATCCTTCTTAATCTAATTAGCTATCAAACAAAGACTGCTTATAAAGGATATGTTGAGCTTTCTAAATATATCTGATCAACATCCGCTTCTTACTCATCATGGTTACGAGGGAATGTATTGGGAAGATAGAGCAGCTAGATACTGGAGAATCATGAGAGAGGAGCCTCAATGCTAACCATGAAGATGGCACATGTTTATAAAGAGCATCATAGTAGGGAAGTAATTGATGATTATAAAGCCAACGTGTGAATGGCATTTTAATTAGTTTGTCTTTGTGTGTGTGTTTTTTTTAATAATTCTGGATATTTTGCTTTTAATATAATTCGTTTAAGTTTGAAAAAAGAAAGATAACTTCGATGCCTTTTTTAAAAGACACGAAACGAAAGACAATTAATTTGGAC
Source organism: Erythroxylum haughtii (assembly GCA_025504935.2). Classification (NCBI taxonomy): domain Eukaryota; kingdom Viridiplantae; phylum Streptophyta; class Magnoliopsida; order Malpighiales; family Erythroxylaceae; genus Erythroxylum; species Erythroxylum haughtii. The sequence goes on along the minus strand of JANSVB020000433.1, from coordinate 965,949 downwards.
ACTTGAGAAAAACAACAGAGACTGATTTTAAATAACAGGGATTGGACAGTTGACCCATATAAGCAATCAGAAATTAAGAACAAGCAGAAGGGACGACCGATTAATTTGGCTCAATGGCATTCTCCTGCAGGTACTTGTGCTTTTCCTCGTCGGTCATGAAAGCAGTGAGAGGGAAAGACTTGCCAATGCCCATAGGTGTTTTGAACATTATTTTATTGGAAGTAGGGTCCTCAATGCTCATCTCACTTATGGGCACCCACAGAAACATTTGCTTGCTCTTGATGCCACTCATCTTCTTCATCCTAAACTTGTCTACATAGGCAGTCACCTCTTTGGCATAGCATACACGAGTATTGGTAGCAACGAAAAAATGCTCATATGGAGCCTTGAGTTTCATCCAAACAAATCCCGTTTGTCTTACCCTTCCACACTCTTCAAGATCTTTGAGAGGAAGTACTCCTTTTGGGAATCCTAGCTCTTCAAGAAGCTCTATTGACTGCCTGTAGCAATCCTCCGCACCGTATGCTATTTCTGCGCCTGCACGTTCGTCATCAACACGAATAATGGATGTAGCCATCTTGATCGTTGAGATACTATAAGTGGCTGTTAATTTCTGGGTGTTTTAAAGATGGAGAAAGGATATCGATGATTGATTGCATATATACATTTATCTTGGAAGCAGACGGTAGGGGCTGTTCGCTTGTTTAGATTTAGTAGTTTACCAAACAGCCATGAGTGGTTGAACCGAACATCTCCTACCACGCCAACGAGTTTGTTAAGATGTGCTAGCCGTCCAAAGAAATTCTCTCCTTTTCCCAAGTTATACGAAGCTCAGAGTTTAAAAGTCTGAGGGTCAACTAAATATTTAATAAAATTAAAATATAATTGAAAAAACTTCAGAGTTTAATTAAGAGAATTGTTTAATAAAAACTTATTTATTTATTTTAATTTATAAAAAATTAATTTACAAAAATTGACAATTAATTAATAAGCTTATCAATTTTTAACAATAAAAGTTTTTAAAATAATTCAAATTAAAAAATTACAAACCGATGTAACAAAATTGAACGATTAATCCAAATAAAATTTTGAGTCGTTGCTCTTTCTTTCCTGCATGGTTGGATTGGATTCCATTGCAGAGATGGCTACCGGTAGCATAAAACACGTAAAGGAGTAATGGTCTACAATTAAAAGGAGTAATTCTTCAACGAAGCATATTCACCATATAGTTTTCTCACTTGTCGGAAAAAGAAACCAAACGGACTGCCGCAAAGCAAAACTGTGAAATATATTAATGCCACATAAGAGTACTATGTCATTTACTTGTCGGAAAAAGAAACCAACGAACTGCCGCAAAGCAAACCTGTGAAATATATTTAATGCCACATAAGAGCACTATGACATTGAATACTCTTCTCTAAATCCCTTGACCAGTACCTAACACACAACCCTGGAACTTATCAATCATTGTCATTAAGGTAAAATTTTCATCATCACGTTGCTTGGAAGAACTTGAACAAGGTGATGCAGAAAGCAAACAAAAGTAGGGTACAGTATTGGGCCAAATCTACCCTGAAAAATTAACAAATAATTAAACTATTTTGTATCTCCGTCCACTTCAAGCAAGCCTTTATCGCCTGAATATATGTACAGATTCGTTATAACCCGTGCTAACCAAAATGTAAACACAAAACTGCCACATTGTCGCAACAGTCGGCTATATTAAAGCAATGGAATTGCTAGCATTAAGGCCACAAATACAAAATGAATTCCATCTGCACATGGTTATTCGCAAATCCGTACGGCTCTGTTATGCCTCTCCCAACCCACCCACCTTCTGTGCAACTTTAACTCTTCGATAGAATAGCACATATGCAGCTGAAGTCTTCACATCAGACTCGTTGACCGGAGAGACACGACTGTCATCAAAATTGTACCACCTATTGTCGTCAATTAACTGGAACATTGGACAAAGAAACAGTTATTAGATTACCAAAAATGTCATGCCTTTCAAGCATCAAGCCTTATAACAGATTCTCCATAATAAACATTCCATACTACAAGCAACAAAAAATATCTACTTGCTAAAGTAGATTCACTAGGCTTGAGAGAATGTGAGGAGGTGGTGCAAAACCAATAATTATCAGCTTTCTTCTATGGAAATGGAAGAAGATAACTGACGAATAAGTCTGATCAGTGACATCAATTTGTCAAAGAGGACATCAAACCAGAGTATTTAATTACCTTAGCAAATGCAGTATAATGCCCACCACCCAGACCACCATAATGATTGCTGATAGCATATAGCTCATACAAATAAGACTCTCCATCCCCCTTCTTTACATATTTGTTCAAATCAAGATTGTGAATGGGGAAATCCACAAAAGTATCTAACTTATTCTTCAAGTATCTGCTGTAAGAAAATCGTTTTAAGTGGAACACAAGAATCTCAGGTAACATCCAGAGGTCCAGCTTCTTTGTGGCTTGTCTATGCTCTTTGCAATTTGGGCAATACCTGTATCAACATGACTTGCATTGGCTTACATGTACCAAGGTAAATAATTTCAATAGAAAACTCAAGGTAAAATCCTGAACCTTGACAATAAAACATTTTTGGAAGGCATACTTACCACATGTCATCAGGCCCTAAAGGCTCCTCAGTCAAGAATGCCTCCAAGCATGAAAACAGGGAGACAGCTTCTTGCCGGGTTTTCTTTGCAGTGAAACTGGACTTATGATACACCTCTGGGATATCCTTGAGATAGCTGGAATCATATAGCTTCAGTTCTTTTTCGGACCAATCCAAGAAGACCCTGGTACGATTTCCAAATTTGATGACAGAATCCTTGAAAACAGGCTTGCAACTTCCATACCCATTATCAGTTAAAAAGAGCTTCAATGATAACTCCTGGGTAGATTCTTCCCCATGTTCCACATTCTCCATTACCTGATCCTTTGCTTCAGGCTGGCCATTGCAACTAGCTGATGGCTCACCATCGGCTTCTGAAAAATAACCATTGTCCTGTCCACCATGAACCATGGTGGATGAGCTTGCTGTTTTCAAAGGTGAAAGCACTTTTGCAACCGCAGCTTCAATATCTGTTCCACTTGGTTGGTCTTCTTCCAAAAATGTAACAAGAGGTGTTCCAAAATACTTCCCACCACTGCCCTTCAGAAACTCCGTTGACGGTCTGTTAAATTCAAAATGGCAATATAAGAATCATTTTTGCTAGTGAAACAAAATTTATTTGAGATGGACATGTGAGCTAATTGACAGGTCTGATACAACAGCTGCAACAATGACTTGAGGAAAAGGAATGCAAACACTACACAGGCATGCATATGTGCCAGTCAACAGAAATTACACAAGCTAGGTAAAATTGTGAGCTTCAACTTGTCACTAGCAATCTTTTGAAGACTACAAATACCCAAAAAACTGATCTGAACAACTACATGTGAATCATGTGATCCATCAATAATAACAAAACAAGAAGAGTCGGCATATGTCTTCACAATGTAACAGAACATTTAGAATAAGAAACTGAGCTCACCTTTCCCGGTGAATAACTTCTAGTTTCCTTTTCCTGGCCCCCTTTTCAGGAAATCGGTAGGCCACTATATGGTCTTCATCCTTTATAGAAGTCAATAGTTCAAAATGATTTTCAAAAAGGCGATATATCTTGTGTTCATAAACCTGAAAAAAAAATTATGGTAAAAAATTTATCATTGTTCATCCTGTCAGGTATCAGATAGCTTACGAATGAAAACAAGTGTAAATTACTTACTTCTGCAAGCAAAAGGACTTCATCACTTCTCAAACAGCATGCTGCACTCAATGCCTGAATCAGATCTCTGCAATGACCGTTTTTCAGCACAGACACGGTGTATGGCATTGGAAGACCACCCCCATCAGCGTAAAAGATTGTTACATTCATTGATCGCGTGACAGTTGATGGTAGTGGCAAAGTTAAATACATAAAGGGATCAAATGTAACTGAGATCTTTCCACAAATTGGGCAAACTAGTGTTGACTTGTACTGTCCCTGAGAATTCCAAATTTTCCATGCAGAAACTGTAAGCAAACTTGAACAGTTGTACATCCTTAACTTTCCCTTGCAGAAATAGAAACTTTAAAGCACTTTCAACAATCAAGTAATGAACAGCAGTGCATTGTACAAAAGAACAATCAAAAAGAAAAGTATGAAACTCCTACACTTCCTCTTAATAAATTAGATGTTCATTCTAGCTCATGAACACATAACTTATAGCTTTTGAAAATATTTAACAGTGAAAGAACAGTCTGAATATGAATATTAGCATTTGTAAGAAGCTCTTTAGTTGAAGCTATATATGACACATGAAGACTAGCGTTCGGTTGTGACCACCTAAGCTGGTCGAGCGATAATGACCAAACAGAAAGATGAAGCATCCTCCTTACTTGGCACACATCAACAATCACTGAATCATTCCGAGCTTTGTGATTTCTCCAGCAGACCTCAGCAACTTCATCATCTGGTTCACCATTCCAATCCTTCATTTCAAAATATGGTTTCTGCTTGACACGATTCAAATCTTCATGAAGGCCATCCAACAAGAAGGCAAGAAGTTCCTATCAAGAAAGTTCGTTCAGTAATAATGCTAGTTGTATAAACCTGATCCAGATAACGTCTATAACAGGCTTCATAGCATTCAGCACTAGGATTGGCAATTCCAGTGGTGGGCCTCGCCCATTTCCATCTTTATTCAGCAAAGGGTTAAACTCACATAGTAACAGGAGGTATCTCCAGTCTCTAAATCGAAGTTTACATTATATCACCCCATTGCCAGATAATTGTTTATGGTGCTCAACAAAAGAATACAGCATTTTGGAGACTTCGCATTGTATGAGCCATTGTCATATAATTGCCCAAGTTCCTCAACAAAAGAATAGTGTGTTGGAGACTTTACATTGGATGAGCAATTGCCAAATAATTGTTTCCTCACCGGAGTAAGTCCAATTATTTGTTACTATGTTTTCATAAATATATTCTAGTATAAAATGAAAAAGGAAAAGATTCTTTTCACTATCTCACCAAAAGAACATCTACAGTCATACCTAGTAAATGCCAAATGTACATTTTCAACATGTAAATTCACCAGAATAGTACAAAATGTGGCATCATATAGAGACTTACTTGAGAATCATGCTGGTTATACCCACTGAATTGTGGAGCAAACAATGCTACTTTTCCCTTAAAGGCACGTGGTGCAATTGTAGTCCGACCTGAGGACCACATTTTTCTTAACAACTCACCGAATGCAATTGCAAGTTCACCCTACACAGCTACAACATAAGTTAGAAATTTAATGTTGCATGCTTATAAGATAAAGATATACTGTTAACATGTGGAAAGACCAAAAATAGTATAATAAACAAGAGAGGCCACTTACACGCATTCCTAAAGGATTTTCTATGTTTATCTCGTCAGAGTAGTCTTGCAAGAAATACTCAACAAGTGGAGGAGTGTGGACTAAGCATTGTAGAGCACTGTTCATAAAGCAAGTGTTTCCCAGATTCTGCAATCCTGCCAAACCACTTCCCTCTCTTCGAACAGAGTTATTTGCAGCAAATCCAATATCTATATATGAGTTTGTGGTGACTCCTGGTCCGGAGTTTAAGCTATAACTACTTGAGTGACCATTTGACATGCTTGGCCCCCCAGCGATTGATGTAGAGGACCTTGAAGGTTCTATGGTTACCAAAGCCAGCTGATTTCCTGTTGAATCTTTCCCAATACGAGGACTGGTTTCATCAACTTGCAGCTCCAGAAGAATCTGTACAAAAAATTGGGATGAAAGACAAAATCATACAACAGAATAGAAAGTTGGGGATCTTTAAGCTTCTGAGTAAATAATAATGATACATATCCCATAACTGTCACTAAATTCCAACTCTACTTGATTTATATGACAAGCAAAATTTCATTCAATGGGGTGATCTTGCATGTACATCCATGACATCTCAAATAAACATATAAATGCAAACGGGACAGCATAGTTTTGCTTGATCATAACAAGCTTCCTGAGTACAAATAAAAGATACTTTTGTTTGTCTAAGATATTCTACCTTTATGTACTATAGTTATTCACTTATCACCTGATTTCACAACTAAAATACTTCCTTTGCTTGCACAAAATAGTTATAAAGAAAGGAAAGGTAGGGAATAGGATGGGTCATTGCCTTTTAGAAACTTTTTAGTGAAGTATGGCAGGGAATCGGTGGATGCCAAACACTCATTTAGCCTCCAAGGTTCAAAGTCCTTGCACTTTGAACTCGATGAAGGGAGGCAATAAAGATGGCAACCTCTTTCAACTTGTAGAGGCAGCCCATCATCCTTACGGAATGGATGGAAGATATGTCTGGAAATGCTGATAGGCATATAACACTCCTTTGGATGATGTAAAAATTGTTACATTTCCTCTGAATACTAAATGATGTTTCATCTTGAGAATGCTTGGAGGTCATCCAAATTTTATTGATGGATTTTCCTAATAATTACTGTAGGATTATGTAGCAGTATCTAGAAGATTGATAGGACATATAAATCCCTGACTTTTAGAGATTATAATAAGATACAAATTTCCATGTATCTTAGGGAGTCTGCTATATATTTAGTATAGACAATTGTATATATATATACTATGGCTGTAACCTATTGATTATGAGAATGAAATTATTCTTCTGGGCTATTATTTTCACATGGTATCAGAGCTATTGGCTCTTTCCTAAAACCTCTGATTTGCTTCTCAGGTCATACTAACCCACCGTGCCTAGAAGAATAAATGTTTTCATCCACCTTCTAAAAAATTCTTTATCTCAGCTGATGTCACTTTTGTTGTGCATGAATCTTTTTTTCAGCATACCTATCTTTAGGGGGAGATCTTGAGTGAAGATAAAGCAAAGGATATGTTTCTTCTAGATCCTAGTTTTTGATCAATCTCAACCCACCATGCCTAAATCCACATCTTCATCAATTGACAAATAGCCAGTCATATCAATTGACAAACAGCCACTGCAAGTCTATTCTAGGAGGAAGGGACCAGTGTCTCGACCAACACAAGTTCAGTCTCCCATTCATGCTAATGCTCAATTTCCAGTTGATAATTTCATACCAGATGGTGAGCTAAGAGTTGAGTCATTTGAACTAGCAGAAGAATCGAAAGAAACAAGTACTGATGACCTACAAATTGCACTTAGGAAAGGAACAAGAACCTGCACAAAACACCCACTGTCTTCTTTCATGTCTTATCAGAGTCTACCCCAAAAACATAGAGCCTTCCTAACCAATCTCCATACAATTCCTACACCGAGAAATCTAACTGAGGCATAGGGACACAAAAAATGGGAGGATGCTAAGAGAGCTGAAATAGAGGCCCTTGAGAATAACACATGGGAGTTAGCGGAATTGCCGAGAGGGAAGAAACTAGTTGGATGTAAGTGGGTTTTTACCGTAAAATACAAGGCTGATGGATTGGTGGAAAGATATAAGGCAAGATTGGTGGCTAAGGGGTTCACTCAAACCTATGGCATCGATTACCTTGAGACATTTGCCCCTGTTGCTAAGATGAACACAGTAAGAATACTGTTATCATTAGCTGCTAATTTTGAGTGGAATTTGCAGCAATTTGATGATAAGAATGTGTTCCTTCATGGTGACCTAGAAGGGGAAATTTACATGGAAGTTCCTCCCGGTTTTGAATCTAAAGAAGGACGGGTATGCAAGCTGAAGAAAGCTCTTTATGGGCTCAAACAATCCCCACGAGCTTGGTTTGGGAGGTTTGCTAAGGTGATGAT
>JANSVB020000433.1:909088-922753 GCA_025504935.2 Erythroxylum haughtii | reverse complement strand
AGGGCTGGAGTGCAGTGGAGTGGGGGGTCTGGTGACATGTTTCTCAGGTCATCTCAACAATTCTAGCATGGCAGAACTTTTACGAGGAAAGTTTCGGGTGATAAAACACGCTACTTTTATCTAATACGGGGAATAAGAAAACCTGAGTGTTGTTTTTCCATATATATATATATATATTGATGGCGAAGGAAAACGGAGTGTTCATACTTCACACATGCGTGGTATCGTTTGCTGCTATTCTATGACAGTGGGATTGTTATTGATGGTTTAATTTGGCAAATAAGAAATCGTTATCTTTTGCTTGCTTTTCCAGTCATGGAAAGATTTTATTGTTTTGTGGCAAATAAGTGAAGTCTATTCTTTGTCTTTGATTGATATTTTCGTTAATTTTCATGTTTCACTATGGCAATCATTAATGTTGTAGTGTACACAATTTATGGTGAAGTCATTGGAGTGTCCAAATCAACTGTTAATTGGCCAGCATAAGTAACAGATTATCGATATAACTTTCCATGTTGATTAAACTGTTCAAATAATTACACGGTAGATGCCTAAATGTCGATCGAGTTGGTTATTTTGTAAGTCACAGGTAGTGTTCTTAAGGTGCTGATTGAGATGACGGTCAATCCCTTCCCTTTTTCTACTAAGGAGGCTTTGCAACCTAAAAGCAAATATTGTACTCAAGTCTTCTGTCACCTCAAAAAGCCGAAATGCTTTGTATGCTTTATACTGTCTGAAATTTTAAAGGCATTTATTTAGCTCTTCCACCCCCGGAAAACTTTGCTGCCCAATAAGTTTCATTTTGTATTACATAATAGATATTAGTATTACAACTTACCATGATTATAGATGTTATTTTATAGTTTACTAGTTGTTAAACTTAGGTATTATTCACATGTTCATAACACGTGAACATAACAAAAGGGGCTTGGTTCTCAAATTTAACATTCAACAGCACTTGACATCTTAATTTTATTTTTTTTGTCAAAAATGATATCCAACTTACATAAAATTGACATATAGCATTTCTGACGTGAAACAAAGATTTCTGCAATAGGGGGTCCTAAAATGTCTAACTCCCAAACTGTATAAATTAGAACAAAAGCTCATGAAGCTCAATAGAAGAAATTGTGTTCGATTTCAACAGTCGTGTGAAAGAAATTTGTTTAAGCTTGAGTTAGGAGAAATTGTTGTGCCGATCAAACATTGAATAACGTAACCAAGTAAGTTCCTTTCATCGTTTGCATTGGAACTGGTTTTCATCTATGAATTTTTTTCTATTATTCTAGCTCCAATATATGCGGGTTTGTGGGAATGATGAACTTGAAGTTTTAATGAGTGTTTCTATTACTGAAACCCATTTTGAAAATTTCGTCAATTCTTTATTTTTTGTTTTGTTTTATCATTGTAGTAAATATTATTTTTCTTCTCCCAGTATGTCCAAGAAAATGACGAAATGTAACTCATACTCGTTCATGTCCATTGGAAGGAATGGAAGTAAAAGAATGATAAAGCCGTTTGAGGAGTCACAAGTGGTGTGTCATTTTCTAAGTTTTAAGACTCAAGTCCATTGATGACCTCATGGGCTAATGACAATCCCAGAAGGAGGTTTGATGCCTTAACTATGGGATACTTTTATTAACGGACCAGATAAGTCATATTTTATTTATCATTTAGACAGCGATTTTGATATTGTAGGGCGACGGATGCCCCTTTTCCTTCTTTGTTTGGGTATACGAAGAAATGTTGAAGAGGGCCAAGTCTTTGATCAAATCTTTGAGGATGGAGAATAAGTAATTGAAAATGGAACACAAGAAGTTAAAGAAAGGACATGAGAAAAAATACCGAAGACCTTGAAATGTCAACTCCTTCTCCAGTTAGAGAATTAATGTCGCTAGTATTTTTTAATGCCCTTAATATGAATGAGATCGAATATCTTTAAAAAAGTCATAAACCAGATAAATGAATTCGGAGTTAAACAAATTTGAATAGATTAAAAGAAGTGACAAAATTTAGGTGTAAGCTGAACAAAAGCATCCGAAGCATTTAGGGCCTTATCTAAAACTTAAATGTAACATATATAAAGTAATGTTTAGGGTTTAAAATTAAAATCATAGTGTATGATTGAATACTTAGGAGTTTAATATCTTATCTAAACTTGAAACTAAAAGTGAAATACCTAAAAAGAATCTTAGGATTTAAAATGGTATAGTTATTTGTCTTACAATTTGAAATTAAAATAAAACGCCTAAAACTTGATTCTAGTGCTTTGCTTGAAAAATAAAGAAAATTTCTGTACCTACATTTTAGGACTTGAAATTAAAATTGATATGTTTAAAATGAATCTCACGTTTTGAATTAAAAAAATTACCTAGAGAAGAGTCTTAGGGTTTGGGATCAAAAGGGCAATCCGTAGTTGTGTTATAAGGCTTAAAATTAAAAACAAATGCCTAGAGTTAAGTTTTGGGGCTTGAGATTAAAAGGAAATACTTAGAGTTGAATCTTGGGACTTGAAATTGAATAAAATGCTGAGTTTAGGGTTTATGATTTAAAGGAATGGCCAGAACTAAACCTTAAGCGTTGGGATAATTTTTTTTTTCAAAATTATGTCTTAGGACTTGGGACTGAAGGAATGCATAGAGTTCAGTCTTAGGAATTGGGGTTAAAAAGAATGCCTAGATTTGAGTCTCTGGGTTTGAAATTACAAAGGATTCGCTAGAGCTTAGTCTTAGGGTATGTTTCGGAGTTTAGGATGTAATGAAATGGAATGACAATTAATGGAATGGAATGGAATAAAATGGGTCACTCCATTGTTTGGAAGTTTAAAGAAAATAAGAGAGGGACTCCTTTGACCATTGTTTAGAAGTGATACTAAAAATGAATGGAATGAAATGACTTGTAATATTTTTTTTTCCAAAATTACGCTTGTAATAAAATATGCATAGTTGTCATGAAACTATTTTAATAACCTCAAAGCATTTCAAATTGTAGGATGTCCAGAATATAGTTTTCTCATTTTCCTATATAAGCAATCAACTTTCTTGTTCTTTTTCATTAACCCTCATCGCACTGTACTCTTCGTTAGGCATTTATTCATGTGTCTTGTTATGGTTGATAATCATTCTTGGCGTTGTAAATCTATTTCTACATTTCGCAGTGTATGTTAATAATATATTTAAAATTTATGAACATTCACAATGCTAGCTTTATCAAGAGCATAGTAGCTGTGGAGGAAAATGTTCGTCAATGGAAGAAGCCAATCGAAGGAGAAACACAATGGACGTAGTAACATGTAGCCGCGTAGGTATTTGCTGGACTGGGTTTGTAATTTCATTAATTTTTTTAGGGTATTTATGTCATTAAATTAGGGTTTGGAAGGCAAGCCATGTCATTCCATCCCTGACCCCCCAATTTGGGAGGTCACAAAATATTAGATTTTGGATGGCAAAGGATGGCTTCCAAAGCCATCAATTGCCATTCCATCTTGTTTCAAAATAGACTCCCAAACAATGCCCTAAGTCATTTGGGTCATTCCATTCCATTCCCTTCCATCCCTCTACCCACATTTAGCAGGTGAATAAAGAAGGAGTCATCTCACCTCCCATTTAGCTACTCCAGGCAGGTGCAGCCAACTGGTCTTTATCCTTGATAGGATTCTTTCTTTAAAAAAAAGCATAAGTTTAAGCTTAGGCACCAAGAAAATAGGGTAGGAAAGACCTTGAGAAAACTTACTTACTAAGGATGACACATTTATCTTCAAGTTCATAAATGGTGAGTGCCTTCTAAAGCTATTGGAACAAGGCTTTTAGCACATAGGTGTTCAGCTAATATTCTTTCGATGATGGAAACCTTGTGTAAAATTAGATAAAAATGGAATAGATCCCTTCCCTATTTGGATAAAATTTTGTAAGTGGAGGGATTGAGCTTCACAGCTAATTCTATAAGGAAGTCTCTGTGCTTTAACTCCCAGGCAGCTAAAATACAGAGGGTGTGCTATGCTAGAATCTATGTAAAGGTAAAGATTAGGTTAGAACTTCCTAAAAGAATTTCAATTTTGAAACAGATGATAATGGAGAGTTAGTCAAGGCTAAGTTAAGATTAACCTGAGTATTGAATAGGTTGAGTATTGTTGTATATTTTAGTATTATATGTATGTTTTAATCATTTGACTAATTTTATCTAATTGAGATATTTAAATTTAAGGGTAATGGTTAGTTACCCTTACCGAGTAGGCAGCTTACCATTAAATTAAGTAAAGTTGTTTTATAGTATAATTATTGTATATACTGTTGAATGTAAATCGTTGTGCTTGTACAAATAAATTTTTGACTGACAAACATCATTTTTGAAACGAATAAGGATTTTGGTAATTAATGATATAATTAGAGAATAATTTGGATAAATTGTGATTTAGGAATTATTGAAGCATCACATTATGCTAGTTGTTTTGTGCATTGGAAAAGCACATTCGATATTTTTCAATTCCTAGTAAATATATTTTAGTAAGAAACAAAATTCAATTACCTTATCAATCACGAAAGTCAAATATATGGTAGTCGTTAGTTGTTGTCCATAAAGTTTATGACTTGGATAACTTAGAGGCTATGATATGAACCTTACAAAGATACCAAATATGTATAATAACAATAATGCCATTTACCTTACAAAGATACCAAATATGTATAATAACAATAATGTCATTTACCTTACAAAGAATTCGATTCAACACACTAGAACCAAGCATATATAAATTAAATATTATTTTATTAGAGATCATGTACAAAATAAAGATATCGAGTTAGAATTGATTGATAAACTACAACAATTATTTCATATTTTCATTAAATATATTAGTGAGGATAGATTTTGCACTGTAAATAGAGAATTAGGCGTGGCTGATAGGAATTTCATTTGATAAGGGTCTCTATACAACCTTAAATTTGATTTGATTATTACTCATTTGATTTAATATGTGGTTTATTATTCCAATTCTAGTTTTTTAGAATTTTGAATAATTGAGATGGTTCCAAAACAGGGTAAAAAAAGTTACATATATTAGATCTTGATGGAGTTTGTATTCTTATTGATTTCGGATTACATTGGCATTGTACTTATTATTAGTGGCTAATTTTATTTCAAGTAAACTTGTGTTCATACTTGTTTGACTATTCTTGTGTATGTAAAAAATGATTTATCTCTTATCCTTCAAGAGTTTTTTGTGATGCATGAATTAAAAATGAGTAAAATATTTATGTTGGTTTGACATTAAAAGATTATATATGCTTAAATGATTAATTTATTGTTGGATTTCTAGTATTGCAACATGTTTTGTCATCAACAAAAGGGATAGACTCTCAAACCAAAGGAGGTTGTAGTTCACGTTTTAATGATAACAAAGCATTATTATTACTAAGGATTTATTCTTTGATTTCCTAAAAGAAAGCAACATAAAATAAATTCAAGGAACAACTTATGGAGATCAAATACATCTAAGAAGAAAAGGACCAAGATCATGGAAGATCAAGACACAACAGGTTTGCAAATTTCCTGATAATCTTTCTTGTATGTGTTATTTTATTATTTTAATGCTTTAGGAATATATATTGGGTTATGTTAGGACTGAGGTTGTTTAGAACCAATTCGAAACTCCATTGTAAGTGGCTTGTAGCTTGATCAATTCTAGCTTATAATGGTTGAGCTGGAGCTTGATATAGCTATGAGCAGTCTGAAGCCTGCCCGTAGCTTGAATTACCCAACTTGCAACTTAACCCAGCCTGACCCATTTAAGCCCAAATCACTCAGCTTGCCCCTCTTCACTATGTAAAAGAGAAGGCTCATTTTTACCTAGTTAAAAGAGGAGATTAGTGGAATCTCAAAGGAGACTTGGAAAGTGAGTATGCGGAAAGATTATAAATTCAATTTGTAACTTTCTTCTTTATACTCTTTACTTTGATTGATTGTATTTAACTAAATTGTCATTTACCTTGAAAAGAATTGTCATTGCATTTCATGATTCAACTTGAAATTAATTAAGGGTTTTTATTAAATTATTAAAAAATTTAAATTCACTAGCATCTAATTCACTTCCCTTCCCTTCCCTGGTGGGTGTTATTAAGAATTATGAAACCCATCTTTTGGAAAATAAATGGTCATTAACTTTTGCTAATTTGATATAAAGCAAAATATTTAAAAGAATTTGGTTGAAAGTGGCATATAGAACAAATTTGAAGGTGTAAGATGGGTTGTGATTGCATGAGCGAAACACAAGTGGGACTTCTAAAGGGTTAGATGACGAATAGGTAGAGGTTTGTTGAAGAAGATATCATATGTAATATGCTTCTCTTGTACAGGCGGGAGTGAGATTAACAAATTTAATATGAATTTTAGGAAGTGAATATTACTTTATCGACTTGAGATTTGGCCTTCTAAAAATATATTTTATTTTATTTTATTTTTTTTACATAAAAGGAAAAAAATAACATCGATTACAAAACTAGTCTAGGAAAATAATCTCGACAGATCTTCTAAGAGGATGGTAAGACACCCGTTGCGTGGAGAATCAGTTAATTTGACACCTTGATTGTGTAGATATTCTTTAGAAAAAGTCTCCTGTCAAAGATAGACATGATGTGTACAACGATTTTTGTATGACTGTATACAACCCGTCGCCGACAGATTTGGAGAGAATCTCCATAAATTTGCAACGCAATCTATACGTTAATAAGTAAGACATGCATCAAAATTGCCCCACTGCGTAAAAATGCAACGTGCATCTACGTATACAATACAGGGGTGGGGAATAAAAAAGTATTTATTATAGATAGTAATGATTATTAGACGTGCTTTTGATTTGAATCCTACGTACACGAGTGACAGGAAGAAGACTTTGAAAACGAGAGAGAGAGTTTAGAGCAGTCAATGTAGATCGCCATCGGTCATTTTCTCTTTAAATCTCCCAAGCTGATCATTCTCCGCAAGCTCGATCCATATTCAACTGTTACCGTAAGAACATACATAACCCAGAATAAAGCTTTCCCTTTTCCACTGTCGTTGTTGTTTTGTTTCTACTCTCATCTTTTATGGTATTTGGTTTTATTTTATTTATTTTTTGTTGGTTTTGGTTTTCTCAAAGACTTAGTTTTCGGGCTGCGTTTGTTTCATTCTCCGGATCAATTTTTCTTCTTACCTTAATTTGAAATGGAAAGAAAGAAAAGGTATCAACTTTCTTTCTCTTTGTCCATTATACTGTGTTAGTAACTTGTTGTCGTTTTCTGTTTGGTGGGTTGTTATCTTTTTCCAGTTGATTAAGGTGAAGTCGGAGCTGATACTGAGGATTTGGAGACGAAAATTATGGCGGTGGTGGAAAATGCTGCTTGTGGAGATTTGGGGATGAGTGGTTATGTGAGTTCGAGCTCGTCGTCCAGTCAAAATTCGAGTGTGTCTTCAATATCATCCAACGATCAGGATCATGCCAGTCACGGCAGCCACCGCGTACGGTCACGCATCGACAACGTTGTCCAGATTCAGCCTCTCTACATGAAAGTCAAGGTCCAGTCTCCGATCAACGCCGGTGTTCAGAATCTGTCGATAATTCATCATCAGAGGCGATCTGTTGGCGGGGATGGCGATTTCCAGAGTGATGAAGATGTTGGGGAGAGCTATAAGAGAGATATCAGAGAGTTGCAGGAGTTGTTCTCTAAACTCAACCCCATGGCTGAGGAGTTTGTGCCTCCTTCACTTGCTGGGAACCACAATAACATTGGACTTAATGGTCTCAATGGTCTTCATGGACTCAATGTCCCTTTTTATACTAAAGACATCAATATCAACAGCCTCAGCTTGGTGGGTCTTCATGGCGATGGAACTGTCATTAGTCCTGCTAAAGGAAATGCTACTCGGAGGGTATATATGTGTGCTTTACTTTCTTCTTTTGCTTAAAGTTTGCTATGTTTTGTCTCAGATATTATCCAACTGCAAACGAAGTTGGATGTTTGACATCTGGGTGTGTTGCTTGGGTATTTGGAACTTTATTAACTTAGACTACAATCAAGTTGTTTCTGGAGCTTGAACAAGTTCCAAGATTGTGCCATCTCTAGCTCTTCGTGTTAAGTTTAACTCTTGAAATTCATTTGTTTGATCATCTGAGAACCATTAGGCGTATGTTTCTTATCATTCATGGATGATCACTTTTCTTCCCCTCAGAAGAAATGCTTCAGTCAAGGGAGACGGGGAGTGAACACTAGGACAAGTATGGCTCAGAGGGATGAGATAATTCGAAGGACTGTTTATGTGTCAGACATTGATCAACAGGTATAGTTTGAACTTTCTGTTTTAACAAATTCAGGCTTTTGTGGTTGTAGGCATTATGTATATGTGATCTAGGTGTTCTTTGAATAAGGTCACTGAAGAACAGCTGGCAGCCCTATTTGTTGGTTGTGGACAGGTAATGTTATTCTAATTGTATATTTTTAGCAGCTTTCATCAGAATTATATTTCTGAGCTGTATCTTTCCTTATGCAAAGGTTGTTGACTGTCGCATATGCGGCGATCCCAATTCTGTGCTCCGTTTTGCCTTTGTTGAGTTCACTGATGAGGGTATGTTGACTATCAATTTGTTATTTTAGGACTGTTATTAATGTTTGTGGTGTTTTCCAATGTAAATTGTTTATTGAAGTCCAGAATGTCTGAGCATGTGTGTGTATGTGTTTGTTGAAGTCTTTTGACATGATGGCTATATGAAGTTTATCATTTGAATGTGTGTGTGTGCAGTTGTATAGGTTGTCTGTGTGTGTGCAGTTGTATATGTTTCTGTATGGTTATTATGTCCTCATTTGGTTTCTGGTGGTTTGGTGATACAGAAGGCGCAAGGGCTGGGTTGAATTTGTCAGGAACGATGCTTGGGTTTTATCCTGTGAGAGTGCTACCCTCCAAAACAGCTATTGCACCTGTTAACCCAACATTTTTGCCTAGGGTAAGAACTTGCAGCTTCAAAGTTCAAACTGTACAAGCTCTATCAAATCTAATGATCATTTGTTTTATTTTATCTTGTTTTCAGAATGATGATGAACGTGAAATGTGCACAAGAACTATCTACTGCACAAATATTGATAAGAAGGTAAATATAATGTTTTTAATTTGATCACAAATCAACATGCTTCATATTAATCAAAATTGGTGTTGTTGCCTTTTTAACTTTTAATGTATTATTTTATTTGTTATCTGTAGATTACTCAAGCGGAAATTAAGATCTTTTTTGAGTCAGTCTGTGGTGAGGTCTGTGATTATATCTGTTTTGGAGCTTGCAAGTTCATTTGCTATGAATGTCACAAGGTTTCATATGATTTTTGGTAAAGAGGGGATTATCTAATGCAGGTTTATCGTCTGAGGTTGTTAGGTGATCATCATCATTCTACTCGTATTGCTTTCGTGGAGTTTGTTATGGTAATTACTTTTTTCTCACTGTTGAAGTTGCTGTTAATCTTTTCACTTTAAAAATCAAACATAAGGGAAGCCCTGAATGGTATTTGTCAGCTTAGTAGGGTTTCAAACAATTACTGGGGGGACTTGGATGGCACTTGAAGCATTTTATGCCTTGACAAAAGTATAGATCTGTCCTGTTAGTCATAAATTGGTGACAGTTCTTGTCACTAATGAGGATTATGATGCTTTTATTGCTACCTTCAGAGGTATGCTTTTATCAAGTGTCTGGGAGTTAAATGACACTTAAGGATGTTCTTGTGGATTTGACAACCATGTCTAAAATAAGCCATAAATCTGGACAAACATTCAAAAGATATCTGAAAGCTGTTTGGAACATCATAAACTTATTGTTTAAAATTCTCTCGGATAATAGTATGACAGAGTCTTTTGCAAGGATTTCTATGAATTTCCTATCTTTATCATGCTCTCTTTTAACTGCTCCCAGCTGCATAAAGTACTTGCTTTGGAAGTGTTTTCTTTAGTATGTGCTTTTCCTTTTTGTGTTGATGTATTAATCTACAGTGTTTGGCTGTGATTGTTGATCTGAATTCTCTTTTTTGAATTCACATGCTGTATTCAGTCGCTATCTCCTGTGCAATGTTAGTTGTAATTTGCAAGTTGAGAGTAGTGCTGAATTGTTAGATGAAGATTGCCACTCTTTGTATTTATTATTAAGTTGAAAAAACAAAATCTACAGTGTTTTAAAATTTTTTATTGATATAAAAACTATTCAATGTTAGTTGTAATTTGCAAGTTGAGAGTAGTGCTGAATCCTTAGATGACGAATGTCACTCTTTTTATTTATTATTAAGTAGGAAAAAAATCTACAGTGTTTTAAGAAATTTTATTGATGTAAAAACTATATAGCAAATGTAAGAGTGACTGGGAGCCCTACAGCCGGAAATTAACTTCTTGTCTAGAGTTTGACAATAGATATATAATGAACATTTGAAAGTTAGATGAAATCCATGTACGATGCAAATTTTTAGATTTTCTCTGATATCTATAACTTTTTTTTGTGGGCTGTAATTGATATTTCAAATTCTTTTTCAAATTGATCCTTAAGCATCTAATTATATTATCATATCGTTGACTGCTGATTTCTATGTCATTTTCTGCTTCCTTTCATGTACTTGCTCGTAATGTACTGCTTGTGTTTATGCAGCATTATTCTTGTAATTTTGCATGTTGATGACAAGTATTTCCTCAGTCTGGTCCATTTTCTTTCTTCACCAATATTGTTTTCCTCTCAATGTCAATTTTTCACCACTTAATGGAGATATTGCTTGACTTAATTGCATTGGGTAGGATGGAAGATAGTAGCGAGTCCATTGTGACTGAGTTATGAGAAGGTAAACCTTAATTGCAGTGGAAAATAGTAGGGAGTCCAATTTGACTGAATTATTAAGATAAACATTAATTGTTTTGAAATAGCAGTGGATTGCAGTATACAAGGACTGGGAATAGTTTTTGCTCATGTAAGATGAAATGCATGTCAGATTATTGAGAAAAAATCAAAATTATCAAAAAATGATAAGCTGAACTCCGCATGTGGCTGTTGGGACTATCACTTATTGTGTTGTATTGGTTTGCAAGATTTCAGGAGGTTGAAAATTTTAACCAAAAGTATCTGGAGGTTAGGCATTATTTGGTTTCAAGTTTGATGCAAAATTTCCCTTAAATCACGGGTACAATAACAATAACAACACTTAGTAAAAATCACGCTAACACGCGGGGTCTAGGGAGGTTCAATAGTACACAGCTTTACTTTAACTAGTAGAGAGATTGTTTTCAAATAACCCACATGAAGAGGAGAAAAATAAAATAAAATTTAAATTTTTTAAAAACATTTAAAATAAATAATAATAATAAATTAAAATAAATAACGTGTTCACCAAAAGAGACAACAACAAATTATTTCATAATTTGGTTTGCAAGTTAGATATGTGTGATATTTATACACCAACTTGAAGAAATTTATGGATCAATCCAATATCTAGGAGTAATTATAGGATTTTATTTATTGTATTTTTTTTAGCAATTCTTGATTATATAATTTCCCTTTTTAGAGCAAGATGTACGTATATAAATTTTCATGTAAACAATTGTATGTGTAAGGGAATAAAATGCATTTTACTATTGTTTGTTATTGATATGCAAAGAATTATCATTTTTTAAAAACAGATCACTTATATATACAAATTCTTCAATAAGCAAATACATGGCAAGAGGCATGTGTAGGACTATTTTGCATACTTACCTCAGCCATGTCACACCAGAATAAAGAGATCTCTTTGGACTGTGCAGCATCCACATCCTTTATTTGTTCTTTCATCTTCCCATGAATAGCTTTTAATCTTGAATGAAGACATGCCTTATGCAGTCTATTCTATTGTGAAAGTTGATATTAAGGATTTGTGTAGAAGATATGAAGTTCCTATTAATCTGTTAATTAATTTGTATTCTTGTTTCAGTTTGATGTAAAAGGCCTTACTATAGTTCAGTTAGGAGTATATCTTATAAAAATGGACATGGATTTTGTATATGCTACAGCACATACTTATATGAAGACATCGACATGCCAGATGTCAGCACCATTGATTACTTGGATACATTTCTTCTGAGCTTTTAATATGCGTACAGTTCAGTTTCTGAAATGGGGTTGATTATGTGTGTAACAGTTTTTGGTGGCCCCATGGTTTGTAATAGGATTGACCCTAATTGATATTTACAAACCTTTTCCTTGAAGACTTTAATGCATTATAATGTTAGACGTAGCACATAACGATAACATGCATCTGAAAACCAGATTCTGACATAAACCTCTTGGGCTTTTGCATACCTTACCCGTATATGCTTGCATTCTTGATATTGACCTATTATAGAAGGCCCTGGTATACACACTAAATGGCTACTTTATAACCCTCACCATTGAATTATTATTGAGCTTTTCTTTCAACTTCACAGAGCCAATCATCTTAGTTTCATCCTGCAATACGCTGTTTTGTATGGTGGAAAGTGTTCTTTATTTGATTTTAATAGGATCTGAGGCTGCATGTGTTATGACGTAAAGTGACAAGCAAGATTAAATGCATACAAGTTGTTCTTGGAAACATATCTTAATAGAAGTTTTGCATGTATAAAATGGGGTAGACTTCATAGATTCTGTTACGAGTCAGTCCATGATGAACTTATTTCCCTACAGGCTGAAAGCGCAATTGCTGCTCTAAACTGTAGTGGTGTTGTGCTGGGTGCTTTGCCTATAAGGTCAGATTAAAAGCTTTTTCATCCCTTTCAATTGTTTGTTTGTGAAGGGGACTGATGTCAATTTAATTGACCTTTGCGTTTTATATGTTCAGGGTAAGTCCATCAAAGACTCCTGTTCGGCCACGTGCTCCTCGCATAAGTATGCATTGAAACATCTTCGTTGTTGGAAACTGATTCTAGTGCCAGATTATAAATATTTAGATACATACACATCTATGTAAAGAAGTTTCCGATATCACCGCTCCCTTTGTTTTGATCGGTACTTTGATCCTTTGCTTCATCTCTTGTGATCATTTCCCATTTGAAACAAAGTATCATATCGTTATTCTGGCAATATATATAGTTGAATTGAACTTGGAGGCCTTGGAAGTTTGGTGTAATATTGTTTGTCAATTTCATTTCAGATCAAACTAGCTCTGATATTGAACTACTCTTGAGCAATTTCTGACACATGATGTATGGAGGTGAATGGTCTCTTGCATCTTATAGTTATGGGTTTTGTTTGAGAACAAGCCAAACCTGGGACAGTTTTGTGCCTAGCCTGTGCACACGTGACTTAATCTAACGAAACTTGGTTACCTCTACCCTTCCTGTGTATAGCTATTCCAATTGGTATGCTAGAAGTGAAGGCCGTCAGCATTCAGCGCCGTCTATGTTTTCATTTATTTATTAGTTACAAAGTTGTTTCCTTAGTCAATTTATGGTGCAGGGTCGAGAGTTCCTCCAACAACTAAGAGATAGAGAATGGTGTATTCTTTACAAAGTTTCACGTGGGTATATTGCTTTTGTTACTGTTGTCTGTAGATGGTCTATTCTATGGATTGCTTATAGTTCTAACTTTATGTTAGGACCACTGACAATAATAATACTAAGCCTAGGGTGTGGAGGGTATATTCTCGTAGGCAAAAGGGAGGGGGC
>JANSVB020000433.1:868811-879376 GCA_025504935.2 Erythroxylum haughtii | reverse complement strand
AATGCATTGTTTAAATCGATCAAAGGGTGAAAATCCTAGTTACACCCCCAAGATCCTCTAGGACTATTTAAGAACCTTATGAAACCTTAAAAATGCAACTACCATCTTTCAAAAATGGATCAAACAAGGAAGATAAGGAGAAACATCCAGATTTGTAGTTTTCCATATCAAGCTCTGAATGGAGTTTTTCTTTCTTTCTCTTTTCTTATTTTCATATTACTTCATGTGTAAATTAAATTTCCAAATGTCTACATCCAGATTTGTAGTTTTCATATCAAGCTTTGAATGGAGTTTTTCTTTCTTTCTCTTTTCTTATTTTCATATTACTTCATGTGTAAATTAAATTTCCAAATGTCTATTATGTTTATGATGTTCTCAATTTCATATTAGGGTTTATTCCGTATCTTTGTGCGACTTTAATCTTTATCGATCCAATACATATTATGTGTTGTGTTAATGGTGAATGTTCATACTTTGGCAATAAATCAAGAGATTAAGTCAAAAGTATCTAATTAATTTGCGCAACGAGAATTGGTGAATTAATTTATTAAACGATTAACAAATCAACTATCATTTGAAGAGAGATCTTGTGTGTGAACTTGATTATTCAATAGATAACTTCATATCTAATTGAAAACGTTATGGAAAGAGTTGTGAATTGAAAAATTGTAATTATGAAATTTTCAGATCTAATTAGGATTAATTAGTTACGTCTTGAGAGAGAGTAATCAAACCTTTAGAAAATCTAAGATCGACGCATGATTGAATCAATAATCGTTAGAGGAGCAAAATAATGAAATAATAAATCCTATGCATTTATCCTTAATCTTCTTTAGTGCTCACTTGGTATTTATTAGTTG
This sequence comes from Erythroxylum haughtii, assembly GCA_025504935.2. Classification (NCBI taxonomy): domain Eukaryota; kingdom Viridiplantae; phylum Streptophyta; class Magnoliopsida; order Malpighiales; family Erythroxylaceae; genus Erythroxylum; species Erythroxylum haughtii. Next base: position 878,516 of record JANSVB020000433.1, on the reverse strand, counting down.
ATTGCTTTTATTTCATTGTTTTAATTTTCTGTTACTATCTCACTCAACTCATATTTTATGACCTTAGACAAAGTTAGGTTCAATTTGTTTTAGCTAGTTCCTCGTGAGATTGATACTTTTCAATATTACAAGTCAGAATCCATATACTTGTGAGTATTGAGAGTTTTATTATATATAAAACTTATTCAACATTTAATAGGTCATACATTAAAAACAGGTTGAAGAGAATAAAGATATTTTAATTAAGTTGGACTTGATTTTTAAGTTTGAGAAACTTTATGATTAAATATGAGATATTTGATAAATAAAAATTAATATGAGATATTTCATCTTATTTGGGCATAACTGGTTCTTAATGATAATTATTTGTAATTCTAATTAAATTTAAATTTAATTAAATTACTAAAATGTCCAAAACATATTATAAATAGGCTTAAGCTCTAATAGAGCTAGCACTACTTGCCTAACCCTCTCTTTAATAGTTACAGAGTTTTATCAACTTGTTGTGTGGATACGTTAGAGGTAAAACACTTGTACGATTATGGTGGTTGAAATGAGTCAGTTTTTAGAAACGATTCGAGGGATTCAACAAGAAAATGATCAAGCTTGGTAATAAAATATGAGTTACAATTCATGCTTTATTATAATTTATTTGTTAATTATTTTATAAAATTAAAGTAATCTTGGTTTTTAAAAAATCAAAATACAAAAAAATTTCGTAATTATTCTGCTACGGTTAGAATCAGATTTAAGCCCGATTTCCTAACATATATATTAAAGCTGATTGAATAATTTTGAATAACTAACTATCAATATAATGTCTGAATTCTAAAACTAAAGAAGCACGTTAAAAAGTGAATGCAACCCGGCAACAACTAAAAGAAAAATGTGCAACAATGAAAAACAAAAAGAGTTTTAAAGGAAAAATATATAACTTTTCATCATTCATAGTTCATGCATTTTTTCTCGTTATAGGTTTCAAATTAAAGCGAAAAGTCTTTATATTAAAAGAGTTAATATATTAGTTAAGTTTATAATTATATCTACATAAAAAAGGATCCTATCTTTTTTTTTAAAATGACTAATTTTATACAAATTTGAAATTTGTGCATTAAAATCAAACGTATCAACATTCCTTCTTTGTTATTTCAACCCATACAATGATTCAAAGAGGAAATTCAGTGTTATGACTCGGATCATTTTATATGACGATGATTGGTCACACAAATTCAATTATTACTGCAATTTTTGTCTTCAATTGCTTTAAATATTAACTGCTTAGGCACTAAATAGGATCAATCCAAATTTATTTGAAATCCGTAAACTTTGTAATTTGTAGATATAGCAACCCGTTATCTTAGTCTTGTTATTTGTAGGGGTAGAGGTCATTATAATGCGTAATAAGCCTTGTGGGCAGATTTGTTTTCTGCCCTAAGCTAAGCTGGTTTTAGCAGTGATCAATGTTTACCCAACACAATAACAAATAAAATTTAGAAGCGCAAAGGAATGGAACACGATAAGGTTAACATATTGACCGTTTGTAAAATGAATCTATAAATTGGCATGTTGGACTGATCGTTGGTAATAGGTGCAAAAGCATAATAAATGGAGCCCTATAGCTTCGTTTACACATTGTCAACGGATCATCATGGAAGGAGGGGGTTTTTAGTACTTAGTTAGGAGCTTTTCGGTAAATGGAGTGGAAGCAGTGGGTGCAGGAAAGAAATGAGAAAGCTCTTTTTGGTGCTTTCTCTTTAACTCTTCCTTAGTGGCTGCCGTCTTGACTCTAGTGGCGATATTGTATCTACTTGCATCAAATGAAAGATTCAGCGGTTGGCCTATGCAATCATGCAAAGGGAGAAATATTAAAAGCTGAAGAAAGGAAATTCACAACAAGGCCCTTTTTTATTAGAAACCTAGAGCCCTGATCCATATAAATTGCTACATGTTTGTACGTGGAACACAAATTAAATCACAAATGGGCATAGCTTGTAACAATCTTCACACTATGATATAATTACCCAATACAATAACAAGCTACAGCAAGGAAATAGAAAGCTTAAATGAAAAAAAAAAAAAAACACAAACTCAAGCAACTATAAAATTGAAAATGCTATAATAAACCTAAGAGAGAAGTATTATAACAATAAAATTTTAATTAGATTTTCTAAGCAATTAAAGAGAGAAATTTATGATTTTGTTTACGAAACATTTAAGCGTCAAAATGCTGAAGATTGAGAGATTTTACCCACCAATACTTAAATTTGACAACGAATCAAGTTGGAATTTTCAGAAACTTAACAAATTCGATCCGATAACTTAAACTTTTGGCTTATTTCAGCACTGAAGTATATAATTATGATATTATATGTTATGTATCAAGAAGGGATAGAAGAGGGCACGGAGTGGGAAGTGAGTTTACAAAAAAGTCTATCATGCCTTTCTTCTTCCTCTGGAGGGGCCATGAAAGCTCAGTGTCTCCGACCCCATCATCTCTCACTCTCTCTCTCTAGCCTTCTTGTCGTTGAGGTGGTTGCATGAGTGATAGAGATAGGGAGAAATTCTTTGAGGATAGCGGTAGTTTTAGGCGTTCTTTTCAAATAGATATTAAGGTCATATGTCATAGTTCAGATGGGGGCTTGTTGCCATCCGCTAGCTAAGATCTTACAAATTGCATTCTCTTTTCCTATTAAAAAAAGGGCAAACGACCCTACGTACTGCTAGTATGGGGACCACACACCTTTCTATTCTATCTCTCGGTTGTTGGCCCTTCTCGAAGCCTTAGACCCCACACTAATCAAGTACATGATTTCAGACTTTTTCATGCATTGCATACATTTGAACTCCGTCCATCCCCATTATAAATTATCGTGACTGCATTACCCTTTACGCTCAAGCTCAACCCCACTCCTTTCGCTTTAATTCTCTGCTTCCTAATCCACTTCTTATTCTCTCTCTTTGTTACTCTTTCCCTCTCTGCTGTTTACTACTACGTTATTATCATTGTAATGAGTTTTGATTAGGTCTGTTCATATATTTCCTTGAAATATTAAGCTATAATGCCGGAGGTTATGAATCTGTCCATAAATGGTCAGTCCCAGGTCCCCCCAGGTTTCAGATTTCATCCTACTGAAGAAGAGCTTCTCCACTACTATCTCCGGAAGAAAGTGGCCTATGAGCAGATAGATCTCGATGTGATTCGTGAGGTTGATCTTAATAAACTTGAGCCCTGGGATATTCAAGGTATATTTAAAACGAAAACATCCCTTTCTTATCATCCATATTGCTTTGCTAGATGATAAAATTAAAAGTAAGAAACAATTGTTGGTTCTTTAAGCATTCCTCTTCTTTGTGGTTTGAATTGGGGCTTCTCAGAGAGGTGCAAAATCGGATCCACCCCACAGAATGATTGGTACTTCTTCAGCCATAAGGACAAGAAATACCCGACAGGAACTAGAACTAATCGGGCAACGGCAGCCGGGTTCTGGAAAGCTACTGGCCGTGACAAGGTCATCTACAGCGGCTTTAGAAGAATTGGATTGAGGAAGACGCTGGTATTCTACATGGGGCGGGCACCACATGGCCAGAAATCTGATTGGATCATGCATGAGTATAGGCTTGACGATACCACTCATGACACCAACAGCGTAAGCCTTCGTTAATTAACCTTAGACTCGAAAAAATATAATTAAGTCCAATCATATTTAATAGGTTGTATTAATTAGTTTACTTTTGATCTATATATTAACATGGTTTATTAATTAAGTTGGTGTTAGCTTCGTCGGAAAAAAGGTGTTCAATGTTTTCAAATTCTTCTGATATTGTAGCTTTATCTGTTTAGTTCAATTGAGTGAAACTAAATATATAAAATCCATCACCTTATTACTGGACTATGTACTCCTTTGTCTTTCCGAATGTAGTCGGAAGTCTTGCTCGTTTGAAAGTTGTCTTTTCCAAACATTTTTAGCTACTTGTAGTTACCTTGAGATGTATTCTCAGGCTACCAACCCTACAGCAGACACCGCAGACGCATTCCTTGAAGAAGGCTGGGTGGTTTGTCGCGTATTTAGAAAGAAGAACTATCAGAAATCCCTAGACAGTCCTAAAGGCTCGTCAAGCTTACTAGACACAAAAACTCATATTCTTAGTGCTGGTGGGGATGCGGTTCTTGATCAGATACTTCTCTACATGGGCAGAACTTGCAAGACGGAAAATGAATCAATGAGCAACCATTTTAACAATCCAAACGACACCGACAATGTCCGATTTCTCCCGAGGAATACTGGTGCAACCATTGTTGAAGGGCTTCAGGAGAAATTCTTACATCTTCCTCGACTAGACAGCCCAACTCTTGAGCAAGAACACAGCTTCAATTCTTGTTGTCACCCCAACGACGAGGAAATGCTCATTCCAGAATATGAACCTTCCTCTAACAACCAAGCCAACAACTTTGATGCTTCCTCAGTTAATCAGGACAAGAAATCGAAGCTTAATGACTGGATTACCCTCGACCGTCTCGTGGCATCGCAGCTTAATGGTCACGTCGAGACATCAAAGCAATTGGCCTGCTTTACCGACCCAAACGGGAGTTTTGGTCTTTTCCATGATGATGACATGCAGTTGTCGCTCCTACTCTCGCAGAGATCAAACCAAACAAGCGAGAATGATCTATGGAACTTCACTCATTCTGCGTCCCCGTCAGCATCCGACCCATTAGGCCACTTGTCAGTTTGACAGAAAAAGTACATTACCCCAATAATATATGTAGAAGCTCTTAGAGTCCTTAAGGTATACTATTACATATACTTTTCTTAGGTTCTATTCTTGTCTATATAGTGCATAATTGCATATCATCGACATTAATAAACCGGATCACAGTTTTTCGGTTTTCGATGGGGTGACTATGTCAACCATTACTCGAGTTTCCTTAATAACAATAACGTCCGTTCATTTTAGACTGTTTACGAACAAATTAATACAGCTAAGTTTGGGTGCTGTGATTTGAATTTTCCACCTGTAATTATATCAAGAGGCGCTAATGTCTTTGCTGAATTCGTTAACCATATTGAAAAAGTTTGACAAGCTAATTATGGCACTTTGCTGACTTCAACGTAACGATTGGGTTCACAAGAGCATGGAAATGATAATACGCACTTGGCTGGCACAGCCACAAATGCTTAGTGGTCAGTAATCCTATTGAATCAACATGTTATTATGCTGTCGATAGAGTGAGGTCCTCACGTCTCACCTAACCAACGTACCAATGAAGATAATTGAAGTGTAAAAAAGTTAAAAGAGTGGCATTGAGTAGACATAGGGTGGAATCCGTTCTGTATATCACGAAGGAATGGTAATTTTTGTCTAATTTAGCTCGACAGCTCGACTTCATCTAAAATCAATTGATTCAATTTAAGTTGATTAAATTTTGAATTGATTTAAATTTTTTAATTTTCAAAATTTAAATAGAACTATTTTTCAATTTTAAATTAAAAGTTAATCAAACTTATTCTACATCCGATCAACACTTGTATGTGTTAAGAAACTAAATTTATACATAAAATATGACACAAATTATTTGTATAGGGTTAAGGATAAAAGAAATTGACTCGTCAGAAAAAGTTTTATGACTGAAATGTATAGTGACAATTTAGAAAAAGAGTTTATGATAAGTTTCAGTCTTATTGGCTTAAAATTTATCAGCTAAATATGCATAGGCTGAACATTTAACGTCGTAATGGCATGACCAAGGGATTGAAAAGTTGAAGTTCGCTTAAAATAGTAACTCCGAGAGGTATGGTACGTACAAAAACAAACGTGCTTTGTCTTATCGAATTTAGTGAAAGAAGAACTTAACTACATGATACGTAGAGTTATAAAGGCATCCAATCTCTTTAGTTGATATTTATTTCATCGTCATTAACACCCGTTTGAAGTCCCGCTAAGATATAGAGCTTGAAAAGGTCCGATAGTACACAACTTTACCCCTATATAATAAAGAGACGTAGGGATATTCATATAACGAAGGTTAAACCCTTAAGATATGTACACATTATTACATATTTATACTTATAACTTTTGCTACTCACAAAAAAAAAATGTCACTTGCCTTTCACTAGTGTGAGCTTTGAAATATTTTGGTAGGGAACTTTTATGTTTTGTAGATTTGTTAGTCACAATAATAGCCAGTTAGAGTTTTATGAGGCAATCATTTGGCTTTGTTTGTAAGAAACAAATTGATTACTCGTCCGAATTTATAGTGAAATTCTATTGAACAAATTGATTAGTCATCCGAATTTATAGTGAAATTCTATTGAACATGCAGCAATAAATGTTAGAAACATATAGACTAATATAATCACAATATTAATTTCACATTCACAACTATTAATTGAATTGCCTGATGTATGTTTAATAACCATAATGTGATGACTAATAATTTAATAATTACATTTGAGGCACATGGTAGTACCCTAATAATTATATGTTGGCTCATTAAACTGGAGTTCATCTCATCTTTGAAATGGCACTATTATCCTTTTTTGACTGCTTAGGGTAGAACATGTTATAAAACATGACATATGGTGAGACTGTATTAAAGTAACCGTGGGTGTGTTTTAAGAAAATAATGTCTTCTACCATAAGTTTCCTCTCTTGCACAAGATATTGTTGATATTGATAGGTTGGGATGTCTATATAGAGAGAATGCATCAAGATTCTATGCCAAACATTAGAGATGTGTTTATTTATTGTGTAGTTAATGCTCTAAATAAAATATAGATCTTGACATTGTGATTATTGATGACTGCATTTATGTATAACAATTAGTATCAGAGATCTATGGTCATTTGACTTTAGGGCTTGTATTTAGGTATAAATCCATTTTTTCCAAAATCAGTTTTTTGGCATGAATGACTTCGAAATGATGCATTAAAGCTGTAGAAAATATTGTTGGTTGCTATTTTTGCCTTTTAACTTTGTTTTGGACAAACAAATAATGATTTTTGGGTGAGATTTCATTAATGGTTGAAATGGGTTAGAGACTTTTAGGTTTTGGAGTACTTTTGGCTCACATGGGTATTAAAAATCTATAGAGCAAGAAAAATGGAAGAAAACCCCTTAAATCTCGTCGAAAATGGGCGGTCGGAGAGCACGTTACAGGCAGGTTGGACCCGAGCACCTGCGGGTCCACCCGCATACCCGAGTTAGGGTCAGGGATGACGCATACGACGTCGCCTTGACCCTGTTAATTATTATGCCACAATAATATTAAAAATAATTAGAATTATCAAATAAAAAACACTGATGTATCTTATGCATAAACATATGAAACGATAGAATAAAAATGGAGCAAAATGATGAAAAAAGGTCCAAAAATAGCCTCTCACATGCTAGGTGTCACTATTAAAGCATAAAACTTGTCCTAAGGCATGTCTTGTCCTAAGGCATGCCTTACATTTTCCTAATCAAGATGCTGCCATTAGGCACTAACTAAGTAGTCCATATGTCAACCTAAGATTGGTCCACTAGTCATACAATCATTTGTCTATTTGTCAATTAATTACTAGTCCATTTGTCACACATTTTACTATACTAAATGTCACTTAATTTTAGGCTTAATCACCTTAATTTTTCATGTGTCAATTCTTCCTACCACTTGGCATTTATTTTTATTTTTTTGACCAAATGTACATTTAATCCATTAATCTCTTAATTAATAACATTTAATCTCAATTTGCTAATTGAAATATGAACATGTAAAAATTCAAGACGTACCAAATTATAATTCACGTCATGTTCACTTAACTTCTTTTATACCCCAGAATAAGTCAATTGAGTGTATATGATATCTTTATAATATGTACAAACATCAATTCGTGTATGAATGCTAATGTTATGCATGTATATGCAATACTTAACAAAGGGGTTGAGATCAATAAAAATCCCTCGACAAATCTCCTGTAATATCTGGCTAATCTAAGAAAACTCTAGATCTCATACACATTCTTCAGAGCCTCCTATTTCATCATTGCTTCTATTTTCTTTAAGTCTACTTGAATGGTTCTACTTGAATGACTTGTCCAGACACTATATGACCTAAGAATATTACTTGATCAAGCCAAAATTCACATTTACTAAACTTGAAAAACAACTGTTTCTCTCTCATTATTTATAGAACCAATCTCAAATGCTCTGAATGTTCTTCTCTACACTTCAAATACACCAAGATGTCATTAATAAACACAATCAAAAAGTAATCTAAATAAGGTTGAAATACCTTATTCATCAAGGCCATAAAAGCTACTGGGGCATTAGTCAATCCAAACGGTATCACCAAAAACTCAAAGTATCTTGTTCTAAATATACTTTTTAGTACATTAGCCTTAGCTATTTTCAATTGATAATATCCCGATCTCAAGTCTAACTTTGTGAACACCTGAGCTCTTTGTAACTGATCAAACAAATCATCAATCCTCGGCAATGGATATTTATTCTTAACTGTTATCCGATTCAACTGTCGGTAATCAATGCATAATCTCAGAGTCCCATCCTTCTTCTTTACAAATAAAACCGGAGCTCCCCAAGGTGACACACTAGGCCTGATAAACCCCTTATCTAACAATTCCTGTAACTGAGTTTTCAATTCCTTCAGTTCAACAGGTGCCATCCTATATGGAGGAATTGATATAGGAGCGGTACCTGGAACAATATCAATAGTGAACTCCGTCTCCCTATCTGGGGGTAATCCCGGTAGTTCAGCCGGAAACACATCCGAAAATTCTCTGACAACTGGAATATCCCGAATGGTGTGTTCATTCCGAGTGTCAATTATGTGGGCCAGATAAGCCTCACATCCACCTCGGATCAATCTCAAAGCACTCAGAAATGAAATTAGTCGGGTTGGCACTGCCTGACTAACTCCTCGAAACACCACTCTCGGCTGATTGGGAGATTCAAGCACTACTTCTTTAGTATAACAATTCATCACTGCCCTATGAGCAGTGAGCCAGTCCATGCCTAAGATGAGGTCAATCTCTCTCAACTGCAATATGATCAAATCAGCTTCTAATTCTACCTGATCAATCCGAATTATACACCTCTTACATACCTCACCGATCACTGTTGTGCTACCCATTGGAGTGCTCACTACTAACCCACATTTCAGTATCTCTCTCTCACAATGCAATCTAGATGCCAGATGCGGGGTGATGAATGAATGGGTAGATCCTGGATCTACCAGTGCATAAGCTTCAAAATTAAAAACATTCAACACACCTGCTACCACATCTGGGGAGTCCTGAGCCTCCTGTCTGGTGATGGCATAGACCCTGGCCTGAGTTTGCGGCTGATTGCTCCGCACCTCAGTCCTGACACTGGGCCCTGCTGACTGAGTCCGACCTCTGCCTCTGCCTCTTTGTACAGATCTGCCAGCTCTGCTCTGCTGAACTGAGACCTCAGTCATAGTTCCTCCTCTAGCTCCAGACTGTGATTCCAACATCTCAGGGCAATCCCTAATCTGATGCTCATAAGAGCCACATCGAAGACATGCTCCTGATATCCACCGGCACTCACCACCATGTCTTTTACCACAATGCTCACATTCAGGAAATTGTTGCGACTGACTGGCCGGCATCTGTCCTCTGCCTCCTCCAGACTGAACAAATCTACCTCTTCCTTGGAATCCAGATTGTCTCGATCTAGACTGGA
>JANSVB020000433.1:825112-856012 GCA_025504935.2 Erythroxylum haughtii | reverse complement strand
AAGTTTCAGCCTTTGTGTCAAACTGAAAGTACTATAAAAAGGCTATTGTTATTCATTAATAAAAATCATCGAGATTACAAAGCTAATCAAGAGATTGATAGCTCTCTCTATCGAACTTCCGCATAGGCTCAGCTCAGCTCAGCTTTTTGTTTGAGCTTCATTTATTCACAATTGCTTCTTGCATCAACGGAATCAGATTTTTTGTTTCAATTATGATGTTTTTTTATCATGTTTTATTAAATCTTATCTACAAAATTGGAACAAAGTAATTGAAACAAAAGATTTGATGTACATATTGACGTATCACAAAAAAGCTCGACCTTTGTGAGAGGATTGTGGTAGCCTAGTGGTAGAAAAGGGGAGAAGATTGTGTACAATTGTAGGTTTGAGCCTTAGGAGGAGCAATCTTTGTTTAAAGTGATATAATCTTCTTGATAATGAAGGCTCATTTGTTAGAATAGGTAATTATGATATTATCTAAGATTAAACCCGAATTTATCTATTTATGAGTTTGAATAAATAACTCGTAAATTCTAGAGTTTGACCTGATGAATTATCGCCATATGACATGACCTTTGAGTGGAAGTCTTAACAGTAACCTTTACTAATTAAAAGAACTCGTATCCATTTGGCGTGCTATCATTTTCATGAATTGTACGCTTTTCCTTTTCGTGTGGTCCTATAGTTCTCTCCTTTTCTGTTACTGGTCATTTGCTATGCTTAATACAGGTGTATAACCAGATACAGGAAAAAGTTCTTCAAGATGGAATCATAATTCAGAAGGAATGACGGCTGAGAATTCGTATGAGGCGTAAACACAGCAGGACACATATAAGCTCGCCAGTGATGACACACGGACACATATCATCCACATAAAAATACAGGGAAATTTTTTCAAAAAATTAGCTGGGATCAAACCGTGATTTATCTCCCTCACATAATATCGAGCGAAAATATAAGAACGTCTAAGATGGAGGTTCCACCTTTTGAGTCCAAGAAATACTAGGAAGTTTTAACTAATCATTTTGGTCATCTTATCATTACGGCCTGGTACTAGCATTGAGACTAGGCTCTAAAAGAGCGTAGAAATAGCCTTTTCAAGTACATAGAGAGTTGAAGACACACATCTATTCTTTATAGGACAAGGGATGTTAGCCAGGATAAAGGACACTACTAACTGTTTTCCTCTAGCTTCCTTCAAAATTTTGGCCCTTTGTTCGGTCCACCGTACTTAAGTAGTTGTTGGTTTTTTGTTTTTCAAAGGAAAACTTAACAAAAATTATACAACTAATAGAGAGAAACGGATCTACGATAAATCCTTTAAAAGAATCATGTGATATTTTATAGTCCCGTTTGGTTGACACAGATTGTTGCATGAAAAAGTAATCTTTTTTCTAAAATGTAAATTATTATGTTTGGTTTATTTTTTAAGTAATTAGGAAAGTAAAAACTTTTCTAATTTAGGAAAAATAGTGAAACTTTCTTTGGATTCTAAATCTCAACACTCTCTTGATATTTATATTACTTTCCCCAGGAATTTAATATAAAAAAACATTAGAATTCTTATAAGTATCCAAACATGTGAATATCTTTACTTTCTATAGATTTATTTTCCAAAGAATCATATTCCAAATTCACTTTACTTTCCCGCTAATCAAACGGAGCTTATAGGTATTGTATCAAGATAAGTGACTTTGATATTAAAATGATCTGTATAATATGCAAGTCAATCGACGCATCTGTTACTCCCTCGATATATGAACAACAGTTCAATTTCTATTGAACAATTCGTTAATGTCTAAAACTATAAAATTGAAAGTCCTGGTACGGTCCAAAAAAGAGAGGATATCGATCAATGCTGTGGATGCTAATCCATTGTCCATATAACTAGTTCTTTACATGCGCATTCATGGAAGTAAGTACATTGTAAAACAAAACTGGTTTAATCATTACATATCCAAAGGGTGAATGCCAATTTAGGCACCAGCTGTTGCCCTTCTTGTGCCCACTTCTGCCCACTTCTGCCATCCCCATACTTTACACTGTCTCATTCATTTATTGTTAAAAATGTGGACAGACAGGATGGCACAGAGAAATTGAGAGCATACGATCTCATGCCCTTTCTTTTTGTCATTAACCAAAGTCGTGTCTGATCAATTGGATCATATATGATCGATATGGTTAATGAATACTGTACTATAAACCATTGTTTCAGTAACATTTTCTGCTTTGTCTTTTTTATGATTGCTCATATGCTAAGATAAAGAACTTTCAATAGTCCTCCCTAAGCATTGTTTTGTTGTTTAGTGTTAAAATGAATGTTTTAAAAGTAGAACCAATTTGACCGATTTAATAATAAAAGCTTTAAACTGATCAATTTTTTATTCAGTTTTTTATCTTTCAGTTTAATTTAGTTTAATAATTATTGTTGTTAAAAACTTATTAATTTATTATATTTTTTTTAATTTAACAGTCTTCGTTTTTTAATTAAATTTTAAATTTTTTAATAAATATAGACAATTTTTTAATTATATTTCAAAATTTTTAATATTAATTAATTTTATGATAATATAATACCGATTGAATCATTTGATCTTCTCGGTTTAATTTTCATAATCTTCTCATAATTTCATATATTTTAAAAACATTGTTATTTATCTTCATATAATGTTATTTAACTATTACATATATTGTTGTTATTAAATTTTAAATATCTTAATATATTATATTAATTCAAGTTAAAATTAATAAAATATGGTGTGTAATACCTAAATAATTGTCATACTCAAAACGCAACAGAGGATCTCGTTTGGATATACCATCACCAAGTAGCTGACAAAAATACCCTAGATTCTCTCCCAAAGCGCACTAAAAGCAGCCGAATTGTTTTGAAAAAATCGAATTTTTTATTTTTATTATCGTGGGTCCTAACCTATTAATTCATAATTAATTACAAACCCTAAAACACGCATTTGATTTGACAAAATACCTCTTCGAATTACTTTGATTCTACCGCCCAAAATTTAAAATAAAATATTATATCTTTAAGTGTTTTTTTTTAATATTCCTAAAATGGGCACATGAAAACTTTGATTATGGTTCAAAAATTAAATAATTTAAAATGTATTTTTATCTATAAAAATTTAAAGTTTAATTTAAAAAGTTATTTAAAAATTAAGTAATTAATTTTAATTTATAAAAATTAATTTATCATCATTATTAATACTCAGTTAAATCTAACACAAATGCGAAATCTGAGAATGTCTAATAATATGCAATCCTATCTGTATTTAGTATAAGGTTATTTTCGATAGACCCACGTGTAAATGTGATATGAAGATATTACAAAAAAAGTCACATAGTCGTAAAAGATGTAATAAAACAATGAAATAAATTAAAAACTTAAAATAAAGTAATAATATTTATAAAAAAGTTTATATAAATTTTATTAATTTATAAAAATCGACGGACTAATTAACAAATTGATCAATTTAACAAAAATAATTATGAAAATAAATTGAACTGAATTTTTAAAAATTGAGCTAAAAATTTGTAAGATTTAAAATTTTTGCTGTTTAATCGATCAAATCAGTTGAATTTTTTAATCACAAAAAAAACCACTTTAGGTCCTGTTTGTTGAATGTAAGATTTTTTATGAAATATAATGATTTATAATGGAATAAAGTATAAATGAATGTAATATTAGAACATTATTATTTGGAAGATAAGGAAAGGACCATAATGCAATTGTTATTTGGAAGATAAGGAAAGATTCATAATGCAATATAGTGAAATATTGTTTGAAATAAGAGTTTATAATATAATATAGTGTAAAGTTGTTTATCGTTTTACATTCTATCCTAAATATTCTAAATTAGAAGTATATTATTTTTACTGTTTATGATAAAATAAAAAATATGAAACTCTCGTTTTTGTTCTTATTTCATTTTGATTCCATTATAAACTTTCATTTCAAACGATGAAATAATATTACATTTTATTCTGTTAATAATACATGGACTAAACATAGCCTTAAGCAACAAGGTATGAGACCATGGGCTATTTGTCAAGGACAATCTTGTCACTCAAATAAAATAATTAATTTATAAATACTTGTGTAATAAACAAGACAAAAAATGGTATATAGCTTCCATGTTTATGGAAATTCACGATTTGCTCCACTAAAGTTGCTTTTATTTCAAGTGGACCCCAAAGTTTAATACCATTGCTCTCTCAGTCACGTTATGCGTATTCATTTACAACATTTTGTCTTTAATGTTTGATACGGCTAAATTAATTCCCATATTAATTGTGTTTTAGATACGTTAAAGTGGATTTTGGATGCTATTTTGTTTTATTCACTATCTCCGTTTTAAATATGAGTAATCAAGTAAGTGTTACTTTTTAGAGTTGTGTAATTTGATACCATAGATAGGAGTGAAAAAAGAGTTCGATTAAGTCCGATATAAATAGACGTTGTCTGAATTGAATTAAATTTTTATTTCAAGTTATTTTTATAAGGTCGAGTTAAAACTTTGATTGTTTAGTCTGATTGGAAGTTTAAAATTTTACATAAAATAACAAAACTTAAAAAAAAATTAATCAGAGACGATTAAATACAAGCTCGAACTTCAAAATAAAACTCTTTTTAATAAAATTTTTAGATCTTTTAAAATAAAATTTTTAATAAATGCACTAATTTACAAAATTATATTGCCAAACCACCCCATTATGTCGAACGTATTCAACTGTACCGAAAATGGTTATGTCGCATCCAACTTATTTATTTTCTCTTTCTCTTAGTTAATAAATGGGTTGGATGTTAAAAAGGAACAAGAGCACAACACTTTTTCGGTATTGGCAAATATGTTCACCATTATGTGATGAAGGGTATGTTTAGTTGATGGTGTTGTTTTGTTGATGTTGATTAATCATTATGCACAGACGAGAAGTTTATGTAAATACTTTGAAATAGGTAAAAATTAGCTAGATTGATTAGTTTAATTGTAAAATTTTTGAATTGTTTAATTATTTAGTCAAATTTTTAATTTTTCGGTTCGATTTATTTTAATAAGTTTATCATTAAAAATTGATTAATTTATCATTTAATCGACAATTTTTGTAAATTAATAAGTTTTCATAAATTAAAGAAATTCATTTAATTTCATTTAATAATATTTTTCAATTAAATATCAAATTGTTTGATATATAAAAACGATCTCTTTCAATCATATTTCTAATTATTTAATTTTATTCAATGTTTAGTAAATTTTATAACAATCTAATACCAACTGAACTTTTTAAACCTTAAACTTTTTGTTTTACAAGTTTAATTTCAATTCGGGTTTTTAAAACAATGGGTATGAATATCTTAAAATTTAGATAGAAACTTTAATAAATATCTTTTTTATTTTTAATTTATGTCTTTTTAGTAATTGGAAACAAGGGTTACGTCAATATGGAGAAAACCATATTAAAATTGAAATTATATATTTTTTAATTCTATTAATACTAGTTAAAATCAAATGATTTTTTTGAGTATTTTTTTAATTACAAAATTAGGTTCTATTTTCACTTCTTCCCACCGGGTCAATTTAGAGAAATGTAAGAACTATGGGACTGTTTTGTGAATATCAAACAGACAGGGACACGTTTTCAGGAAGGGCACGAGAGCAAAAAAGACATAAACTAGAAAGAATATATAACTATTTTCGAAGAGAACACAGACTTCTTTTCTCTCCTATCTTCATATTTCTCTGTCTCTGATGTTGTCCCTGTCTCTGTCTCTGGGGATACTCTTCTGAAGTAACAGAGAGAAGCCGATCATGGGTTGCTTTCTCTGTTCTGGAAAGTCACGAGAGAACAAAAAAAAACCCCAGAAGAACAACAACAACAAGTCTGATGATCAGATCCCATCATCTTCAGGTATTTTTAAGTAGAGGATACTTCAAGGTTTGCTTCTCCTTTTTTTTGTCCTCCTCTGCTGTATTGGTTCATGATATCGTATAAAGTTAGTGAATTTCATGAGAACTGGGTCACATTCATCAAAGTTTGAAGCTTTCTTTTCGAGGGTATTTAAGTATGTGTTGATCTGGATTGGACGCGGGGATTATTGTTGGTGAAGCTAATTTAATCGCAGTTTTGCGCTAATGTGGTTCAGTTTCAAGGTCATTTTTTGGCCTGAAGGTGATGAATTTCGATCGTAGTCATTTCTATCCCTTTTGAAGCTCTGGGATCTTTTAAAATTTCTCGGATACATTCCCAATCTGCGGGAATCGATTACATATGAACGGTGTAGATTCAGTGAAAATTTATCTGAATAGTTCTGTTTGCATTTTTTTTTTTGTCGGGGAAAGGTACTATCAGTCAAAATCGCGGCTTTCACTAGGCATGTGGCCTAATTGCCAGCATACTTATACATGCAATCATTCTACCTCACGAAGTTGGTTCACAAAATGTGTCTTTTTTCTATTTAGGTTTGTTGAGTATTTACAAATTGCAATTATTTTGGCAAAACCCTCCAAGTGTTCATCAGTGTTTCATTTCAACGGTAGTCTGGCATTGCGGGATATCTTGTTACGCTATGTTCACAGTCGGCCCCTTGTTATTTTTTCTTAAATGATTGATTGAAATTCTAAAGGTACATGTGTGCTAATTTGTCATGAAAGAGTGTTTCATATCATTTTATTGTCGAGTATTCATGGTCGTTCTAAGTTTTGGGCAGCGGGCAATGCTTGTCAGAGCGATAGAGTTAGGTATGCAAGGGGAATAATCCAGTTGGTCGTTCCTAATCCTAGATGATCGTTTTATCTTCTGGTTCTTGTTATGTTCTCAAATTTGGAAGACAAGATTTTTTAGATGACCTGGTTCAGAACTGTTTTTAGTTCAACTGATGTGATAGTGAATACTATTTATTGTGTTTCAAATTATTGGTGGGTTGATTGTAATGCATATTGTCGTTCTATTGTTTTATGCAGAGAAAGTGAAGGTAAACTTGACCTTGGATATTAAGAAGGATATTCCTAAGGAGGGAGGCACTGATCATATTGCAGCGCATACATTTACGTTCCGTGAATTGGCTGCTGCAACAAAGAACTTCAGGGCAGATTGTCTTTTGGGTGAAGGAGGTTTTGGCCGAGTATATAAAGGAAGATTGGAGAGTAATAATAAGGTTTGTTGAACTAGTTGGATTCAGCTTTTTGAATGAAGATTTACAAAAGGACAATTCCTTGTATCTAATCATTGTTTGTAGATGTAGATCAAATTGTTCCCTGGAAACTTTATCTCCTTGATTACCTTATGATGCTCATATCCAAGAGAAGAACTGATTGATCGTGGAAAGATAATAATGAAACTTGTCAGCTCAAAGGATCAAGAGGAACATTTGAGTAATTGATTCTAATTTCAAGATATTGTGAATCCATCTGACCCAAAACTAGATTATTGCTTCAAATTTTAGACTGAACACCTTTTTATCTTTGGCATTGTAACTATTAGTTCAGCACAAAATGTAATGCTCCAAATGACCTGAATATTTCTTTGATACGTTGTAGGTTGTTGCTATTAAGCAACTTGATCGCAATGGGCTACAGGGTAACAGGGAATTCCTTGTTGAAGTATTGATGTTGAGCCTACTTCACCATCCAAATCTTGTTAACTTGATAGGGTACTGTGCTGATGGAGACCAAAGACTTTTGGTTTATGAATACATGCCATTAGGATCTCTGGAAGATCATCTACATGGTAAGTTCTCAAATAGTTGATTTATAGTTTTTAGGCTTCAGAAGTTTGATACTCTCTTTAAGATGGTAAAAATATTAATTAATGAGGCAAAGAAGGGAGGTTTTGTTAGATAAATTACAATTAGAAGGAAGTGCTATGAGAATACGTGTTTTGTTCTTATCTCTAATGAAGGGAGGTTTTGTTAGATAAATTACAAATTAGAAGGAAGTGCTATGAGAATACATGTGTTTTGTTCTTATCTTGAGTGCAATTAGAGAAGCGTACAGATATTCCGTATTCATTTGAATGTAATATTTCTTTCCAATCACTTTGCTAACTGTTCACGAGTCATTGCCTCTTGGACGCCGATTTTATTGATCGCTTTGAGCATCTTTATACTCATTTAAGGTTAATGTTTTTCGACATACATCAGTAATTTTCTTCTATTGCATTTATATTTTAGACCTGCCACCTGATAGAAAACGACTTGACTGGACTACGAGAATGAAAGTAGCTGCCGGTGCTGCTAAGGGCTTGGAGTATTTGCATGACAGAGCTAACCCCCCTGTGATATATCGTGATTTGAAATGCTCGAACATTTTGCTTGATGAAAATTATCATCCCAAGCTATCTGATTTTGGGTTGGCAAAATTGGGTCCCGTGGGAGACAAGACTCATGTTTCCACTAGAGTGATGGGAACCTATGGATATTGTGCTCCTGAATATGCAATGACGGGTCAGCTTACTCTAAAATCAGATGTATACAGTTTCGGTGTTGTACTCCTTGAAATCATTACCGGGAGGAAAGCTATTGATAATTCCAGAGGCGGCGGGGAGCATAATCTAGTTGCATGGGTAAGACACCTGTGGCCTTTGTAAACTTAAGTTCCATCTTATCATTGCAGTATTCGGTTTGAAATATCATTGCAGTAGTCAGTTTGAAGTAGCTTCTCAGTTCTGTGAAAGTATGTTTTCTTTATTGGCGTGGCATGAAATACTTCTGATCTATTATATGCTCTTGGATATATAACCTTTTAAGACCAGCAATGGTTAATTTGACTTTTGTTTCGCATGGTATATTTGGACCTGAAATTGATGAAACAACAAATTCCTTAATTCACCATTATTTTACAATCAAACCATGTCTGAAGAACTCCTTCTTGATAGTGCTAAGATAAAGAAAGGACAAACCGGTACCCCGTAAGGAGGAAAGACAACTAGGTGACTATCTTTGGAAATCAGATTAAGTCTGCGGTGAACTTCATTGTCAGAACTTCTTCGGACTTACAATGTGAATACTCTTGAAATTCATGTAGCATTAGGTAGCATCCTGAGGTTATGAACTTGTGATAAGTATTATACTCTTTTCATTGAGGGAGTTTTCTCATCTTATAATTAATTGATTCGGCATGGACAAACTTGCAATTAAGTGCTTCTTCTTCTCTTTTTCCTTCGGTGTCAGATCTGAGTTTCCTCAAGATTTAATAGTCTGGGTCTTTACTGGGTGAGAGTTGTAGTTGATCCTTGAGATTTCTGCCAACTTCTTGCCTCAGGCTTATGTGCCCATTTATCAGTTGCTGGTATATTGTTTCAAGATGTTACTCACTTTATGCAGTCCTACCTAAGTAGAAATAAAAATATTTAGTGATCTGGGTAGTTTTGCTTTTGAATCTTGATCTAATGTCGTTCCCGTGATGCAGGCACGGCCTTTATTCAAAGATCGACGGAAATTCGCCCAAATGGCCGATCCACTTCTCCAAGGTCAATATCCTGTGAGGGGTTTGTACCAAGCGCTTGCAGTTGCTGCAATGTGTGTACAGGAACAGCCTAACATGCGGCCCCTCATAGCTGATGTAGTTACAGCTCTTACTTATCTTGCTTCTCAAAAGTACGATCCCGAGACTCAGTCAGTACACAGCTCCCGCACAGGCTCGTCTACTCCTAGATCTAGAAGAGAACTGTGAAGTTGATAGGCGAATTTTAGAATGCACCCATGTTTAGGGAACCATACCATCCTCAGGAGCCAATTGACATGATTGCAAGCTTTGTAAGTACAGGTTTATGTATCTACAATGAGGTCACTGAACAGGATTCAATTTCAACAGGTGCAGCGACCTAGAATGTTATTCCTATTGCTGCAATACATGATTTTATCTTTTCCATAAACCCCTTTTTTTTTCTATGTAGTTTATTTTCTCACCATTTTGTGTAAGTTTCTTTTTTGGTTATTTTTGCTTTACTATAGTGATCTCCCTCCCTCCACCCAAAACTGTGCCCTTTATTTGCACAAGCTCTTTTGTACAATGGCTCTGTATCTAAATAGAAATTGGTCTATCCTTGAAGAGATTCACTTTACCATATTCTTAATACCAGATCAGATAGCTATCTTTTGTATAAAATTGGAATGATACAGAGAAGTTTAGACACTCATGAATTGAGAAGAACTACTCATGAATTGAGAAGAACTACGGGGTTAAGCAAAAGTTCAACATCCGATAAAATTGAAACGCTATGGAGAAATTACACTTACAAATTGCGAAAAACTTCAAGGTTGAACTTTCTTCGGTTCAAACTTTCTTCCAATCGGAATAAACTTCATTTTGTTTCTGTTATTCACATTGAAGATATGAAGAATTCACAGAAGAAGCAATATTGAATCAAAGATTATACAATTGTTTCATGAAGGATTTCATGTTTCTTTTGTACATAATATTCAGCTATAAAGAGACCAACTATTGCTACTGAACAGTGAACAAACAATAAATGGAAATAGCTCTACAAGGGGCGTTATATAAAAAGATTACCAAAGAAGAAAAGTGATCTACACTCTGAACGGTACGGCAAAAAATTATCTACCAGTCTGACAACTTAAGATAATTTAGTTATACCGACCCTAAAATAATCTACTCGTTTTCCTTAACTGAATGACCATTTGCCTCCTGCTCATTGCTTGGACTTTGCTCCTCGGTGAACGACTTGCCATTTTCTGTCTCATCAACATTAGCAGGTTTCCCCTGTTTTGTCCATTTTGGTTAAACAACATCCAAACTGACTTGCTCTTAGCGTGTGAAATTAATATCAACGTAAATACGTAAAAGACAAACCTTGTTTCGGTCACGCCATCCAAGTCCGAAAGGTCGAGCTAATAAACCAACCTTTCTTGGAGGTATGTCTTGAATAGCCTCTTGATTTGCTTTATGTGCTTGCCCAGGAGTTCTGAAAAATTTTAGATTCATCTCTAAGCAACCACGTGATCTAATTAGGTAACTTACGCACTCCAAATAGACATGTGCAGACAGAGGTTTGTTGTTAAAATTACAGGAAATGAATTTCTTGGCCTTGTTTTCTATCGTGTTTAATTTCCAGAAATTGATGGATGTGATGTGCACACTACCTCAATCGAAATGGAAATTCAAAAGCATGAGCCAAACCAGTATATTTTATTTAACATCATTAAATCCAAATACTATCCAACACAATTCAACAACCGTAGTATAATTAACAAGTCAATAAGAAAACTGAAGCTGCATACATTTTGCTCTGAAAGGAAGTTGACTACTTACCTGGGAGAATGTTGTGTCTTTAGTTGACCAGATTGGTATTGCAGGGTCGCCTCCAACATAGACTCTGCCATAACTACACGCTTCTCCATTTGAGCAAGGGATGCCATGGCCTCTTCATACTTCTCCTGTAGATATGTAAAAGTTATAGTAGTTGATGATCATCAAAGAAGCAACTAAACTGTAAGTTAGAAAGTTCAGACGCCCTCTCGCAGAAAGGAAGCATCACTAATATAATCACTGTCTAATAAATATCAGAATTCAGTGATAGTGCAACAAAATTAGTTTTCCAGGCTCATGATGCAAATTATCTTAAGAATCACTGAAAACTATGACTCACACAAGTCTAGCAAAGTATTCAACGAAAACAACTGAAAAATACAAACCTGAAGCACTTGAGCCGCATATCTTTGGGCTGCCGCATCTTGTTCAGCATATCTGCGTGCGTCTTCTGTTAGTCTTTGCTCTTGCTCCACCCGCATTAAGACCTGCATGGTTACTAAGTGGTCTCAGCATCGGGAACAAAATTATAAGTCAAATATGAGAGAAGAACCAATGGCTTTGCGTGTGAAAAGCACTATAAGCAAATATGAAACAAGCATGAACCTGAAGCATTGCATTTTCTTGTTCCTGCTTATCAGCAAGGGCCCTTTGCAGCTGGGAAACCTCACGCTCCAACTCTTCAACCTAGATATCATAAGCAAATATTCAGAACGCAATGCATTTGAATCAGGATTAGGCATTGGCAAATCTGGATGAAGAGAATCTGAGATAAATAACAATTCAAAGAACAAAATCACTACCCATTTCGGTTCAACTAAAAATTACAATTTCATTTCAAAAACCCAAGACCATGTCAGTGAAAATCCTAAACTCACAGAAAACTAATCATCGAACATATCTTATAGCAGCTTTTATCATTTTCCAGTGGCGTGGGATGGAAGACCTTGTGCATCTAGACGAAATTCACCGTAAGACTTTTTTTATAATTCTGAAGGACTTCTTATTCTGATATTTCTTCATGAAAACAGATTTGCTCTCGCAAACCCCCTCCCCTAAAAACCCATATGTTCTCAAGTTATTTATCTCTTATGTATTCGTTGTTTTAGCAATATGAAGCCCCAAAAGTTCATATAAAAAGAATTTCCAAATCAGAATGAAAAAATAAAGTTTATGTATACCCTAGCACTCAATTGCCGTCGGTTGTCCTGCTTGACCATCTCCATCAAAGCTGTCTCCAACTCCTCAGCTCTGATAAAGAATTGATACAAGGTAAATATGAGATAATCTTTCAACGAAAATAATTTCACAAACCAATAGCATCGTATGATAGAGATGAAGTATGAAGCAAAAAATAAAGAATGCTGCCTACAGAAACATAAACCACAGCACAAAAGTTCCAGTTACATTTCAATACAACCTGCCACCTATATAGACAATATCTGCTACTCTATTCATTTACATTCACAATTTAAGTCTGATCCTTGCTCAATATCTAGCCCTGCTCCATTTCTGGGGAAGTGATCAAAAAGATGTTCCATCTAAGGCCAAAGCTTTGCACCTGAAAAGTTGTGAATGGTGCATCCTAATAATTGAACTTGTCAAAAACTTCATTTCGTTACTGACCAGCAAGAACATATTACAATATGTACAAGACTACCAAAATTCACTGAATTCACTGGTCATACAAAGACTAGAATAAAGCTGCAGTTTCATGTCTACTTGTATGTCTTGTTCCCTTACTTGTACCTTAACCATGTCACAACCCCTTTCTACATTAAATTTAAATCCTCTATTCCACCATTTCAGCTATTCTACGCCATTCTGCCGTTGAGAAGAAAAATAACCATGCTCCATCATACATATTGCTACAGACAAACTATCAGTTTGATAATAAAGGACTCAAAAGTCAAATGTGTACAATGAGGTCAAGCCACTTAACAGAGACAAAAATACTAAATCAATGAAGAGCACAATAGTGGAAGTCTGATCCAAAGGAGACTATCTCCAAGGAACAGTGCAACAATACAAATCCACATGACACTTACACTTCAGGGCACAGAACAAAGACAACCATGAAATGATTTGAAGCATGTAGTACATGTAAGCTTGTAAGGTTGCAAAGACACGTCACAATAGAAATCCTGACCTCAGAACAGCAGATCTTTTCTCCTCTAGCAACTTGCACAGTTCAACCTTTAGCCATACAACCTGTAACATCATTTATATGAGAAAATCAAAACACTCAAACATGTACAATGATAGTCCCCAATCCCCTACACCCTCCTGAAAAATAAAAAATATAACCACTAACAGGAGAACAGCATGCAAACACTGAAAGTCTAGAGATTGCAGTTTACAGTAAAAAGTTAACAATGCATTAACTCCTAAAATTCATGAAAGATAATGCTTAAGAGGGGATGTGGTCCACCTGATCTTGGAGATCTGGAGTAGTATCTACCTCCCCATCACCAGTCAGGCTAATGACAACATCATCTGCATTAGTAGATCCAGACTCTGAGCGAGAAAAATCACCACTTCTATGCTTATCTACCAGAATTGACTTCGGGTCATGTTTGAAATTATATAGCTTTGATGCCAAACCATGGGAATCCCTCCAAGCCTGAAGCCCCTTTGTCCTTTCCTCAACTGCAGTCATCACAGCAGGCCGATGCTTATTTCTCAGTTCTCGCAGCCTAGTTTCATTCACATTTTGGTAACCCATGCAAGCTGTTAAAACTAGTTGACTGCTATCAAATGTTGAACCAGCCAGTGACTGTAGCAGAGTTACTGCATCACCAGCATCCTTAGTAGTAACCAATGCCGGGCCTACAAAAAACTGAAACTAAATCAAGTTTCACAAAGAACAAAGGGCAACAGAAACTTAGATAAATAAATATGAAATCCATTGATATTATATATAAAAAAAAAAACTCAGTATTGTTCACCCAGTACCATATAACTCCATTAAGGCAAGTGCTGTTCTGAAAAGCATGACACGATTTCCTTCATAGAGAAGCACATCCCACACTCGCAGAACTGAAGTAGGACAGCACCAGTTTATGTGTTAGCTTTCCTTGGAAATAATGGATCCAAATTAAGGAACTGATGTAAAATTAATGAATCTTAGCATGCAATGTTAAAACGTACTAAGTCTTGTAAGTCATGCATTAAAACAAAAAACCTGACCACTTTCCCAAGGAAGCATGTTCATGAAGATGGAAAGGAACCATGGCCCAGCCACCCACGCCACTTGCACTCCCAGGTAATCCAAATGATTCACTGACATAGAATAGATGTTGTCATATGAAATCCAATTTCTTGCTAATTTAAAGAACTTGAAAGGTATAAGAAATCATATGAATACTTATACCAACCTAATTTAGGGAACCTTTCACGCACCAACTCTTCAAAAACAAGTTGGTCAACCTGAAAAGGAGAAACAAATCAGTCAGAATATCTATTTGTAAATGTCAAGTGATATTCTGCGATTTTTCTTTTGCCGTGAGAAAAACAAAATGACGGTAAAAACAATGGCATTGAGAAACTAGAACTTTGGTACCTGAGACTCTATCATTTCCTCTGAGTAATACCCATCAAAATAGTCATCAATAATGCCCATCAATGCCCTGAGAATTCAAGCTAAATTCAGTAAAAAATAGCACTATTTTGGCTATGAAGATATCATGGTAAATAACTTTCTTAAATGAATTGTGCCAACTAAGTTTCTAAGCATACCAAAAGGCATTTTCTTCTGGCATCAAAAGCAGTAACAGGGCCGCAAAGAAATTCATGGCCTATGAAATCATTAATGTGAAGTACAAAAAGAGTTAGCTATTTGAAGTGAGGAAAATGTTCAACTGACTGCAATTAGCATTATAGACTCAAGTACCTGGCAATAGCCAACTGAGGGGTTATGTCGAGCGTATGCCGTAAGTAATCGCCTCAAGGCATCTCTACCATCATCATCCAAAGCAGGATGCCCTGGGAATGTTCGAGGCAAATCCTGCATTAACACCACTAGCAGGATGAGAAATTTCGCAATGAAATGTTGGAAGGAGGAAACAAGGATTGTCATCCAGATAGAGAAGGCATTGCAATGACCTTCTCAATTTGTCCCTTCCATTTCTCAGACGCATACAAGTGATCCATGGTTGAATCCTTAGCATGATTGTCCAACTCTTTATCAACATGATTAGTATTAAGTTCTGCCTTGAGCAGATCCTGATAATACTTGTCCACTCGACGAGCCCTTACACCCACAAATGCTTGCCATAGCTAAAATTGTTATCAGAAATGAGTACAGAAATCAGTAAACAAGTTGAAAAGAAATAAGGGTCGAGTATACCTCTCCCCTAAGCGCCATTGGAACACCCCCACGAACAAGGACCTCTAGCTCTTCTTTCCAGGGACACGAAGATTCAAAAGTGGTTGCATCAGCAGTTGTAGTAACGATAGTAGAGACACTAACGTTGTCAGTCGAAGCGGAATCTTGAATTGGATCCGACCTTTCAACATCATAAAACTCATCTTCAGAATCCTCCTCAGCTGATCCTTTTAGCATCTTGGCATCCTCCATAGGAGACACAACTGTTCTAGCGTCCTTGTCCTCCCTTACTTGATTGACCTTCTTCTTCACACGGCTACTCATCATATCTTCAATTACACGTAGTGATGGTCTAATCACTGTCCATATTTGGATCTTATGGTTCTTTCTATTCTCAGCTGCTTGTTTCTCTTCCTTTTCAATGACATTTTCAGGTGAAGTATCAGAGCCTGGCTTTTCACTACTTACATTATCTCCTTCAACATCAGTCTCTACACTCTCAATCTTCTCTTGTGTACTCAGTCCTTTGCTTCCTTCTTCTGTATATGATCCATTCACTGCCAATTTAATGGATCCTGCTTCCCGTTCCAAGAAACTTGTCCATCTATCTGATCTTTCCTCTTCTTCCTCCTAAACATGTGAGGATGTGAGAAAAAGAAAAGGGGCAATTTTATCTTCCTTTATCTATCCTTTGTTTAAATTTCGTTTTCCTTTTTCTATAGATATGGTATGTGGATAAACAGATGAACAATAACAAAAAGCATTCTAACCTTTAAATCATACAATCTCAATCACCTAAGGAGTGAATACAACAATAAACTATATGCAAACCTTCCCATATTTTAACCTTTTACATCATACAATTTCAATCGTTCAAGGAGTGAATACAACAAGAAATTATATGCAAACTTTCATTCTTTAGCTATCAAACTCAAACTGTCGAAACACCCCTAGGTATGTTAGTTCCTCTCCTTTTCTCTCAAAAACACTTCATAGTGAAAACGAAAAAGAAAAAAAAATTTCACTGGCTAAACAACCAATCAGGTGCTAGAAATAAGTAGGAGTTTAAAAGGAAACCTTGTAGATATTAGCATATTCCCGGTATCTTTGTACATGTTGTGGTCTCACCGCAAACCCATAAGCATCCCTGTCGATATGAACATTTACTAACGCATTATTTCAAAATCTTCTATATCATACAACATAGATCCTCCATTGCAGTGATTCAACAAGCATAACACAAACATAATAAACAGTGCAACGCTCATACACACTCAAACAAAGAGAGAGAGAGAGTGAGAGACAAATCATTCTGCACTATATGCTAGCTTAGTTCTACATAAGCACGCAACCTATTAAAAAAACACAAAAATGACACAAAAACTTCAACAAAAGAAGTTCAAAATCCGCACCACAACTAAAATGAGGCAAAGATTAACAGAAACATACCTGCAATCTGCCTTCAACAATCCAGGCCTCAAACTAGACAAGAGCATGTTCCACTCAAAATCTCAACTCTAATCTCCATGCTACTCGAATTTGTACGCAATGTAACTCAATTTCACTATAGAACTACACCACATTTATGATCAAAACTCCTGAACTAGGCCTATTATCACACATTGTTCAAACTCCATCCAATTACAGACAACTTCTAATAAAGATCACAAATCGATCAAGCACTCAAACGCTACGAAGATCAACTCCACAAATCCAAATCTCCACTCATCGAAACGACCAACACTTAAAAAATGAACACTAGCAAAACAGAAACGATCGGACCGAAGAGGAAGAAGTGAAGAAGCTTAAAAAAGGTACGCGTGGCGCGAGAAGGGAAGAGAAAAGAAGAGTGAGCGCGTAACACTGACCTCTTGTGCTCGAAAGCGATGAGAGGGTTAATGGCCTTCATAGCTGGACGGATCTGATTGGTCTGTCAGCTTCTCCAAAGTCAGCGGCTCAGTGAGAGAGAGATCTTCGGGAAAATCAACTCTATCTCCTTAAAACTCTGCAACTGAATTTCAGTAACAAGAAAGAGAGACGAGAGAAGAGAGAGAGACACGAAGAGTGGTCAGTGTTTGGTTGTTTATGTAAAAGATGAAAACGGTGTTCTTCTAACGTGGGCTCGAGATTTGAGAGAATTAATAGTTTATAAATTAATTGTATATGTAATTTTATAAATATTTAAAATATTTTTTAGTCGCTACAAATAATGAGTTAGAAGACGAGATTAGGGTCATAAAATGAGGTTTAGTTATTTAATTGTATTTTTTTTGCAATTTTTAAAATATAGATAAACCATTTTCTAATCTAATATTAATCATCTTATCAATATATTACAACACAATTAATATCCTCTTTATAATAAATAAATATTTTGTATTTGTTTCTCAATCAATTTCACTCTATCATTAGTCAAATTAAGGAATTAATATGCAATAACGAAATGTTACATGTTTTAAACAATTATTAAAAAATACAACCGGTTCAATCAATTAATCATAAACATTTTGAACCATCCAATTTTTTAGTTCAGTTTTTGACTTTTTGGGTTCAATTTATTTTAATAATTCTTGATGTAAAAAATTAACCAATTCATTCGTAAATTAATAAATTTTTATAAATTCAAATAAATCAATTAATTTTTATTTAACAATTTTTTAGTTAAACTTTAAATTATTTGAAAGGTAAAGATAATTTTTCTCAATTATATTTTAAATTATTTAATTTTTTAAAATCTTTATACAATTTTATGATGGTGTTAATTAAACCTTTTACTTATAACATATTGCCCATTTGATCAACTTAGATATCAAATATATAAATTGACTGTCACTTTATTATAATAAAATTAAATAAAATCTATAAATCAAATTATGCTAACAAATGTTTTTCACTAATCCAACTTTTAACCTATTCTTATTTTGGGATTGTTAAATGGGCAATACATTCAAACTTAAGAATCTTTTGATACCCTTCATTTATTATACATTATCCAGTCTAATTTTAAAATGTTTTATTTTAAAATTTAAGTTCAAACTCGAGACTGTAAGTTTGAGCTTAAATTTGATTAGACGTTTTCTTTTTTAGCTCGAGAGCTCAAGTTTATTTTGTGTCAAAAAAATTTCAAATTTTAAATCAAATAAAGTTGGACAGTCCGGTCACAAATTCAGTTCAATTTTTGAAATAAAAAATTATAAACCTGAAATAAACTTCAAAATTTTTATACAAAAGGACATCATTTTTTATAAAATTTCATTTACGTACATTTAAGTTTGCAATCTAATCAATCTTGGTAACATGTGGACCACAAAGATATTTCACTTGACTTTGGGTTGCTCTCACGAACAAAGATTTAAAATGGTGTCGGCAATGAAGTTGTATTCTCTTTTTAAAAAACAAATCTCAATCTTTGACCTCGATCGATCATGATGAACGATGGTGATTGCATCTTAGAAAAACCGGTGTGCCAATAAATATCTACCCATACATATTCATTGCAGTCACTTCAGTGCAAAACATGCATAATTGGGGTCCCAATCAAGTAGGAGTAGGTCCACTTATCTAATTATTAGTATTTAGTACCATATCCTTTATAGAAAGTTTGGCCTTTTTAGTCACATTTCATGGCCAGTTTGGCTATTTTAGTCACATTTTATAAAGGTGATTTTTTTAATAAAGATGAATTTTGGAATATAATTGATATAAATCATAAATTATGAATTATAAGAATAAAGGATAGGTTGATATTACTTATGTTTTTGTATTGCAATTTATTTTTGTTTTTGTTTTTATTTTAATTTTTTTTAAAATTATTAATGTTACTATAAATATATCTTTATTATTAATAGTGATTAAATATAATATAAAATAAAAATATATAAATTAATCAAGTAAATAATTTTATAAAATAGATAATTTAACAATGAATCAATAATTCAAAATTTACGTAATTAGATATTTAGTTAATTTAAAAATTATATTTCTTAATATTAAAGATTTTCTACAATAATTTAAATTCTTAAATTTTTTTGGAGTTTAAATGTTTTATTTTTAAAGTTTCATATTAAAAATATAAAATTCGCTAGATCTTATTATTGTTCAGCAATAAAAAATCTGATAAACATCTTTATACATTATAAATAATAACGACAATAACAACACCCAATAAAAATCTTGCTGAGATTCGATGTTTAGGAAAGTCCAGTAGTACATAATTTTACCCCTAACTAGTAGAGATATTTTTTCTAAATGAATAACGTAAATGAATGAAAATAATAAAAAAGACATTACAAATAATGAATTTTGAATTTTTTTGAGAGTTAACATTAAGGATTCATTTAATATTAAAATTTACTATTGGGTCAGTAATAAAATTTTCTTAACATATCCTTTAAGTATTAATAATTGCAAGTTGAGACACAACTTTTTATTTTTATTTTCTGATCTCTTTGACAATAAAAATAACATTTTCAATTTACAAAAACTAGATGCTTTTTTTTATAATTAAAATGATAACTTAGTGAAAAATTCAAAGTTTGCTTGAAGGTAACGCCGATTTGTCCTTTTGCTTCAATCTAAAAAGCCTTTCCTTACGCCTAAATCTGCGACTGTACATAAGCGTGCACTTAGAGTTGTTCATATTAAAAATTTATGTTTTAAATGATAAACAGTATCTCTAATACAATAGTAAAATTGTATATTATTGGACCTCTCAAAATTTCGCACGTCAATAAGACTTCAACCAGATATTGTTGATGATAAAATATATGCTTTAATTTAAAGTTTTTTATTTTTAATTAATCTATGCTACGTTTCTTCTCTTAATTTTTCCTCAAAAGATACATATAATTCTAACCGTTTCACATGTAGATTTATTGGTAACAACCTCTCTATTAGGTAGAGGTAAGACTGTATACTATCAGATCTTCCTAAATTATGCACCTCAATAGAACTTCAACTTGATATTATTGATAATAAAATATGTGCTTCGATTTCAAGTTTGTTATTTTTAATTAATCTATGCTAAGTTACTTCTCTTAATTTTTCCTCAAAAGGTTCATATAATTGTAACCGTTTTATATATGGATTTATCAGTAACAGTCTCTTTATTGGATAAAAGTAAGACTGCATACTATTAGACCTTCCTAAATTTTGCACCTCAACGAAACTTCAACTTAATATTATTGATGATAAAATATATGCTTCAATTTAAAGTTTTTTATTTTTAATTAATCTATGCTACGTTTCTTCTCTTAATTTTTTCTTAAAAAATAGGTATAATTCTAATCGTTTCATATGTACATAAAAAGAATATATTAATAGTCTAATGTTTAAAAAATTCAACCGATTCGCCCAGTTTAACTATTAAAATTTTGAACTATTTAACATTTTGGTTTGATTTTTAACTTTTTTATTCGATTTATTTTAATAATTCTTATTTTTAAAATCGATCAATTTATTAATTAATAGCTAAATTTTAGTAAATTAATAAAAAATTATAAATTAAAATAAATCAATTAATTTTTATTTAATAATTTATATTTAATTAAACTTTAAATTATTCGATAAATAAGGACAATCTCTTTCAATCATATTTTAAATTTGTAAATTTTATTTAATTTTTAGTTGATTTTATAACAATCAGTTGAACCTTTTAAAATTTAAATTGTTTGTTTTACCGACTTAACTTCCGATTCAGTTTATTTTACGGACTTAACTTTCGGTTTAATTTTAAATTAATTTATGAAAATAAACTATATCTACCTTTATCGTTGGATATGAAAATCTAATTATTAATTGTTATGGACAACTTAAGAAAACAGTAACATCGTGGAAAAGAAGTAAGAGCGTTTAGCGAAAGCAAAGCAAAGTTTTGACTTTTTCTACATGTCA
Source organism: Erythroxylum haughtii (assembly GCA_025504935.2). NCBI lineage: Eukaryota > Viridiplantae > Streptophyta > Magnoliopsida > Malpighiales > Erythroxylaceae > Erythroxylum > Erythroxylum haughtii. The sequence continues at coordinate 834,511 of JANSVB020000433.1, read as the reverse complement.
TTAATCAAATCGCTATTGTTTTTATAAGTTAAAAAGTAATTTAAAATTTAAAAATATTTTTGACTTGAATTATTATAAACAAGAGATATTAAATTAGTTTCGCATTAAATTATTATAAACAGGAGATATTAAATTAGTTTCGCATCAAAGCATATACTTTTAATTAGTATTATTTTAATTTTTAATTTTTTAAAAATAAAATAGCTAAATCTAACAAACATCTTTACTGTGTAAGAATAAAGCTGCGTATTATTAGACCTTTTCAGATTTCGCTTCGTTACGAAATTTCGGACTGAGTGATGATGACGATGATGATGAAAAAATAGCTAGACCGGGTTTCGAACCATTTAGGCTGACCTCAATCGGATTTTAAGTGGGGTTCGGGCTTGAACAAAATTTTTGGGCCAGGTGACCCATTACCGAGCCCAAATTTAACCAACGCATTACAAATTTTTTTAAAAAAAGAAAAAAAACTGCAACCCCCTATCTGAAATTGCATTCTCTCTCTTTCCAAAATCGCCGACCATGCCAGCTCTGAAACTGAGCTTGGCCTTTGCACTTTTTACCAAACCCTACAATTGGGCCCGTAATGTTCCAACCTCCACCTCCACCGCCTCCGCCGCTGCTCCGGCGACAGCTGTGACCTCTAGTTCTTCCCTTCCTTTTTCATTTTCCCTTAATAATAGCCGTACGGGCTGGCGCAGGATTACACCCCTATCGTGCGCACACCTCAATTATAGTAATAACTATACTAATAATAGATGTAGTAGTAATGGGGATAGTAATTTTTTAGGGTTTACATTTGGTGGCCGTAACAAGCGTTCCTCTTTCTTCTTCTCCTCCTATTGCAACAACACTTCTTCGTCTTCTGCTTCCTCCGATTCGGGTGGGTTTTCCCGACCCGATTCGGGTGTTGCAGCCGAGATGGGGTCTGAGAGCAAGATCAATGATGTCGATTGGTACCATAATGATCATCTAAAGGACGCGAATCAAATATCCAAATCATCTCCTGTGCAGAAACATGACGGCCACAATCAGGAAGCGTGCTCTAAATTTCTCACATTGCCCACGGTTCTGACTCTCGGGCGTGTTGCTGCGGTGCCTCTTCTCATTTGCAGTATGACTCTGTTGCCCAATTTTTTGATGGAAATTTTGTTTAATCTTTATGTGTTTTGTCTAATGCATTTTGGGTTTTCTTTGCTGTGCCGTAAAATGGTTGGGAAGTTGGAATTTTATGACTTTTGGGGATATTTAGGATCTGATTCAGTGCATTGTCTTTTAATGTGGGATGCTTATAGATCTCGTAGTCTATGAATTGTTTTTGTTCACTATGAAGAACCAAGAAGCTGATAATTCTTAGAGGAGGGAAATAACTCCTATGCTTGTTGCTATGGTAGCCTTTTATGTGGATACTTGGTGGGGAAGAACAGCTACGACGAGTATTTTTATCGCCGCAGCAATTACTGATTGGCTTGATGGGTACTTAGCGCGGAAGGTATACTATTCTTTTTAGGGAAGAGAAAATTTAGGTTGGGTGAATGATTATTGAAGCTTTGGTTTTAATTGTGTTTTAGATGAGGTTAGGCACTGCTTTTGGTGCATTCTTGGATCCAGTTGCTGACAAGGTACTTGCTTTTTCCTGGAGTTGACATTGTTTTTAGTGTAATTCAGGTAGATTTAACATGTATGGCTTTCAAGAACCATTTAAATATTCTTGTTTTGTTCTTATGCCTACTTAATGTAGCTTATGGTTGCCGCCACCTTAGTGCTACTGTGTACTAGACCTTTGGAAATGTTTGGACAAGCCCTATGGCTATTGACCGTGCCTTCAATTGCCATTATTGGACGGGAGGCAAGTATACTTCTGTACCTATCATACTTATATCCACTAATGGTGAACAATGTCCATCTCGGTCGGCTTGGTTTTTAGTTAATTATGTTCTTTCATAATCTTTAGGATTTTGTTGAGGTAGTTTTAGTTGGTTTTGCAAGTCAACTTAGACGATCATGTTGATAGTTCAGTTGCAATGAACTTTACGGATATTCTTCACACATGCATGTTATGTTGTTCAAGTGTATCGCCTATTAGAATGAAATTGAAGTACTACTAATCCAGAGTCTTTTCCTTTTTCTCCTTATTTTTCAATGCCAATCATGTTTCAGTACACACCTGTGACCAGGCCCACATGAATTACTAATGCAATTTTTCTTCCAGTGAAATCATAAGGCCATTGATATAATGTACTTCTCTCAGACAACATTTCAATTTTAAATCTTTGTAGATTACCATGTCTGCAGTCAGAGAATGGGCTGCTTCACAGAATAGTAAACTGTCTGAGGTTGGTTTACCATTTCCCTTCCTTTTCAACCACTTAGTTCCTGTATTTTCGGACTTTTTAAGGTTTCTTTGAATGCCGGCTGTCCAGAAATGCTTCACCGAGTTATTTTAAAACAAAGAATAATACATATTCTCAGGCTGTTGCTGTAAATAACTTAGGGAAATGGAAAACTGCCACACAGATGACTGCGTTAATCATCCTCCTGGCTACACGAGACAACAGGTCCTGCCTGCTTTCCTTCTAGTTTTTTTCTACTTTAGGGTGAATACCTTTTGATACGAGGTAATCTCACAAGGCTAATTTATTTGTCATTCTTTGAGATGGCTGACATTTCTTTTCTATCTTCTTTCTCCTCCAGTTTTGGAGGATCAGGTTTGGTGGCTGCTGGTGTTGTCTTGCTTTATATTTCTTCAGGTCTTTCTCTATGGTCTTTGGCTGTGTATATGAGCAAGATATGGCGAGTATTGCTGAAATAGTTTGCCTGGTATGCTACTTGCATTTGCTTAAGCCCCCTCCTTTCTGCAGAAGAGTTTGACACAGAATTTTTCAGGACTAACATGTCAGATTGAATTATAGGTGGATGAGGGGGAATGTGGTTCTTTTAAAAGGTTCCTCACTAACATCTCAGATTGATTCATTATGTTCATGGGACAAGATCTGAGGAAAATCTTCCGAGTTCTCTTAAGCAGTTGGTATGATAAAGAAACTGTATGACGAGAATGCTGAAATAGACTTCTCCTGGTTTTAGTCTGCTGGTCTTGTCCAATTGTTTGACATTGAAAGTGGTTAAAAGTTGAGGCATCCTTCATTTGAAATGCATGGACTGAAGCTGATAGAACTGAGGATGGAGTGGTAGAGCAATTTAATCTCGGTTTAATATGTATACGTGAATCGGAATTACCTAACTTGGATTTGTAATCAAATTTCTTTGGCAATAAAAAGCTCATATGGACTTAAGCTTATGGTATGTTCCATCAGCAAATATTTTTCACGTGTACATCTTGATGTAAGTTTATTGAATGTTCTGAATATGAAAGTATGAAGTGATGGTATTCTGGAGGAAGCAAATCACATTAATTATTTGATTGAACTAGAGTTACGGCAGCTGAAATCTGTAAATCTTTTTAAATTATGCAACTTTGGATACAAAGAGAGATAGGAAAACCAATCGTATTGGATAAGGCTGATGAATGAGTCTTTTCTCAGGCTTAGGAGAACACTAATGTTATATGATAGAAAGGGAGTTCAAATTGCATCATTGCATCCAAGACTAAAGGGAGCTTGAGATGTTCACCAACTTGTAACATTAAGAACTATGAATAATGTTGCACTTCAAAGGGGCCTAAGAGTTGAACTGAAGCTGAAGAGATGCTTCATGTGTTTGATCTTCAAATTGATTGAGAAAAGATTTCAAGTAACCCTGAAGTTCCAATGCCAGGAATTTAGCAATACCCTTGATGCCACTAACATAACTAATAGCCATAAGCTTTTCCTGAGTCATCCACAAGCATTAACACTACTACCTATGGAAGTTTCTTATGAAATTATTGATGCGATTCTGAAGATCATACCGGTGGCTATACTACTTAAAATGAAGAGAAAAGGTTGAGAGAAACCTTTCTTTTCTTTTATAAACGAAAAAATCGTTTCTGGATACAGGAGAAGGAATTGAGACTTAGTGCTATATATGTTTGGAACTTCTCGACTAGGTTTTGGCATTTCCGGCAATACCGTTCCCTCCTTTGACCGAAAGTAGGGGGCCACGGAAAGAGCTGCTGCTGATCAGATTTGAGTCAAGAAACAAAACTATAATTGTTATGTCATCGTGAAAATGTCTCCTCACACCGTGATCAATCTTTTTCAAGTCTGAGTACCTCATTTCTCTTTTCTTTGCTGCTTCTTGAAGGGCTGCTTTCAGAAGTCTTCTTGCAATACCCTGCAGGAACCTAGATGTCATCAAAATTTATCCACAACTAACTTTAAAATTAACACACATCCTGCCACAAAACATAAGAACTAGAGTAGCTAAAATCTTTTGACAGATTAACCAATCTTCTAAGAGAAATAGCTATTTAGCAATAAAAGGAATGCAAATGTGCAAAACAGACTATGTTTGGTGGTGTGATGGTAAATGCTAAAGCAAACTGCAAACAAAAAAAAGATTCCAATTGCTTAGAATTTGAAAGCTTAAAGAAGATACGAAAAAAGTCGGAAGAATAAAAAGAAAGTCACCAATTGTAGAGGGTATCAACCTCTGAATTGGATTATCGGAGTCAAACAACAAGAAGAACTCACATTTAATGAAAATGGAATTTGAAACTACAAAACAAAATCCTACATTACGTGGGCAATTGTGGACAATATCTACTGCCTCCTGATTGCTTAGATGCTCCCATAGGCCATCTGATGCAAATATTAGGAACTGATCCTCAGAATGGAGTTTATGTACAGAAATTGTTGGCTCAGCTTTAAGAATTGGTCTATCGAACGATTGATGCAGTCTAAACTTAGGCAATAGGGGCTCCCTATTGAATTCTTCCCTCTTGAGATAGGCATCACCAATGGATCTTGAGACCTGAAGAAGTAACAGATTTTCATCAGCAGGGTAACTAACATGTACTGATTTTCGAAGCAACATGCAGATTTTGCGGCATACGCACTAAATATGCACAGTAATAAGTTTAAAATGCAAGATCATGATAATTTACAATTAAAATTTATCAATTACACATGTGAACTATGGCTTCATCAATTAATCCAATATACTCTATCAAGATGATATCAGTTAAATAACTAAACACTTAAGAACTACTATTAATGCGTGAGATATTAACTACGTGACTTGACTAAGATGATCAGTTTTCATCCACAATCATAGCAAGACTAATTCCTGGCCAATTTCAATTGATTCTAGTTGAAGACAACGACATACTAGTTGACAAACAACTTAGCAAGGCATAAATGTCTGACGAAGTTTGTGAAGTTACCTGAATCAGACCCTTCACACGCCACACATTGTGTTTCAAAACTACAATTTGTGGATCATCAGGATGCAATGAATGCAGCTCCTCTCTCACGGATTCCATGCATGCATTGTGCTCATATGATAACTGCACAGCCTTGACCTCCTTAACAGTCTTTTGCAGTCTCCCTAGCACCACCCGAGAATCTCCAGCATTTGCAATGTATAGATGTCCACCACAAACAACACCAACCAAACAACATGCACCAACAGAAGCAATTTGTGGCTTATTCAGCCATTGGCTATTCACTAGAGAGAGAAACTCCTCTTCTGTTGCCAAAAATGCCTTAGTGATAACATCTGCAGACATTCCATGGTTCTCTGATGTGAATTCTGCACCATTAATTTCAAGTCAGTAAACGTAAGCATCAGCCATATGAACCTTTAAAACCTAAATTAGCAAAGAGAAAAGAAATAATATTAAATCTAACAGAGGAGTGCGCTAAGTCCCTGACATAAAAAGTGAGTATAAGGTCAAATAAATTAGTACAAGAAAGTGCTTTATATTCGTTTAGCTCTATTCATTTTTCATGTTTTCCATAAACTTCAACAAGGAGGAACATACTCTTGAGATTTTTAAACAGGTGCTCAGTAACAAAGCGGGCAGCTTCAGGACCACCGTGTCCATCATAGACTCCAACAAATGTTCCTTGAGGACCTGAGTCAAGTGAGCTCAGTGGCCCTGATTCAAGTTGGCTATAGTCTTCCAGTACATTGTTGGCTTGAATTACAGCCATTGAGAACTCCCCGTTAACATGATATCCTGAATCTTTATACCACAACAAGCCATCAGCCCGGCCACCGTTATCTCCATCTCTACTAGAATTTTCACCATTAACAGAAGGTCTCCAGCATGGAGCAACAATCTTCAATAATGTTGCTGATACCATCACTCACATGTTCTTGCCCAAATAACCCCTGGCACCAAACTATTCCTCAAACCAAGACCTCTATATACCAATCTTGATTCTGCAGTCCACTCAATCTCCAAACTCGCTCCAAAAGTTTCAAAAATCAAACAAGCTTCAATTAACGAAGACACCATTAATCTGCAGCCTAATCATAGTACAACTCAACAAGAATTCAAAAGTTCTTTATTTAGTCTTAGTTTTAGAAAGGGTTTTAGTCTTAATGGGTATAATGCCCACTTCTTTCAAAGTTCCTAGGATATCACTGGTAAGCTACTAGTAGAAACTGTCTTGGAATTCATGAGTTTTAGAAATTTGTTGAAGCACATCAGTGCAACTTATATATGGTTCATCCCTAAAGTGCCTAATGCCAATTGCCTTAATGATTTTGAGGTATTTCATGTTGTAATATTGTTTATAAAGTGATCTCTAAACTACTAGCCAACAACTTAAAGGAGTCACTGAAACACCTTATCCATTTTTCCCAAGGAGATTTTATTCCTAATAGATCTATCACTAATAATTTCCTTATGGCTTAGGAGATGATGAGGGACTATAATAATAGCAGAACCATTAAAAGTTGTGCCATTAAAGTGGATTTCTCCAAATTAGTTGTCAGTTTTCAATGGAATTTTATTTTAGATAATCTAAAGTGGTTTGGTTTTCCTAGTCTCTTCATCATTTGACTCAATGCATGTCTTTAGACTCCCTTTTATAGCATCCTCATCAATACATCATTAAGCAAACAATTTAAAGGAGCTAATGGTATAAGGGAGGGACATACTCTCTCTCCATATCTGTTTTCCATATCTATGGAGATTCTCAATAGGATAATCAGGCTAAACACTTTAAGTTCCCCTAACTTCAACTTCCACCATAAAAGCAAAGAGATTCTCCTAACTCATCTAAGCTTTACAAATGACCTTATGATGTTCTACAGTGTTGATCAACCTTCTATCTCTACTTTGCATTATTATCTTCAATATTTTTGTATAATTTCTGGATTATGTGTCAATTGACTAAAGAGAAAAGTCTATTTTTCTTTAAACATCTCTAACACTGAAAATCTTCAACAAATTATTAGTTTGAATGTTCACAACTTGCTTTTCAAATACCTTTGTGTTCCTACCTCTAAGAAGCTAAGATTTCAAGATTGTTTATTCATTTTAGAGAAATACAAGAGAGATAAATTCTTGGTAGAATAGAGATCTCTTATAAGCTAGAAGAGTCTTGCTCATTTTTCAATACTAAATAATTGACACATATATTAAAGTACTCACCTTTTTATATGTAAGAAAATAAAAAAGGGAATAGAAAAATGCATCAAGAATTTTCTCTGGTCTAAAAAGGTTGATAATCTTAAGGAAATAAAATCAAATGGGGGAAATTATGCTAGAGAAAATAGGAAGGTAGGCTATGATTTATGTCTACTCATATGATTCAGAGTATCAAGGTGTTTAAGAGAATTTGGAGGCTCTTTAATGATAAGGAGGTTCTTTGTCACAAATGAATAAATCAGTATTACCTAAAGGAATCTAATTTGTGGAAAATAAATGAAAAGAAAGAACATTCCTAGCCTTTCATTCATATTCTTAGAAAAAGACAGGTTGATTATTTATTCATTAGAATTCAACTTGGTAATGGTGAAAAAACTTAGTTCTGATTTGACAATTATCCAACCTAAGTCCTTTAATCTTAAGAGGAGATATCTCTATACTTATAACTAAAATTCCACTCCAAGCTTAAATCAAGAAGGTCATAAATCAGAAATCATAACTAGTAACTGACAAGGGTGCTAAATGATTATAGAACTACCTTCTCAATTACTTTCCTAACCCTACAATGACTGATAAACCTATATGTTTGATTAACAGAAAAGGAGAGTTCTTTAACTCCTCCTGTCTAAAAGCCCTCAGACCTCACATTCCTTACACTGCTCGGTATAACATTGTATAGAAAGGTTCTTTAATTCCTAAATCTTCCTTTATCACTTAGTTAACTGCTTGAGAAAGATTAAAAATTGAGGACAAACTTAAGTGATCTAGTGATCTGCTTTGTACATTCTGCTGCCTTAAAGTTGAAAATATAAATAATATTTTCTTTCAACGCAATTACACAACTACTATTTGGGTTAGAATGTAACATAATATGAATTTCTTTTGTCCAGTTGCTGATTGGGATAACATATTTGTATGGGTTAAGAATCACTTCAAAAAATTAGTGAAAGACCAAAAATGCCTAAGCCTAAGCCTAAACTGCTTAGTATGCAATATGAATGGAAAAGAATCAAAGATTTTCAATAATTATAAGATAGAAAAACATGCTTTAGCTTATAAGATATAGTGCTGGACTAGAGAAATCATTGCTGCTCACTAAGTCACTGAAAGCATGAGCCACTCACATAGAATAAGATGGAATGTAAAAAAAGTTTACTTTATGATTTCTAGCAATGCTAATGGATAATAGTTTATAAAAATTAGTGTGCTTTGATACAACTAGTATGGCATAACATGTAATAGATCTTTTTTTGTTGTCTTTTAAGCCATAACAATGAATTCTTTTAAATTTCAAATTTTTTAGTAGTAGTGTTAAGAAATGATCATATCCATAAAGAATGTGTGTTTAACTTTTGTAATCAATCAATATATAGGAATAAGAGGGGGTTTGTTTGAACTCAATTAAGAAAATAAAATAAAACTAAACTATCACAGACAAATTAAATCAAACAATACAAAATTAATTTTGAATCCAATTCCTGAATTAATCTTGACCTTCACTAGAATGTGCACAATAAATCGTCATATTATTCTCATAAATATCTTTGAAACTATTAACTGGATTAACAAAAAAGTTCTGTTAATTTTAATTTTCCCTAAAGTTGTATGTAATTAAAATAAGCCTTTTAATTAAGACAGCTATTAAATAACCTAGAATAAGCTCTCTAATTTTAATGTGAAAACCGCATTATAAAATTCAAAAACATGTTAATTTGGGGAACAACCATATAAGTTCATGTAGCGTCTCCTTACCGCAGCGTACCCACCGGGACGCCCGGAGGTCATTCCGGCACATATCCTACGATGAGGGCACGCTACGAACGATCACTACATTCCTTCATAAGGCATGGTAA
>JANSVB020000433.1:688727-712802 GCA_025504935.2 Erythroxylum haughtii | reverse complement strand
TGAGAGCTCTTCAATACGGGCGGAGAGTTGCTCACGCTCCAATCGGTCTCTTTGACGATCTTCGTGATACATTTTCATGAAAGTCTCAAGTTGCATTTGTAAGTTTTTGGATGAGTCGCCCATAACTTCCCTATCTGATGCCAAATTGTTATGGTCCCCCATTTGGGACCTAGTTACAAGATGATTGATGGTAAAATCAACCTGCGAGGTATGAAGTGACCAATGTTTTCTAGACTTCCTGCCTTTAGGACCTATGGTGAATTATAAAGAAAATAAAGGCACGTTAAGTGATAGAACCTGTCGATCTCTTAATGACAAAATTTGGATGTTGAAAATTTTCAGATCCCACTTCCATTCTGAATTCTAGCTTAAGTACACAAAGGAAAATAATGACTTCCTACAAAGCAGGAGCCACTACACTACATGCTGAGTAATTAACTAAAATGGTACAAAACAAAAGGAAATAATTGAAAACACAGCGAGAATTCTTTGACTACTTCAACTCCTCTTCCTCCAGCCACATCTCTGATACATGATTCCTTTGGCAAACTTGTCATTACAAGGCAGCACTTCCACAGCTGGTTTGTGTGCATAACATTTTTCCTCTACTATTAATCACCAACCTTGTTGTTTACAATCATTCTAGGTAATTCTGACCATTCAACCTGTAAATTGTCAATTGAAAAGGCAAAACGTATCTTGTCAAAACATCGGGATTAGTCACACTTGAACTTCTGAAATCATCGTGGAGGAGGAGGAGTTTCTCTGTTTGGCAGTCATCGCTAAGCGATAGTCCATTTAGGACTAATTTGAAGGAAGAAAGGAAAAAATATTATAGAAGAGCTGACTAATTTGAAGGAAGAAAGGAAAAAATATTATAGAAGAGCCGTGGCTTTGATACCATAAAGAACGAAGACAAAGTAATTCTTCCTTAATTTTTCTATGAATAGTAAAATGAATATATAGGACAATATAGCCCTAATTACTTCTTCAAATTAAGAAGAATCTGTTTATTCTCGAAGTAATAAAATCTCAACTAATTAATAGAATATTAACTAATTATCTACAACAATAACAATAACAAACTAGTAAAAATTCCGCTCAAATGAGAGATCTAAGGAGGTCCAGTAATATGCAACCTTATCCTTAATTAGTAAAGAGGCTTTTTTCAGAATTAACTAGTTATCTATAGAGTAATTAGCTGATTATTTCTAATAATATCAACAAAGATCATTAGTGCGGTGATCGTCTTTAGAAATGTTATGTAGGTAAATCCAAACTGTCTTACATCAATCCAAATAATTGAGATCAATCAATTTATATTTATATCATAGGAATGACATCAATCACAACAAAAATCTTTTGTTCGTCAACCATATAGAGACAAAATAGTCAAAAACAAAGCAGGAGCAACCATAAAATCTCAAATAAAAAAATCTAATATTTTGTGAACTTTGTTGCACACGCTTCCATGCATCGGCTTGTGGGAGAGGAGACAAAATATTCAGGTGCTGCATGAGGCTCACGCGTAAGGCTTTTAGTGACTGGTCTTCAAGGAGAGGCCGGTCGATTGTTGATGCTCCTAGTTGTGCTAGTGGTGAGGGTAAATGATCTCTTAGAATGGGTGACTCATTTTGTTTTAAAAGTTCTGCTCACTGGACATATCTGAATTGAAAGAAGATAAAGAAGACCTCACCTTGCTCAATGAGCAGAATGGAGGCTACAAAAAGTTCAAATAGTCAAGATTGGCTCTAATACTACTTAAGAGAAAGGTATTTCTATACTACTTAAGAGAAAGGTATTTCTGTATTCTTATCTTTGTATAGAGTATAGCTACATATATGTACTAACTAATAAAAAATTAATTAGGTAATAAGGTCCCTATAATCAAACCTATTATCGAACTAACAGTTACAGAGTCTTTACAATTTGCAGCATTGATGAATTCTTCATACAGACATTCTTTCATGCTGTAACTATTCTAGCGATGTTTGTTTCTACCTTGCTGTTTATCTTGGTAACTTTTTACTCATTGGCAACTGCTTCTCTCTTTAGTGATGTCTTGACTGCTCGCTTTGTATCGCCACCATTCATCTCTCTACCAGTAACACTTAAGCACCATCAGTGATGCTTCTTCTTGCCTACAGCGTCCTCTTCGTGCCGGCGACCTCAGAACTGCTGCTTTATCTCACGAGGAGATGTTGCTCCCTTTTGTTGGTTTTTTTTTTTTAATCTGGGTTTAACAGAAAGTAAAAGAAAACAAAACACTGTAAAAACCGTCATGTCTGCCTCTACTGAACGTATTACTAGTGCTATGTCTTCTGCTTCTCCCCCAGTCTCACTGACCAAACTATTCTTTTTGGTGTATTTCCATATTTGATTTCGTGGTGAGGGAACTGAGAACCACCTAACCTCCCTCATCTAAATGTCTTGAATGGGGAGATATCATGCATAATGCACACAGATGCCCCACTATTTTCTATCTAATGGCAGTCTATGGACACTTCAACAATCTCCAATATCTGAAGGCAGCTGCATGAATAAACGAAACGGGGAAAAAAATAAGGGTTTAGGGCTCACCATGTAAATTAGGGAATTAGGTGAATTAAGTTGACTCTATATCATTGTATTAATATATATGTAAAAGTACACAGGAATTATTAATTTACTTATATAATCTCCTAATTTACTATTGTCAACAGCTTCTTATGCATTTAATTTGATACTATTACATGTTCAGATGAGGCTAAGGTATGGCCTTTGGTTTTTCAGGATCTGGCGCTAAATACACATATGATAGGTTTCCTTCAAACATTAGATCAGAAGATCAAGAGGAGAAGAGGAAGCAAATTCTTGCAGCAGCCAGCGGAGCTTTTGAGTACATAAAACATACTCCTGGGTATTTATGTCTTGCAAATTTATATTATCTATGTCTTCCATATTGTACTGATTGCCTTGTAATTCTGCTTTTCTGTAACAATCATAATTCTGTATTATGTAACCAGCTCTCCATCTGTGCAAGTGGGCAAGGACTCTCTTAGTCCAATGGAGAGGGCTGTAAGTTTCTCTTACCACAATCATAGTGCAATTGCAATTGTAGAGATTGAAGTCTTAGCTTTTGACCACAATAGCTGTATTTTACAGGCCGAAAGGGAGCGTATGGTATTGGATATTAAAGTTAAACTGCAGGTAGAACTCAATTCTTCTTTGTTCCCCTATGAATCCAATCAAAATGTCTGGGCAGTACCTAGATTTCACATAAAGTGGAAGTAAAAATGCTTTGCTGTTGAATTAGCCATACAATATGGCCTTTTGTCTTCAGCTATAAACTATCCTCTATGCATAAAGAAGTTAAGGACTCATGGTCTTTGTTGTCAATTTTACATGTATGGATGGAATATCTTCCATAGCTTTGGCAAATATTTTCTAAGATTGGCAATGATAAAGAGAAAAGCAATTTTGCATAAAAAAATATGGTTTTGGAAAATATAAATAGCGTTTAATAATAGTTAGATGTAAAAATTATGGCATTAACAAATTCTAAGTAGCATTGTTTCCCTTTTCACTCAACTTATTGAATTTCACTCAGCTGCACCATTTGAATGCTTATAAATTTTCAAGCAAAGAAGATTTTCTACTGCAGTTTCCTTTCAGTTCCATAAATGACTTTGCATCAAACTGTTACCCTTTTTATTTGTTGTATATTTTTTCCTCCTTTTCTAGCTTTAAATACAAATTATAGAGATCTGGTGGACAGCAATATTGGGGTTGCGTCTTTTCTTGTTAATATTTCAGCTTGATTCCGTCACAGGGACTGTGGTTGCGTCTTCTCAAACTGGGAGTTACTGATGATCCGCTTTCGTCATTTGAATATGGAACAATCCTTGGTATTGTTCTGCAAGAAATCACACCGCTTATTGGAAATTTAACATGAATGCCTTTTGTTGAAAATGTTTAAGACGAGTGCCTGATGCCCCTCAGTTACAAAACACTCTGCCCTTTTACTTTTTCTTTTTTTTGGTTCAGTGTACTAACAATGATCTTCTGATGGATTGCAGCCTTGATTGAGTCTGATGCAGAGGGAATTGGTGGTAGTGGGTTTGTTGAATGTATAAGGGAGCACATAATCTCGGTATTCTGCCAGCAAAGGCATCAGCTTATTTTATGGCATTCCCTGAGTTTATCTGACTTTGGCAGGTTTTGTTCTTGCAGGGTTGGCAATGTCAACTGACTGATGAGCAATTTATAGCAGTGAAGGAATTGGTACGCAAAATGCCATAACTATGTTTTTTTAATCTACTATAAGATCATCATTATGATTGAACTTTGACATGTGAAATATTATAGGTAAATGCTATGTTTGCAATTAAAAAATATTGAACTTTTTTGTTCATATCAAAGCAATTCCTTTTACTTCATTTTAGCAACACTCTTATCATGTCTAATCATATAGATGAAATATACTGCTAGCCATTTGCAATTTGGGGTGTCAAAATGTTTACAAGTTTGAATATGTTGCCTCTTTGGTCCCTGGACACTTGAAAAACCAAGTTATCCAAATAGGGCTCCCTTACTGTCATGTTTTCCATGTCGAAGACCAATACGAATAAAATAAATGTTTCTAGATATGTGGCATATTTGAAGTGAGGAAGATAAAATCTCTTAAGTCACTGAGGGTGTTAAATCGGTAAGTAATGGTATCATGAGATGAGTTAACAGAATTCTTGTTTAGAAATGGAAGGTTTGCATATTTTTGAAAAGTTGATTGAAAACATGTATGATTTCTTGGTAGTTGAGTCATGAACTATGGTGTCAACTTTGGTTTTAAATTTCTTCTAATGTTTATCTACTGCAAATTAATTTTGTGTGGCTATAATTTTTTTTCTTCATGTTTTTGAGCTTCTTGGCTCTATTTTTCTGGCCTTTGTGTATGTTAATAACCCATGACATATGTGATTCAGTTGAAAACAGCAATTAGTCGTGCAACCTCACGGAATGACATTTCAACTATTAGAGATGCGCTTGAAGTTTCTGCTGAGATGTACAAAAGGGATGCTAATAATGTTTGTGACCATATACAATGCCACCTGATTTCTCTATCAATATGGGAGGAGACAAGGTAAGAATTTTGGCCATTTGTACAAGATTTGATTGCTATCACAAGTTTCATTATCCGACTATGCAACTCACTATCTCCTGTATTAGACAGATAAACTTTTGGTTTAATCTGTCCTAATTTCTGTCATTTTAAGGTCTAAAGATTAAACTCATTGACGCGGCTGACTTAGCTCTTATCTTTACATTTTCTCTCCATATGAATATTCTCTTCTTCTAGGCCATCTCTTAGATACTTGGCATAATATAGTTGACCCCAGCTCACTTCTGTTTTGGCCGCAATTTATCCTCTCTTTTTCTTCCCCGATTTTTGTACTGTTACTCATTGGAAGAGAATGCATTGCAAGGTTCTGGGAAGGATATTTTGACTTTCTAATGGAGCATTCTTCTAACAAGTAAGCCTACACAGCATTCACAATTCCATTCTTATATGTATTGTTTTTCCATTAGTATATTCTTCTTGTTTATGCCTAAATCATAGAACTAAGTTGTATGAAGAATGACCATCTAGTTTGTTCAATGCTTAAACACATAATGCAAAAAACAGTAATGTAGTAAAAATTTGGTGTTCTTTAAAATGATGATCTACATGATTGTTGTATTCTCTTTCATGTTATATAATTATGCTCAAACACTACAAGTTATGTTGGGAAGGACAAAAAGGGCTAGGGAAATTGTTTATAACTTGTAGTTCCTTTGACAACTCTTGTAGTTCCTTCGGGCTTTCTGGAAGATGATTCCTATAGAAGTCTTGTCAGCCTCTGTTAGCTATTTCCTTTTTTTACTTATCTAGCATAAACAATTTACTCAGGGAGGGAGTAACTGTACTGTGGTCCTTCCAATTTCAATAGTTACAACCTAGAGTCACCAGAAAATAGCACAACTTCAATGTCAGGCAGATGATTATGTTTTTCACTGCCTTTTAACTTTCCTTATCTGAAAAATAATTCTATGTATTCAGTAGTAATTCAGGTTTTTCACATATTTTTTGTACATAAAAGGCATATTCATTTGTATTCCATAGTGAAGGTTTTGTCTAACGTCAACTGCTAGGTATGAACTTACTGCAATGCAGTGCAGTATACAAATGTTTACTAGGAGATAGCTAACCTACTTTGTATATGAATTCCTTTGTCAGGTCAGCAAACTATGCAGCTTTAGTGACAGCACAATTGATCCTGGTTGCATCACACATGGTGGTGTCGTCGTCTTTTATCTCACTGTTTTGTTTACCATTGAGCTTAACTTACCTGTTTCTATCTTATGTTGCTTGATTTAGGCTGGCCTGGGACTGCCTGATACTGATGCATGGTACATGATAGAAACAATAGCTGAGAAGAACAATATTGGATACAAGCAACTTGTAAGTTGAATTCTGTAATATTTTGTCAGTTACAATCCACATTTTATTCCATTTTCCTGGCTGTTTTAGTGGCTTAAATGTGTGAAGTTGTACGTCACATATAATTTAATGACCTCTGCGTGCTAATTGCATGTGCTTAGTTCGCATGTATAAGTTTTTAATCATTTGTTAATTCAGCTATGATTGTTTGATGTTTCTTATTCGCTTACTTTTTGAAATAATGGAACAGTACATTATAGTTTTGTTTATTCTATGTTTTACCTGCAATCATGAAAGCACTTCAGTGGACTAGCGGTTGCTAAATAGGTTGTTTAAATCTAAGACATGGGACACTGTAAATAATTTTTTAACATATCTTTTCAGAAATCTTTGTAACTATGCTTCCACCTTCATGATGCCAAGAAGAATTGACTAATCCACTAGATTTCCTCTATTCTTCTTATTTCTTTCTATTCTTTTTCCTCTTCTTGAGATTATATTCAACTGAAATTTTCTTTGGTTGATGTTTCAGATAAAACTTCGAGGATTTTTATCACACATTCAGCAACTTCGTATTGGTTACTGGGGAATTGCAGCTGTGAAGCCGCAATCAATTTCATCTCATGGATTGTCATCCCCTCGTTCAAAAGATGCTAAGGATGAGGGTCAGCAACCTGCTGAGGCTTCTGGTATTGGTAGGAGCTGGGTTCAAAGCATGTTTAGTAGAGACTCATCAAAAGCAAATTCTTTTGGTCGTGTCCGTAAGTGGACTTCTGATGGGCTGGCTCATAAACAAGAGTTGTCTGCCTCTGGGCAAAAGAAACTTCAAACAAATGTTCGCATACTTAGGGGTCACAGTGGTGCAGTTACTGCTTTACATTGTGTAACTAGAAGGGAGGTATGGGATCTAGTGGGTGATCGTGAAGATGCAGGATTCTTTATCAGTGGCAGCACGGACTGCATGGTAATGTTACTTGTTTAATTGTTCTGTAAAACTTAGTATGGTACTTCACGAAAGTGTCAATTTTCAAAGTTTGATGTCAGGTCCATGCTTTATGTTATCTTTCAAGGATTTCTTAGAACATTGAATTATATGGCCCTTTTACATCTATGATTAATACCAGACTTGTTTAATCACCAATCACCCATTTTGGGCTGCTTATTTTCACTTTATCTCATATCTTTGCTATGGTTATATGCTGGGACTAAATAAGTCATACAAATTGGGAAAGTTCAAAATGGTTATATGCTGGGACTAATAAGTCATACTAATAATTCTGTTTGTATACAAAATAATTAATATTTAGTGATTGGAGGCAGGTCAAGATCTGGGATCCTAGTATGCGTGGTTCTGAACTTCGGGCAACTTTAAAGGGACACTCTAGGTATGTAAAAGCTTATATATTTTCTATTACATATTTACTGATGTCAAAGGCAGTTGATGGTTATGCCTCCTTACTGAAACCCCTTTTGATGTCTTGTATTTTATTGTGTTGCTGTCTGTGCAGAACTGTTCGTTCCATAAGTTCAGACCGTGGGAAGGTAGTTTCTGGATCTGATGATCAGTCTGTTATTGTTTGGGACAAGCAAACATCCCAACTCCTAGAAGAGCTAAAGGGACATGAAGCACAGGTTTTCTTATTGTTTCCATTTCCTAAATCTTTTGTTATAGTTCGAGAGAGCTTATGCTACTTGGATTTAGGAATGAAAAGTGGCCCAGATCCATGTCTCAGATAGGTGCTTTTAAGTGCTTATTTATGTTTCTTCTTTCACTTAAGGGTTAAGTGAAGAGTCCACTTATTTAAGTGTTGCGGCGGTGCAGGCAATGCTGGTTCAATGTCTTAGTTACAAGAAAATTTTCTAATTTTCTGTGTAGTAACCCAGTTGCTTGTATAATTCAATGTCTTATTTACAAGAAATTTTCTAATTTTCTGTGTAGCAACCCAATTGCTTGTATAATTGTTGCAGAATTTTCTTGAATTGCTCCTACTGCTAAGTATGTAAAATTGTATATTCCCAATTGTTGTTAGGATTTCCTCTTTCTCTTTCATGTTTCTCTTTTCTTTCTTGTTGCTTTATTTGAATTATTCTTTTTGTGGTTGTGCATATGTTTGCACACTATCAAGCTTTGTCAAAGCACATAGGAAACATCTGGTAGATGTTTGAAACTACTTGTAATTTATGCTATTTAATCATATAGGTCAGCTGTGTCCGTATGCTGTCAGGAGAGCGTGTTCTTACTTCTGCCCATGATGGGACTGTTAAAATGTGGGATGTTAGAACTGATACCTGTGTAGCAACAGTTGGCCGGTGCTCTAGTGCAGTACTATGCATGGAATATGATGATTCCTCTGGAATCCTGGCTGCTGCTGGTAGAGATGCGTAAGTAGTTTGAAACTTCAAATTGGGTCTCCAATTGGGACAAATATTCAAATATTTGTCCTGTCACTTTTACTAACGTATTAAACACTTGTATAAACAGGGTTGCAAACATCTGGGACATCCGTGCTGGTAGGCAGATGCATAAGCTCTTAGGTCACACAAAATGGATTCGGTGAGTTAACAAGGCATATTGTTATCCTTTTCTTCTGGGACTCAATTGTAGTTTTTCATCAACAAATATATTTATTTGTGATGCAGGTCTATTAGAATGGTTGGAGACACTATGATTACCGGTAGTGATGATTGGACAGCAAGAGTCTGGTCTGTATCTCGAGGAACTTGTGATGCTGTTCTAGCCTGTCATGCTGGTCCAGTACTGTGTGTAGACTATTCTGCAGCAGACAGAGGGATAATTACTGGTAGGCAGCAGTCCTCTACTCATTTGTTAACTGCTTTTTGGTTGTGGGGGAATTCATTGAGTCTTAATGGAAGGGGTAGTTTGGTGTCAAAGAACTGTTGGGAAATATTGAAATATTGTTATCATTTTCAGGTTCCACTGATGGGCTGCTTCGCTTCTGGGAAAATGAGGAGGGTAAGAGAACTATGCAGTTGATATATTGGCTAATTTATGTCTTTTCCAGATCTGTGGCATTGAACATCTGCTTTTGCCGAGTTATATTTGGTGGTTTTATTAGAGTGATATGTTGATGGTGCCTCGAATACATTTCCATGGAATGATCATCACCATGAAAGAGCTTTTTCAATTTTTCCATTTAAGTTGCTTTTGTTGGTGTCATGAAAAGGGTTAGCTGCATTAGTCAGTGAAGCTCTCGTTTTTGTCCAATTTGGGTTTCATATGAAAATGCCGACCCTAATTGTCTGTACCATGGTTCATCTGTCTCATTCCTAGACTTTCTGCAGTACCAACTGCAAATTTGCTGTTGTTTGCTGAAAGAGAGTAGTATGTGTAAAGTAGATCCATTTGGAAATCAAAAGGAGCTCATCTGGTTGGTTAAGAGAAGGATGGGAGAAAGGGGGGAGGGAGGTGCAGATGGTGAAATTTTTAAATGGATGTTCTTTTTCATTTTTTCGGAATGCCTATGGTCCTTTTATTGGGAGCCAATCTTGACTTGAATCTACATCATAGGGAGCTGGTGATGGTTATGCAATATTTGGTGTTAATAGTTTCTGGTGGAAAAACTGTGGTGAAACAATTCTCTGTTTCTGTATCTGTTTAACTCCTCTCCATCACTCTTATGGCTGTATCTATGCAAGTTTGTATGACGATATCACTTCAACCTTTAAGTGAGTAAGATGTGGTTTCATTCCTACTTGCTTTCTTTTTATGTACATATACTGGTTCAGTTCATTTTACTGAGTTGACAATGGTACAGTAAATATTCACTTTTAGTGTAGATACAACCATAATGGTGACCAAAACAGTCGTTCAAGTACTAGCCTTTTTACTTTTCTTGCTTCTTTAATTTGCTCAAAGATTTCATTTCTACATTGATTACGGACAGTGTATTATGTGTGCAAGAAAATCAAGTGGTTGGATTTTATTTTTACTTTTCTAGTTACTGTTTCTCCCTCTCTTCCCATTTGTTTATACCATACCATTAATCATGTGATGCATGCAGGAGGTATTCGATGTGTGAAGAATGTAACTATTCATTCTGCTGCAATTTTGTCTATCAATGCTGGGGACCACTGGTTGGGAATTGGAGCAGCTGACAATTCCATGTCTCTATTCCATCGACCTCAGGAAAGACATGGTAGCTTCTCTGCCACTGGATCAAGAATGGCTGGGTGGCAGCTTTACAGAACACCCCAAAAGACGGTTGCTATGGTATTAATCCTTTTCTTTTGTGTTGATAGGAAGCTACTTATTGTTACCTTCTTCTGTTTGTTTAGTTTTAAATAATACTGTTTTCTTTGACCGGCTTTTGGTACTCCCTTTGCTTATAGCTTTGGGCCCCATAGACGTCCTCTGACACCTAATGAACCTTTTAGATTTGTTAAAAGTGTGTTACAAGACAAAGAAACTTCTGCATAGGACTTGGTGACTTTGATCTCTAAATGGTCATTGTGTTACAGCTTGATAATTATGTTTTTGCTCAGCAACTGCTTTTGACCTTAATTACTTGCAAAAGAGAAATTTGCATGTGCTGGAAATATGGCTGACGCATAGTTTTTTAGGGTTATTGAGGTGTGAACATTTTATTGCATTTATTGTATTATTTATTGTATTACTTATTTTTACATTTTTATTTATTTATTTATTATTATTATTACTACTACTACTACTATCTTTTATGCTTATGCTTATGTTTATTGTTATTTTTATCATTACTTTATTATTTTAATATATATTTTTAATTAATTTTTTATTTTATTATTATATATATATATTTTATGTGGGTCGGATAAAGCTGCGTAGTTTTGAATCTTTCCAAATCCTACGTATTAGATGTTAGATTATGTGAAGGATAGCAAGTGAATAATTCTTCGTATTTATACATGCAATGGTTATTACAAGGGCGTGCTGACAGCAGTTAATGAATGATTTATGAACTTATTCATTTCTCTTCTTCACACTTATTATTAAGGATGACCTCCAATTTGTCCCTTTAACATAAATGCATTTTTAAGGAACTTTTTGTTTCTGTTCATTTTCTTGTGTTATTTTTGGGCGGGAAACTTTCTGCACTAAGGAAAAACCAGCAGGCTAGATAAATCCCAGTCGTGTACTGAAACTTCAAACAGATGAGCAGAAAAAAATCTGAAAAGATTTTGCCCTAATGTTGACAAGGAAAACATAAAGTTGAATGGTAGAATTGAACTGGTTCACTGATGTCATTATAGACAGTTCAAATTCTCAAGTTTGGACTCTTCTTTGTTTCGTCAAGCTTTCGTACTTGCTTGGCATTCTTCCTTCACTTTTAGAGTTTACTTGACAACCATTGATGACTTTGAGTTATACGATAGAGGGTACGGTTCTGCCCAACAAGAAGATTTGAGTGCAGAAGATTTTTTTTATTATGTTGGGCGTAGCCATCACTAGACTGCTTAGGCTTTTTTACTTTGCTTCCCTAAAGCTTCATCTACGCCTTCCCTTCCCATTATTAAATTAGCACATAGCTTACTTAAATTTTCCTGCAATTGTTCTTCATGGCCTCACTTTTTGGTTGCCAGGTGAGGTGTGTGACATCTGATCTTGAAAGGAAAAGGATTTGCAGTGGTGGCCGAAATGGTGTTTTGAGGCTGTGGGAAGCAACAATCAACATATAAACCTGTATCATATTTTGTCATGGATGTGCTCAAGGCTCATTGAATACACCAATCTGTAAATCATTTTGAAGCTATTTGAAATGGCGCAAGTCAGTTAATACTGCCTTTTCTTGTATAAATTTACGTGGTTCATGTAGAAAGCTGGATGTGGTGCATCTTCCTTTGCATCAATTTGCGTATTGTACTGGATTTTGGTGAAGAAAACGCGTGTTTAGAACAGTGAAAAGGGTTTTTTGTTTGAAAAGTATGATAGAGCATAGAACAAAGATGAAGGTCATCTTGTATAGATTATTCTTTTTCTGTTTCAAATTGGTAAAAACTGGTCGTTACCTTGGTGATTGTAGTGAAGTTGTGATGAAGTTTGAATTGCTGATCTCTTCGGATAATGTTCTTCACAGATCGTTATTCTGAAATTACATTTTCCAGGTACAAGGTTTGTAATTATTGTAATGTTGAGTTTTCGCTCATCTGGTTATCCATTAATGAGAAAGCTAAATGTACCGATGAGTGTTCTTTTCACTCAACTCCCGTGGGGTTATGATTCCTATGATTTCATAATTTGTGGAATGTTTATTCAGAAATGTTATCATATTCTTTAATTGCAGCCAAACAATTCTTATTTTTGCTAATCATCAACGTATATTGGGCTACAAAGCCTTCAAATATTTTAGCAAGATGTTGCTTTGTTTTGATGTTCGTTTGTATTCTTTTGTTATGCACAAATTTTTTTAATTAGGACGTATCTCTTTTAGTGGAGCTTTCTCTATTTTCCGTTTACGGTTGAGGCTTCCCCTTTCACCTTTTGGTGACTTTGCTGTGATATTGTCGGCTTTCAGTACTGTTTTCGCTATTGTGGAGGGATGTTCTCCTCACTTCATGTCCTGGCCGGTCTTTAGTGAGATAGATTTTTTCTCGAGAAAAAGGTAATAAATTAAGCCATAAAAGGCAGAAGCAAAATGTACACATGCTACAAATAGAACTACATGATTCTACAATTAGAATATGATCTAAAACACAATCTCGATTACAACCTCATGCAAATTAGAACTATACTTGGCTCACACATTCCATATTCTGTTGTAGTAATCTAAATCTTGACAATTGACGTTGTGTAGGCTAATGAAGTTTCTAATTTGCTGAAGAGTTCTATTGTTGAATTGTTACCAAGAACTTTTATCCTAGAAAATGCGAGAATCCTTTTCTTCGTAGATAGTTTTAACTAGAAAAGTCATAGCCAAGCTGAAACACCACTTGATAGTGTTGTTGGAATGAACAATAGTAGTACACCTTGTGATGGAATTCCAATCAGTTGGAGCTTGTTGAATGTAACACTTTTGCAGCCACAATTTCTATGTATTAGAAACAAAATGACGTTGAAAAATAGGTGATCGCTTCATCACTCATGCACAAAGAGCATTTGTTTGGGATATTAAAATTCTCAGTTTATCTAGAGATTGTAATTTGTCTTTCATAGCTAGCTATAACATGAAGGATGCTCGAGGATGACACTCTTTGTGCCATACCAGTTGAGTCTAGGATATGTAATTGAATCGTCTCGGAAAAAATTTCTTACAAGACTTGTCTGTGAAAATCCCATTGTTGGTGTGTTCCAAATGATTCTGTGCTCTTCATCATTCAAGTGAGTTCCAATAATTTCAGTGATGATAGAGCTTGGAATAGAGTATACTAAAAAGTTGTTTGTCAACTAAAGCCTCTTTAACAGTTGAATCCACCCTGATGATTGGCTTGAGAATTTCCATCTCCTGTAAGCACTATAAAGGACCACATGATAACCAATTGTCATACCTGAATTTGGATGAATTGCTATCAGGTGAATAAACTCCTTCCTTAATGAGATGCTAGTTTTTAGTATTGCTTTTAGATGAGAAGCTACAGATGTGTTGATTTCAAAACCCCAGATGCCACTATTTTTTATGTGAACTTCATACACCCATTTACACCATAGAGCCTGCTTGTCTGTCATGAGTCTCCGTAATCTCTTTGCTAACATAACAATGTTCATTAGTCTTAGAGACATTATTTCAAGTCCTCCATTGTTCTTAGGCATTCACAATTCTTGCCATTGCATCTTGGCCCTTCTAAACTCCAAATTATTTCCACTCCAGAGAAATTCGCTACAAGCCATCTTGATCATCTTAATGATCTTCCTGGGAAAGGAGACATGGGCAGCCCAGAACAAATTAATGACAGAGTTGATTAATTGAGCCTCCTAGCCATAGAAAGAATCTTGGCACTCTAAGATGAAAATCTGTTGTTGATTTTACCCATAACAATGCTGAAATCTCTGGTGGATAAGTTGGAAGTGGAAATAGGAATACCTAAGTACAAAATGGGAAGTGATTGCAATATGAAATTGGTAATTTAGCTGGCTATATGATCTTTTGCCATAACAGACTTGGGTAAGAAAAAATCTACTCTTGGAACAATTAACTCCATACTTGAGAGCCTTTTAAAAATCTTTAAGGCTTTCATGAGTGCAAGAATTGAAACTTGATTAGCTTTGGATAACAGAATTAGATCATCTACAAAGCAGAGATTAGCAATCCTCAACTTCTTGCATCTAGAATGAAATATGAAATGTCTAGTTCTCTCCACAATTTTATTGAAATTCCATTAAAGACCTCCATTACTAGGGCAAAGAGATAAGGTGAGATTGGATCGCCTTTGCGAATCCCTTTGCAACTCTTAAACGACATATAAGGTTGTCCATTCACCAGAACTTTCAAGGAAGAAGTAGAAATGCACTGTGAGATCCATTGTATAAATATATCAGGAAATTCCAAAGCATGTAAAGTGTTTAAAATAAAATTCCAATCCACACTATCATAGGCTTTTTGCAAGTCCACTTTCAGGAGGAAATTCTTTTTTTTCCCTGAAAATTAACAGATTTCATTAGAAGAAAATACATACAATCTAGAGGACAAAACTAGTATAATCCATAGAATCTAGATTACAGAGATTTATGTTCCTATTAATCGTCTACATCATATGATCGAGGGAACTTGTGAGACCACTTAGTCCAGTATTACTCCAATCCCTATCTGCTCCTTATGTTGTCAGATTTGCAGCTATTCCTTTGGTTAACATGGCCAATCTGCAATGTAGGAAGATGTGCTGAAAAACCATCTTGTTGCTTCTACTTGTTTAAAAACTCTGCAATTGAGCTCTTTCCATATGTAGTATACCAAGGCTGCCCAACTTAACCTAATAGCTTTGAGATCTACCACATTATGCACTCTAATTTTTCCCAGCCAAGCAAAAGTTTAACTCCAACAATCTGTTGGTCGGGCCACGTTGAGTATATTTTGCAACCGATCCTAGACTTGTCTAGTATATCTGCATCTAATCATGAGGTGTTCCAAACATTCCAATTCTGCATTACATAACTCATAATTCAGATTGCTAATGGAGAACCTGATCTAATCCCTTGTAAGCAATCCTCCATTGATTCCCATCCATAAGATGAATGAGTGGGCGGGGTTAAGATCACTATCCCATACTAATGCTGCCCACTCTTGCCTTGTGCTCTGTGTAGCCTATAACAGTGTTTTACAGGCTTTTGTATTGAACTTCCTTGAGTTATTTGCTAGTCACTAAATTTCATCCTACTCTCCTTCCTAACATCAAGGCAACTCTTCTATGATGAAACTGGCACTTCTACTATTGTGGAAGGGCCATATCCACTGATTATTTCGAATAAGCATACTTACTTTGGAAGTTGGATTCACCACCAATTTCAAGCCTTGTACCTCCTCCACCTTATATAGAGGACCTTGACAGTGCCAATTATCATACCAAAAAGACGTGCTTTCACCATTTCCAATCCTACGAAACATTTGGCGCTGCATCCATTGTCTAGTTTCTAGAATTTCCTTGGGAGTACTTGACATATTCTGCCTTGATTGTAGGATTCAGATACTCTTGTGCTTAATGAATACATTGTGTATCCATTTCACCCATAAATCCATTTTTTGTAACATAACCACCTCAAATTCTGTCCCCTACTCACCTTATGGTTCCTCCTTGAAGGTAATTGCCCTTGTGTTAATCCCATCTTGATAGCTGTAGATGCTACCTCTGTACTTGAGTTGCGAGATAAATAGTAACAACTCTTTAGAGGGTTGCATCTTAAACCTGAAATCATTTGCCATGGAATTGGAACTCTGGATACCTCCATATGGAATTCCCAAGAAGAGTTGACAAAACCTCCATACATAAGACAAACAGGTAAGGGGATAATTACCTCATTTTTTTGAAGCATGAGAATTATAGCTTTTAGCTTCATTTTATGAAACTAGTTAAGTGACATGTCCGTTTGGGAATGTTGAATAAAATTTGGTCCATTCTTAGCCTCACTAAACAGTTTGAACTTTTGGTTAGAATTTCTTGACATGAGATCATAGCTTTTTATGTCTAGGAGGTTCCAAGTTGAAACCGTATTACTCTCGTAGATAGTGGATTTATGATTTGTCCGTGTGTTATGTGAGTTGGTGGTCTATATTTTATAGTTGATCAATTCATGAGTCTCACCGAACATTTTAGGCTTTGGTGGTGAACTTCTAGACTGCAGGCTTTTATAAATAGATTTCAGATTTATTAGGTTCCTTCTGCGACTCCCAACTCTTTTTATTTATTAGCCACCTTGGATTTCCCTTCTTCTGCAAGATTTTGATTTTTTTTCCATGGATGCTGGTTCCTCAAATAATTTACTGAACAAGTGTATCTTTAATTCCGACTAGTTTACATGTGATAATGATTCTTTGGCTTGAACACGTTAATTTGACAGGTTGACGTAGCAGCTTTTGAGAGGGAGAGACTACTGCCGATCAAGATTTCCGAGCTTCAAGCTAGGTTAATTACTTTGATGAGTCCTCTTGTGGTTTCTTTTACCCCAAAACCTTTATTGCCATGATACTTGTTTACAGATGTTCAATTTTGCAGTATGAACAATTTGACTGAAGAACTGAATGCTGAAAGACTAAAATATGCTCAAGTGAGTTGCTCAATATGCGTAATTTTTGCTGCTGTGAAATTTGACGTCCCTCATCAAACTATATTATTTTCTTTCTAACTGTGAAGACATTTTATGATATTGTGTTATGCACGGTTGCAACAGCATCTGAAATCTATTTCTGGTCAAGAGAGATGGGAGGGAAGAAGATATCTGAAAGCTGGAGTTTTTTTATCCATAAAGTGACCCCACCTTGTAAATTCAGGCTAGAACTGCACATCATCAGATGAAATGTTGATTGTTCTTTGTTATCTAGGTTGGACGGGAAGGGGTAAATAATATTTAGAAGGTAGCTGCTGAACTCAGTCGGCCCTTAATCTAATCCGCAAGGGGTGGGTTTTTAGCTCACGTTGCATTCAAGATTACGGTACACTGAGATCCCAAATAAGAAGAGTTCATAGGGGCATCGAGGATGTGGACAGCCTCTCACATCCCTCCAATGGAAAAATGAGGGTGGAAAGCTGTTCTCATGTTTATTAGAATAAAAGTTATTAATGGAGATGAATGAATGATTTTTTATATGCTATTCCTATTCATAGAAACAAAAGATGGTTTCTTCTTCCTATATATATTATCCAAGGTGTTGACATATCCCAGAACTAGTTGCAACAAGCAAACCATAATAGCTAATTCACGTGCAAAGAAAGCAGCTTGAAGCCTTTTGAATTTGCACCAAGTGTGGGTGGTGTGTTATACTTCATCGTATTAAATTAATTATGATATGTTATGTTGATGTTGTCGTTTTTCTTTGGGTGATGTAGCCATTTGCCATGCCCATGGAGGAGTCGGCACATAAGTAGTCGTTTCTGGACTGGAGAAAATCAGAAAACAAAATGACAGGTCCTTTTGCTACTGATTTTTTCAAAAATTTAAAATACAATTTCTTTTCTTCTTTTTTTTTAAAGAATCAAAATGTGGGATATTCATTAGCTCTTGGGCTTAATATTCAGATATTTTCATGTCATACTTGAAGCCTAGAAGCTTCAGTTGTTTTAAACAATGTGTTCTGATGTTATGCATGGAGGCACGTGGCATGAAAACATAGAGATATTTTTCACATGTGTACAGTCTCCTACCTGAGTTGTTTGTGAACTCCCCATTTTTTGTACTTGTCCACATCATCTTGTCTTCCTCTCCAGGATTGGTATTCAAGTTCGTGAGGTATGCTCTCCAATTAGTGTCTTGAACCCTTCTGGTTATCAGATCTTTGTTAGCTAGCACATACTAAACCTTAGCCATCGCCTGAAAGTATCATTTAAAAGCTGGAGTTCTGGTTGTTCATTCATTACTTTTAGTGTAGATAGTAGCTTTTTCGTGGTGGCAGAGGCTCTTTCTGGACTTTTATGTTACATATGCTGGAATTTTTGATGTAGAATTCTTTGATCCAATTCACCCACAGAGAATTTCTTTCCTTGATCAGACTCCATATCCTCTCTGTGAGCATTGCCATATTGACTACCTTTATGGGAATGAATCCCAAGCCCCCCTGGTTCTTAGGTTTGCATAACTCCTTCCATCCTTCAAGACTTCCATTCCACATAAACTTCCTTAGTAATTTGTTTGCTGATTTGATAACTACACATGGTAGAACCAAATGGGATGCCCAATGTACATTTATTGTGGCCAATATTGAGGTTATCAGTTGTGCCCTTCCAGCCATAGATAAACATTTAGAGCTCCAGCAGCATATCCTTGTTTTAATCTTTTCCGACAATGGCTTGAAATCTGAACAGTTTGGCCTTATTGAGTTGACTGGGATTCCAGATTGGTAGAAGGTAGTTTCGGAACTCTGATACCTGTTATTGTGAACCATTGTGCATTGTGAGCAGCATTTGTCGAGAGAGAGATTCCACTCTTCTCCTTATTGACATGTAATCCTGAGATTTTGCTGAAGATCTTTAGGGTAGTCATGAGGGTGAAGATTGAATGCTGACCTGCCCTCGAGAAGAGAAGATCATCTGTAAAATTAAGACTTAATATTCCACACCTCTTACATCTGGTCTGATATCTGAATAGTCTTCTTTCAACCACTCTTGTCAATAGTCTGCTGTACACCTTTAAGGCTATGGAAAACAGAAATGGAGAGATGGGGTCTCCTAGTCTTACACCTTTTGGCCCTTTGATCATTTTTGAAGGCTCATATTGATCAGAATGTTGTAGGAGGCCCTTGTATTACACTGCTCTATCCAGTCAAAAAATATGCAAGGAAAGCCATAAGATTTTAGGCAATTAATAATAAACTCTAGTCTATTGAGTCAATAGTCCTTCTGGAAGTCCACCTTTATTGTGCAACTCTTACTCCTCCTACTTCTTGAGTAACTTCTAAGAAGTTCTTGAATAATGTGGATGTAGTCTCCGATTTGTCTCCTAGAGATGTAAGCTCCTCCTTGTGAGATAATGTGAGCTGGAACTATTAATAACAACGTTGTCTCCAATTTGTCTCCCAGAGATGTAAGCTCGTTCTTGTGAGATAATGTGAGCTGGAAGTATTCTCTTCATTCTACCAGCCAGAATTCTTGAGATAATCTTGTAAATTAAATTACAACATGCTATGGGTTGGTCGTCTCTAATTGATTCCTACTTTTTCCCCTTGGGGATTAAACCATATGAAGGTTTTGCTTATTTTTCCCAACAGCTTCCTTTCTTTAAAGAAATCCACTGCTTCTGTTATCATTGTGCCTGTGAGATTCCATGTTTTCTGGTAAAACCAAAAGTTCATCCCATCTGGTCCGGTGCTTTAATAGAATTAAGAGCTTTTAAGGCATCTTCCATTTCTTGTCTTGAGGTAGATTTGGATAGTGTTTCTCTCTCCTCCTGATATAATTGATCCTGTAGTACTTCTCTTATAAATTGTTCTATTGATTTAGCATTCAAAGAAGTACCAGTGTTTTGCTGAAATAAGCTTCCCCCTCAGCTTTTCTCTCTTCCTGGGGTATGAGGGATCTGTATCCTTTTGTAGAGTTATTATCCTGTTAGAAGCCTTCCTTAAGATGACCCTCCTATGAAAATAGGCAGAGTTTATGTCCCCTTCTGTTATCCACACCTCTTTGGATCTTTGTTTCATAGTGGAACTTTCATTTGCTAGAGCTTGGGTGTAAGTCAGAAGCGTCTGTTTCTTAGAGTCCTGCAATCCTTGATTATAGTGGTTTTCGTAACAATCTGTTTTTGTCCTGTTTTGTAATTGCTTGGCCTTGCATAAAGAATGATGTATGTTGCCAATTCTCTCTCTAACAAGGATCTCAGGTTCATCCCCTTATTCTTTGAGTCTTCCTAGTGCACTTGAGTTGCATAGATAGTTGTTAAAACGGAAAGGCGGTCTAGTTGAACTGGATATGTTTACCATTATAGGTGAATGATTAGAGCATCTTGGGTTAGGAAAGGTAGCCAAGGCTTCAGTGAATTCTTGGAACCACTCAAGACTGGCCATGCTTCTATCTAACTTTTTCCTTATGTTCCAAGGCCACTTCAGCTCATTTGACCACGTGAAGAAATTTGCTCCATAGGGTAGATCCTCCTCAATATCTTTTATACATCTTTTGAAATCATCACAACAACTTCTCAGGCTGTTGTTCCCCGCTGCTTCTTCTGGATTTAGAATAGAATTGAAGTCTCCTGGTATTAGCCCCCTATTGAACCTATGATTGAAGGTTTCTGTGTTTTCTTCTTCATGATTCTCATGTGAATCACCTTCTTATGGATTATTTATGCCTGTAATTCCAGAGTTTCCTCATAGTCCAACACCAGAATCTCGTATTGAAATGACAAGAATAGTTACCCAACATTTTGCAGTTACTAGACAAAAGTTCGAGAATGTTGCAATTATCCCTTTTGATTCTTGTCTTCAACATGCCAAAACTATCAGGTTTATTTTCATTAATAAAATCTCTAATATCTAGTTGCTTTGTAGGGATATTTAGTCCCTCATATTCCTCGCAGCAACAATCATGTTTCCATTATGGAAGAAGACTTTCTCTTCTTCCTAATGGGCTTTCTTCTTCTGGGAGTGACAAAATCATCCTCCTTTTCTCGCACATCCATAAAACATCCATCCCTGCTTTGTAACTTGCAGTTTGTGCAGCCTGCATCCTCTTGGCTTTTGGAGGTTTCTGCCCTCAACCTTTATTCTCATCAATATTCACCATACCTGGTTCAATGGAGTTTAAACAGTAGTGCTTGATTCCTTGCATAATTTTTGATTGTGTTCAGGCCTCCTAGCATATGGAACTCTCTCAGTGCCTTACTCAAAATCCATATAGTCATTGAGCCTCATGATGGATATTTCATTTGGTAAATCCCTCATAGCTTCTACCGGAATGCATACTCTTGCAAAATTAGTTCTTTTTTTGTTGCAATAGCCTGATCCAAATACAAAGATTTACTTGCATAGCCTATGTAACTTAGTCCGTTAGTGATCCAATTTTCAAGTGGAAAACCATGAAGACACATCCAGACAGGTATGTTAGTAGATCTAATATCTTCAATTACTATTCCAGGTCTCCAGTTTTGCAGCAGTGTGGGTTTGTTTTGAATATTGCCATGGACCAGTTACTATTACCTTTATAGCGGCATTACTGCAGGAGAATCTGAAGAAAAAGATGTCCTCGTTAACCAGTGCCTTTGTAAGTCCAAATAGCTTTCATTTTGCATAAGCCTATGATTTCATTGCAGGATATGATACTCTTCTGTACATGAAGTAACCAATGACTGTTGCATTCGATCTAGCAGCTCCTTCCTTCAGAATTTCAATTCGGGGAGATGCAATTTCTTGTTCACCATTAATGGAGCTTTGTTTACTTATTTCGATCTCCTACTACATGTGTCTATGTGTACATACTGGGTGCTTGAACTGCTGTGTGAGAGCTATTATGGAGAGAATTGCTTGTCTGCTACCGTTGTATTTTCGGATCCAAGGTTGAAGGAAGCATTTTTTGGGTGGGTAGATTGGAAATAAGTGGCGGGAAATCCTGCGAGTTTTCCTACATGTTCTGAATTGCTGTCAGGAGTGGTGTTTGGAAAGGCGAGGGTACTAGAGCTAGCGAGGATGGTTTTCTCTGTAACCTAGAAGTGCAGTGTGATTCCAAACAAGCATGAATTTGTAGAAAACCTATAGAAGAGCTTCCCTCTACTCACATTCGTCATAACCTGACAGCCATCATAGACTAATAGTATGTAATATGTTCGGGAAGTAGGGGAGGAAATTCGTTTAGACATGGGAGGAAAATATAATTTTAATAATGTTAAAATTATAATAAAATATAAATTCGAAATCATATTTTATTCTGAAGTTCAGCTTCAGCTCTTGTAGCTCTTTTCAGATTCATGAAAATTATTATAGTTGCAACAATATCTAATTTTTAATAGTAATTACGTATTATAATTTCTTTTTAAGTAGATGCAAGTAAGACCTGGTATCCAATATTTTTTAGAAATTGAAGTTGAAATTGTATTACTAAAGAACCAATGTTTTTTACGAGACCAAGATTTAAAGGAGGACTTGATTTTAGGAGTGGCAAAATAATTGACTTAATTCAGTTTGACAGTTTTTTTATTTATAAAAATTTCTTCATTTTGTTTTTAAGATGGAAATTAGGAATTTATACATTGATATCCAGATTGAAAGTAAGAAGATAAGGAGGAGCCAAGTGATTGTACGATAAATCATTTGGTTCTTAATTCTTATATTGAAAGCAGAAGATTAGGAAAAATGTGATTATACAGCATTTGAAATTTTCCTCAATTACAAATCTTCTAAAGGGTTGGGCTTTTAGGCTTGATTTACTCAAATAGGTTTTAGAGTACTTAAATATCTTCTAAAAGAATCAGACTTAACCTGAACCAAATATGTTTTAGATCATTTAATATTTTTTTGAAAGAATTTAACTTTTAAACCTAACTTGACCCTGTCAAACTTGACCTGACTAAATTATGTTTTATTCCAGTTAAAGTTTGATTCGGTTTAGGATCGAGCTAATCTTCTTAAGCTCGACTGATCTGTTATAAAGTTGAGGAACATAAAAAGACTTATTGAAGATATAGAATATGACGAATGCTTTTCTTGAGCTAGTAACTGATATTGGTTGTCAAACTAAATTTTACATTGTTTTGGACTTATAATGAAGATGCTATATTTATTCTTAATTACATTAGGATGTTCCTTGTTTCTACATTAAAAACTTATTTGGCTCTAAATAAGTGCCATATGATCTTCATTCTGTTGTTGGCATTTATATAAGTTTCACATAGGATCAAAATTTTCCTAATATAGTATATAGTTTTGTCAGTGAAGGAATTTTGTTAGTTAGCTTATCTCTAAACAATTGAGTGTTCCTCTCCTTTTAAATGGCATAGATAGAGCAACTAAAAATTGATCTCAACATGTTTACATCACCTTTTATATGGAATTTCAGCTTATCAGTCCACCCCATGATGTTCTTCTAAATTGTGAAAAGGGTATATGACTTCACATTTGACTTGCATATGTCACCATAACTTAGTTGTGAATTGATGTTCATGAAAAAGTGAAAAACACTTTTATCCACTCGTTAGCAAAGTTCATAAGTTAAGCTGGAGATCCCTTTGACTTTATCTTTTGTGTTCAATCTCTTTTTAAACTACCAACCGTAATATAATGGTAAGTGGGTAAGCTAAATCTTAACAATACTAATTTTGTCTAAATGACTATCTCTTGATTTTCCTTGATGAGGTCTAAGCATGATTTCTTATGAACTTTCTCGATTTGTGTTTGAGGCTTACAGTAAAGTCTTCTTTGTTTAGATTAGAGTACTAGTTATAGAGATTATCCTTAATAGCTGAGAATCTCCTCACATTACACATCCATTGTAGCACCCCACTCCCGACGAGACCCGAACCCGATATCCACGGTGATATCCGAGCCCGTGACCCGCGAGGGTGG
>JANSVB020000433.1:678475-688627 GCA_025504935.2 Erythroxylum haughtii | reverse complement strand
ACACTTGCCTGTATCAAATCCTAACCCGATCCAAATTACCAATATACCCGTCACACCGGTAACGGGATGTTACATCCATTGGTTTCCATTATACTCTCTTTTGCATTAGCAAGTTATTTACTAAATGTAATTCAAGTGTTCTATATAGATTTCCTAGACCACTCCAATTATCAAACCAAAATAAAATGTCATTTCTTTTTCCAACTATCGCTTTAAGCTCTAGCCTAATAGACTCTCTCAGCTTTTACATTTGATTTGGGGGTTTAAGCATTCATGTTTTCCCTGTAGGCTCTAGAAGCTATAAGATTTTAGGTTCTGGGAATGCATTTATCTTAACCATATAGATACATTGTCATTGAATAATCTTTAGATTCTCTTCATGATTTGCATTTTGTTTATAACATGAATTCTAGCTAACCCCGAGCCCCTTTTGTACTTAGGAGCATATATATTTGTCCACTTTACATTTGAGGTTTTTCCTTTCCCTGAGTCCCCCCTATTAAAGGTTTTTGGCGATCCTCTCTATAGCTTTGACTAGGTTCCTTGGTAATATAAGATGTGAACTCTAATAGTGCTGCATATTGTTGGAATGATATCACAAGTTGCATTCTTCTCATATAGGGGAAGAGCTAATAGTTCTCTTAATGACGTGTTAAATAAATGTTTCCAATCGTTAATATGGGTCTCATATAGTGACAATGCTTGAAAGGTGCTTGTTAGATTTGATAGCCTAATATTTTAACTACTTCATTTGTTAAACTAGAGGGCCTTACAAATGCAAAAAGTAAAAATTTTGAATTATTAATGATTATATTGAACATTTCTTTGAATATTTGATAGGATTGCATCAGAGTACCTAGTTTATCTCCACAAAGTATTAAAAGGTCACTAGCAAATGCGAGGTTAAAAAGTTTAAGCCCTTTACATTTACTAGGATATATAAATCTTCAAATGAGCTCAATATTATGAGATATGAATCTTGTTAAACTTTTTGAATTATTAATGCTTATTCCAAACATTTATTTGAATGCCCGCAAGGATTGCATCAAAGTATATAGTTCATCTCCACAAAGTATCAAGAGATCATTAGCAAATGCAAGATTAAATAGTTTAACCCTTTTGAATTTACTATGATATATAAATCTTCGATTAAGCTCAATATTATGAGATGTGAAACTAGTTAAGACCTTAATATGAAGAGTTACGGGGACATAAGGTTTCCTTGCCTCAACCTTTTAGCACCAATAAGTAGTCTGACACTCTATTAATAAGAATACTAAAAGAAGTAGTGGTCATGCACTAACATATCTATTTTGTAAAATTTTTAGGGAATCTAAAAATCTTAAGACAAGTGAAAATGAACCACTCTATTGAATCAAAGGCCTTATGGAAGTTAATTTTCAAGATGCAACATTTGATTGACAACTTATTATGGCAATTTTAAAAGAGATTTTGAAGCATTAAAAGATTATCCCTAATATAGATTATCCCAAATATCTCTACCTTTAATGAAAGCACTTTGTTTGGCAATGATCAGGCTCCAATGCTCCTTCTAGCCCCTTTGTAGGCATCTTAGAGAATATTTTATAAATGGCATTGCAATAGGAGATAAGTCTAAAGTCACAGAGATTGTTTATATTAACTACCTTAACAAGGTATATATAGGTCTTGTTCATCTAACTTAACATCTTCCCCAAGAAGAATTCCAAAATCACGTCAGTTACTATATCACTGACTATATTCTATATCTTTTAGAAGAAAAAAGGCATCAAAGCTATTAAGATCAAGGGCTTTTTGGGGGATAATGCTGAATAAGGCACTCTTTACATCAATTTTGGAGAAAGGTATGTAAAGTAGAAGTACAGTCTAGAGGGGTGAAGATAAAGGAGTTTAATTAATGAAGGGATACATTTAGATGATTCTTATGGGATCTCTTCAAAGTGGTCAAATGTCAGCTTATCTTGTTTAATATATAGGTTACAATATTGATTAGTCAATGTATTGGACCTGTTTTGATTTCTTATAGCAAGAATGACAATATGAAAAATTTGGTGCTCCTGTCCCCTTATTGAGCCATTGAATTCTTTATTTTTGGAACATCAAACTATTGTTAGCTTTTAAATCTTATATATAAGTGTCTAGTTGTTGATTTTCTACATTCTTCAACTCTTCATTGCTAGGGGAGTAGTAAAGTTCTTCTTATACCTTGCCTAAGTTTCCTTTTATGTTATTAACAATTAGTTCTATACTAGAGAACATGGATTCGTTTAACAAATTCAATTCTCCTTTATTGTATTTTAGTTTTTCTATATAAATATAGGCTTTATATTATCCTTTGATGCACTTTATTTTTTTAAATATAAATATAGGCTTTATAATCCTTCAACATTCCTATGAAATACCTTCCTAACTACTTTAACAAACCTTGGAATAATTATTGAATCTAAACAAGGCACTTATAGGTTTAGCTTAAAGTAAGCTATGCACTTTAATATGGGAATTGAGTTACATGAATTAGGGATATTGAGTCCTTTAATGTTCCTTACTATAAAGGACATTTATAGGTGGTCGGATTTGAACTTGCATGATTATTCTTCTTTCTTCCTAGTCTTTTCTTAACAATGGAGAACTCTTCTTCTACATTGGTGTAAATTATCTAGGGTCTATTTAAGTGGTTAGCCAGTACCAGAGGATGAAGTTGATTTGTAGTGCTTGTTAGATCTTTTCCACTTCTTTCCACTAGGTAATCAACTCCTAAGATTCGGTTTGGTGTTTGGCAGAATCCTCTCCCTTTTACTTTTTTTGATTAGGTATATAGTTTACTTCATCCTCCTTGAGCTTATTAGTTCTATCATTTCTTTGCTCAGTAATCCTTTTATCTTTCTACAATTTATTTAAACTTCTTGTGCAGAATAATCCACCAACCGGTTTTCATTCATTTCTCTAAGGCTTCATTGGTTCCCATTAGTAAGGAATCGATTCTCTACTTGCTCATTCGCTCCTTCCTGATTTACTCCCATTATTTTCAACTTAATAAGGAGGTCCTTATTACTATCCATCTTAACAAATACCATGGCATATATAATTCTTTTAAGCTTAATAGTTTGAGCATTTAGACAAATAGGTTTTCTCAAGGAACTAGCTGAGTAACTAAGTCCCATGGTTATCTACTATTCTAGCGGAATGTTGTGAAAGTTTTCACATACCATATATTTTTGTCTTTTTTTTCTCATATATTCTTTGCTTTGGTATCCATACTTGTATTAACAATGGTTTCCCTCCCATGTGCCATAGGCTCGAGTAAATAACACATTGGTAGTTGGCCTTAGAGCTTAATTTAAAAGAAAGAAATCTTCCTTATTGGTGAACATCTACTTCAAGCCATGTTTTCCCTATGTTTTTTCAGCTTAAAGCTCCATTTTTTGAAATGAAGGTCATTTCTTAATGAATTATTCTATTAATGTAGTAGACCAATGCATGGCTTCAACTCCCAACACCTCCAAAGGTGGTAACACCACTTGAACTTCTCTTTTGATTGTTATTAAGAAAAGTTGAGTTTCTTTTGATTATTGGTATCACCTACAACATCGCTCCAACTTTTTATGTTGGTTACCTAGGAAGTTAAGAGTTTTTCCACCTAAATTTAAAGGAAGTTCAAGGAACTCCTCAATGATTTATTAATGAGGGTTAATGGGACAAGATTAATAGACTAGCAAGGTAGAAGAAGAGGTAATCACATTTTTAAGTAGCGGTGGGGATGATTAAAAAACATGAAGGGTGATAACAAGCGAATTCTTCATTATTATAAATGAGAAGGAACCAGTTTAAATCTTTGGTAAGAGAGCACTTGTCTAAGTTAACCTAAAAAGGAAAAAAGGTGTTGTTTTAGTATGTGGTTTTTTGTGAGAGGTTATAATCTCTTTAAGATATAATATCTGATATCAGTCCTTATTTATTAAATATCTTATGGTTGACCCTAAATTTTTTCAAATTTTACAATAAAGAGTGACTCAATTAAATTACATTTTCTCTCTTCATCTATTCTTTGTATATGACTCATTAGGTTTCCAAATATATTGGTAATAGATAAAAATTATCAAGTTAAACTATATTTAGAATGACATAAAATTTAGCTCCTTAATTTATCCTTAAATTTTTAATTAAATAATTTGTATCTATAAATCAAGATTGGTATTTAGCAACTCATCATGACATCTCAAATATTAAGAATATTAAGGTGATTTTGACTAAACTTTTCGTACATGATTTTTGATATAATTCAATCTTTTCTTTATATAATGTTGTGATTAGATATATTGTTTGAAATTAATATCTATTCTATTTGAGTCTAATCATATTCATTATCCAACATTAGTTAACTAATTCTTTTAATGATATTTGAAAATTATTTTGAAAGTGTAATTCCACCTTAATGATTGTGTATTTTTCTTATATTGTAGTCTAGTAAATATAAGTATTGTTACCATAAGAACTACAAGTACTAGTAACAAATATCTTGTTATTATCTAATCTATCAAAATAAATGATTAAATTAAAAGGAATGATTAATTTAAAAATTACCAATCTAAATAACAAAATAAAGTAATAAAGATATTGGAGCAACCAATTGATAAACCAAACCAGATGTAAAATCCCTAGAATCTTTCTATACTGAGATTTATCTTAATTCTATTACTAACATTAGTTTCCTGGATCGGTAACAAAGTTATAACTATATTCTTTTCCAAGAAATATAACTTCTATCCTTAAGTTGATTGATTAAAATTTATTTTTAATTAGAATCCCTAAAAACATATTAACTTCTTCTATGAATTTGGTTATTAGATTTGACTCCAACCTAAAGATTTATGTGGTCTTACTTCAAAGTTTCCCATTAACTTATTATTCACGTCACGACCTATTCATATATATGATTTCAAAATTCTTATATATGAAATCTAAATTTGAATCAAAATGCTAATATATTTCAATTCAATCACAATAAGTAATCATAAATAATTCGCAATAAAACCTCAATCTTTCATTAAATCAAAGGGTCATACACACGTAGTGATGGGATTCATCCTTACTAAATTTATCCAAATTTAGTTATCCAAACCTTTTTATTTTGTGTTCTTTCTTAGTTGTTTTTTGCTTTCTTTATCTTACTATTAACTAAATTTATCCAAATCTAGTTAATAGTAAGATAAAGAAAACAAAAAAAGCCAAGAAAGAACACAAAATAATTAAAAAAAAAACTAATTCTCATAGATCTTGAAATCTTGATGAAAATCCCTTCTTTTTCTCTTTAAAGTTGCTTTCTTCTTATCTTAAGGGGCTCTAGTTTGTGTCCTTAATGATTTGTCACCATCTAATTTTCAAACTCTCTCTTTTATTTTAGAAAACTGCAAAAATTATAGATCCAACATTTCTACCTCTCTTACAAATTCCTAATTTATATAAACAAAACAGTGTCAATATAGCTCCCCAATACAAACTGGTATTCCTAAACAATAGACATGGGTTTAATATTCTGTCATCTTTTTGGTTCATGGTTCCTTTCTTTAAAATCATGCTAAAAAGCACTCCAATTTGGCTCCAAAATTTTCAAATTTGTTCTTTATTCATTAGAAAGATCAAACAAAGCTTATAAGCAAAATATAGGCCACATTGAATATCAAATCTTATAAAAATAATTCAAACAAAAGTAAAAAAAACTCTCACAATTTTGCTAGAAATGTAACATAATCAACACTTCACAAATTCTACCATATGTAAGAACCTTTTCACCTTTAAGACAATGAATTTCATCAATCTCAACTTAAATGAGTGGAAACTCTGAAAAAGAATTTAATAAATTAATTGGATTAATCAAGAATCTCCAATATTCATTTAATTGCAATGTTCATTAATTGGGCATTTAGGTACCTGTCTCAAGACATAAGTTAATTCAATTTAACTTCATAATCCTTCAAACTTTAACTCAATGCGAAAAATCCAACTCAATGTCGATGCAAGTTGACACGCTAAAAATTAAAACCTAACTCTACACAACTAAACTTGTAGCAATAGTGAGAATGTATCGTATCCACAAAGAATGATGACTAAGTTTTGTATTGAACAAAATAGTGTATTGATATGGGTGGGGATTTAGGATAAATCTAATTAATGCAATTGAATAAAATCAAACTACTAAAAATTTAACAATTCAAAGATGCAAATATTAATAAATAGATTTAAGCCTAGTTCTCGGTTCAATCACCACACTCATATGTATATGCATAATCAAATGTAATGTTGTTCTTGTACCTTTTCTTAAAATTATTAACTATGGATTATCATCAAGCCTTGTTAACGCTAATTTTCCTTTAGATCATAACTAACTAAAACAAGTTCTTTAATTAAATCTAACTGTTAGATAACAAAGAACAAGTTCTCTAAATTTAAAGTGAAAACAGTATTAAGAATTAGGAAAGTAAGTTAATATAAGTAATATTCACACAAGCTTAGCTTATTTAACTTATGAAATATTATCCCAAATAATTTTCAACCATTAGTTTACCACAATTAGATCAAATTAACAATAAATGTGAATTGTAATTAAGATTATGGTAATAAATCTATACATGAATGATCTAACAAGCCCTATCTAAATCATTCATACGTAAATTATGCAATCTATACACAAAATAACACATTTAATTTCAAAAGAGAGATAGGAATAATGCTATTGAGATTGATCAATGAGCAAAAATGTTATAAAGCCTTGATATCCCCTTTGGACCGGAAGAAAAAGGATCATCTGCTTATAGTTTTCCAAAACACACATCTAAAGAGAAGAATATGTTTCACTTTGTGTCCCTCCTGTATATCTCCTTTAATTGGCCTATAAAATGGCCTTTTATACTTCATGATTATAGTTTTTGGAGTATACAATCAGTTACATGGTTGTTTAAGTGACCATGTACACTAGTTGACAAAATTTGCAAAGATACATGTTTTCAGTTACTTAAAGGGTAATAGAAATGATTGTGTAACTCACTTACATAGGCATGTATGTTTCCACATGGTTGAAACAACATCTTTGATGGTATATAGGTTTATAGTGACTTAAATAGTCTTTTACACGGCCGTGTAAGTTACACACACATATGTGTGGCTCTATAATGACTCTAATTCTTCCATTCTCTATCCTAATTTTGCCCTAACTCATCTTCTTTTGATCCATGAAGGAAAATATGACCAAACATTTGTAAAACTGCACCAAGGTTATGAATTTAGCTCATTTTGGTTCATTTTCCTCCAATTTGTACCCAAATCAAAATATGAACCAAAATAAGTATCTTAGACATAATATAAACATTAATCAGTAAGTATTAGGGAATAAATAAATAATCAATTAAATACTCATCAAGTTCTCCCACATTTAGCCTTTTATTGTCCTTAGGCAAATCTAAAGATCAAAATCAAAGAACTTCCTCTTTAACCATATTTCCTAAGAATAAATAGTCATAAGAAAAGAATAACTTTCAAAAATCACAACGAGAATTGAACATTCAATGCTTTACTCATGATTAACGAAAAAATATTTCCTTCAAAAACTAAGCAATCTATAGGTACACTCAAACATCTTCTATGATCAAGATAGTCCATAACTTTGCTTATCTTTTAGTTCTCCACCACTAAAGATTCACATGCATAACAATAATCAAATGAATTTTCAAGGTTGTAATGGGGCTAAAGGTTAAGGTGAGAAATATTTAGGTCAAGTAGTTCAAAAGCCATCAAAACTAGTAAAGTAAGAAGGATGCCAAACTGAGTATTGAGTGAAAAAATTAACATCCAATCAAATATGGGTACCATTGGCTATAATGAATGTAAAATGTTTAACAACTTATATTTAGGCCTTTAAACTACGAACCATATAAAGCATAAAGAATTAAAAGAAATCACCCATAAGAATAATGATGAATAATCCATTATAACTTTAAGGAGTGATCCTTCGAATAATGATGAATAATCCATTGTAACTATAAAGAGTGATCTTTCATAGCGACTTCTCATTTATATACATCATAATCAAGCCACCCATTCCTTATAACTTTGGAAGGAAAGATTAACATGAATTACTTATTTTCGTTGATATGTGACTTATTAGGCTCCTAATATATTGACAATGATTATAAATTTTAATTCTAATTTACAATTATAATAAGATAAATTAAAACTCCTTTTAATTTATCTTTAATTTTATAATTAAACATTTTATAATCATAGATTGAGATTGATGTCTAGCAACAAGTCATGACTACTCAAATATAAAAAATGTAAAAATGGTTTGACTTAACTTATCCATGCATGGTTATGATGTATAATTTAATCCTTTCATCATTCACTATTCTAATTAGGTTGAGTATGAATATAATGTCTACTCTTTTCATTCAATTATGTTCAGTCTTGCTAATTAGTAATTGATTTATAATTGAAATTAAAAAATATCTTTTTCAAATGTCAATTCACTCTAACAAGAGAATTCTATAAATCACCACTAATCAAGAACTACAGAATATTCTCTCTAATCACTTTAGAGTGACGAATCTTTTACTGACTTACTTTGTCACGACTCAGTATTACATCGTACACATGACAACCACCACATACCCGGGCTAAGGACACTCACGGTACCCTTAATCCTACTATGCAAGACTAACTAAATACCTTTGTGAAAATATTTGAGCAGCACAAGATTGTATTTTAAAAATCCCAAACTCAATCAAAACACCTGCAAACAATTTTAAACGGACTTATATATTCACATTAATATTATACCATAACTTATGGACTTTTAAGTCTACTCAAAAGCAACCTCCACAATAGTACCAAACTTTCATACATAAGGTCTTTTACAAACTACAAGACAGTCAAGAGTTAACTTATAAAATCATAAAGCATAACATCATAACCAATCAAATAAAAACAGTTCATGAGCCACTATACAAAAAGAGTACAAAACAGAGACTACCCACATGTAGTAATACTCCGAAAATGTCAAAAGACTGCACGATCCACACAGAGCTTCAAGCTCACTAAATTAACATGTATGGTTGGAAAGCGGAGGGGGGGTGAGTATATTATATATTTAGTGAGTAGGAAAAACATATATCGCAAATAAAATTCGATACACACTAAGACGGTGTAGATAACCTATGAGGTGAACATACATCACAAAGAAACATATAGCCCTAGCCTATGACTCAATGTATGGGCGTTACATAGGAACCATATAGGCCTAGCCTATTAATCACTCATTTGGTGAACATAGGTTCCAGTTTCAGTACACAAAAGCAGAAAAACATCATATGTATAAATCAAATTTCGTTAGAAAAAAAATCTCAGAATAGTTCAAAACAATCATATATGTTATCACTAGTCGGCCGAACTAATGTGCACACCCACCGATTCTCGATGTTGGCTCAACTTTCATTCGTGGTGAGTTCGGACTATAGTTGACAAGAGTGTCATGACCCTAGGTGATAATCTCGTCAGTGTCCAGTCCCTAGTTGTGGAATCACCCGTAAGCTCCGTAGAAAGGTATCGATACAGGGACGCGACTTTTATGTACTTACGTCAAGGGTGCAGGGGTCGTTTAATCTATTATGCCTAGCACACAATTGACCAATTGTTACCTCACCAATCACAAAAATCATATGCAAATATTAAGTACAAAAATCAAGGCACCATGCCGTTATTTCATACAATAAAAGTCATCTTTTGCACTCCAAATGAAAAGTTGTTCAAAAATGTATTTTCAGAAAATAAAGCATTGTCCTTTACACTTCAAGTGCAGGTTTGTTGAAAACAATATCATTTCTCAAAATACGTAATAAAAATATCAGTTTGAAAACAATGTCGTTTATTAAATACATAAGTATACTTGCAGCTATTTGAGATTCAATTTTACTATGCATTACCTCGGTTCAAAATTCACATACAAGTTATCATATATGTCTTAGGATGATCTAATCTCATTTGAGAGATATGATTTCCCCAACTCACCTCAAAAGAAGATGTACACTCCCTTGACTTCAACAATCCTCAGTACGAGCTCCTTGATTCATAGCTCCTGAGCCTTTATTCATAACATATACAACT
>JANSVB020000433.1:598156-614841 GCA_025504935.2 Erythroxylum haughtii | reverse complement strand
CGCTTGTGCTCGATCGGTCGATCTTATGATTACGCTCAATCGGTCAATCTTATGCCTACTTTCGATCGGTCGGTCCTATCTTCACCCTCGATCAATCGATCTTACCTCGAGTCATCATGCACTGAGCGTTGATGTCCGACCGACCGGGCCTATCACGAGCTGCTATGTGAATGAGTCGCACAATCCCTATATAGTCCATTGACCCTTCTCCATGATCAGAGTCGAGGAGTAGGGGGGCTTATGGTTGGGTCGGTCGTGCTAGGCCCGAGCCCAGGCCCAAATATAGACGACCCATTCATAAATGGTGGTTGCCCACTTGAAAGGGAAGACCTAAACCTAGTAGGTACTTTTCATATATAAAATCATTACCTCATCATGAAAAAGGTACGACTCTGAAAAACCCTATTATTCTTTATTCTCCATCCACCAAAATTCTCTCAAGAGACTGACTTGAGCGTCGGAGGGGCCTATCGGGAATCAACCCCCGACGTGCCTTTATTATTTTTCAGGTATTATCTTGCTAAAGATAACCAATCTTATGGATCCAAACAATAACGTTCTGCCTCACCAGAATCAGGCGGAACCAACTTTGTATTCACATTTGCCCGTATAGATTAAGATCCCATACAACTACTACCAACATTAATTCCCTTATTTTCTTTGTGCACAATTGATAGATTTGACACGATCAAATTTGCAGTTCATTCTATTCCTTTTTTCTCCTTAACAATCTGTTATTTGGAATCTTATTCCTACTATTAAGAAAGGATCATCCCATTACATAAAATGAATCCTTGAAGATACTTTACCATTATTTCACCTATCTCATTATGTGATTATAAACTAAAATTTGAGAAAATAAGATAATTTGTCTTTTATATAGACT
This sequence comes from Erythroxylum haughtii, assembly GCA_025504935.2. Taxonomy (NCBI): domain Eukaryota; kingdom Viridiplantae; phylum Streptophyta; class Magnoliopsida; order Malpighiales; family Erythroxylaceae; genus Erythroxylum; species Erythroxylum haughtii. The sequence continues at coordinate 613,955 of JANSVB020000433.1, read as the reverse complement.
ACCTATAACTTGATTTGAAAACTTAAGTTGTTTTAGCAAATTCTATTAAATAAAAAAGGGAAACAATATATTTTCTTTAGTGATTTTTTTATAGAAAATGGTAATGTATTAAGCCATTGAAGGCAATCAAGGTACAAACTGTGCTAAATAGAGCTACTCAAGTGTTTACGAGATAAAAAAAATCCTTAATAACTGTCCAAGCTTAACCTTCCTAGAAGTTGGAAGAAGTACAAACTTCACATTCCATGATGTATTACAATAATCCGCATTGAGAAATTTGGATTTATACAATATGTAGGAGGATCTTGTTGTTCAATAATTACTTCTTTGTTAGGCTTCTATCTTGAAGAATGTGAGCATTTCTCCCATCCTATATAGCTTTGACAAGAAATGATAAAACCAAACAGTAGCGTTGAGCATTCAAGTGTTTCCAGGATGAGAACATCCTTAGTAAATGCCCAAGTTCAACTTTCCTAGAAGTTGGGAGAATTACAAACTACACATTATATGATCTATCACAATAATCTACATTGAGAAATTTGGATTTATGCAAACTGATATAGCATTGATATGTAGGAGGATCTTATTGGTGAATTGATCCTTGGTTAGGCTTCTATCCTAAAAAAATATGAATATTCCTCTCATCTCATATGGCTTTCATAAGAAATGATAAAACCAAACAATAACACCACTTGACTGTGATATCAAGATGTTTAATAGTGATACACTAGGCTTTAATAGTGACACACTGGGCTTTAATAGAATTCCAATCATTTTGAGCATTGTAAATGTAGCATTTTTTGTAATAGTGATTTTCAAATGGTTGTGACAAAATTGCATTGAAAAAAGAGATGGTTATTGATTACATCATCTCTTTTACAAAGAATACACATGTTAAGCTACTTTCCCAGCTTGTCAACTATTGGCAATTTTATCCTTCATAGCTTACCACAATATGAAAGAAGTTCAAGGATATAGGTGCTTAAACCAAACAATTTGGGTCCAGGGAATCCTACTAAGATGATTTTCAAGAACCATTTTATAGGATTGATTAGTAAACTTTCCATTCCTGATATGCTTCAAAATGATGCTATCATCTTTATTGTTGAATCATGCTTTAGTAATTTCTAATCAAAAGGAATGTGGGATAGAACTTTGTTTGAAAATGCACTTAGTAGACAAAGCTTCAGCAACTGTCATATCCTTCTTGATAAAAGGTTTGAGAGTCTCGTTTTCTTATAAGTTGTGTAAAGGCCCAATAGGAAACCAATTATCAAACCAAAAACTGGTCTTCCCACTTCCAATAAAAGAAACAAAGTCATTTCTAAACAAGTCTCTTATTCTTAGAATTGCTCTAAGGGTTGAAGTTGAAGATGGTTTAACCTTTAAGCCAACTTCTATTCAACAAGAATAAAGTTCAACAAAATAATTCAATAATAATATCTAATATGGATTTAGAACCATAATGATGATAAACATCATAACAATCTAAATAAACATTCAAGATAATGAAAGAAATAAAGTGAAAAGAAAGAAAAACTAGTTAGAGTCTTGATGTGGAAATCTAGAATTCTCTAAAGCTCTTTTGATGAATCCTCTTGATCTTCTTTTGATCTAATGACTACTCCTTTTTTCATGTTTTTCTTGTTCTTGTATAAAGCATGAGGCTTTTATTCCCACAATTAATTCAGTTCCAAAAATAGTCCAAAAATGATAGTAGAAAACTCTTGCTAGTTAGTCATGACCTAAAGAGTTTCCCAACCTCTATCACAACAGGAGCTCCATATATAAAGATTATTCTTGGATTGCCAAACACTTAGAACATATACAAACACTAACAATAATATAATTTTAAGCCTATACAATTGATAATTATCTAAGAAACACTTAAACACCTAGAAAATCATATGATAATCTACACCTATCGTGATCCCCACTCTTAAAGCTTTGCTTATCATCTAGCAAAACTAAAATAACAAACAAACAAAATACATAAATACATAAACACACAATCATGCAATAATACAATAATGGTATAATGGCATCAAATCTCATGGAATGAACTTAACCTCAAACATAAATCACTTTAAAAGTGTCAACATACTAACTTATTCCTTTCATGTTTAAGTTCTTTGATTTGAATATACAAATCAATCAAAATTTTAACACCTTCTTCATTCACCTATAGCATTTGTAAGAATGGATTTATTATTATTGATCAATTAAATAGGCAAACTATCACTAAGTAACCTTTTATGAAAATTCTTACTATTTTTAAAATATTGGTAGGTTTAATTTATTGCAAGCATCATTTTTTTTAAAAGATTTTCTTGAATGATAACCTAGCCTTTTGGCTTGGAGGAAAATACCTTGTTATGAATATCTTCCAGTTACTCAATTAGATTATCCTTTTTATTTAGCTTGGTTGGGGTATCATTCTAACTTTTTGATGTGAAGACAAACATTTTTTCATAAATGCCCCCAATTATTCTACTATATCACGACTCTTAACTAGCTACTAACTCTATTCTTAACCTAATTTTCTTAAAAAAGGATTAACAGAGTAGGGATTTTATTTAATAATTTTTAAAAAAATCTTAGCCCACCTCATTTTTTTTAGTCATCCCTCTCATAAAAGGGTAGTAATAATGCTAACCAATTCAATTGATTCTAATTACAAATGTATATAAAAAAATTCCTAAGGTGAAAGAAGAGGTGTCGTATCCTAATTTACATGCATATTCATCCCAAAGATACTTAAAACAGAAAACTCATGAAGTTATTATGCCTTTACAATTTAAATGAACATGTTCAAACTCAAAAACTAATTCCATTTAATTCTTGCTATTAAAGCATTCACACAATGCACACGTCATCCAAAAAATCAAAAGCTAACACAATACAAATGCAAAATTCACACACAATTGATACAAATGTAAAATTCATACACAATTAATGTGCAATTGCATATAAATCCCACAATTAAGCAACACATTATCCTCAATGTGAGAAACAAAACAATACAAAGAAAAATAAAGAACAATAAAGAAAAGTTAGAGCTAGTGTACTTTTGGTGATTGGGGCGGTGATGGTGTTGGCGATGAAATTAGGAGACACTCTATGCCATAAAGATCCATCAATTCACTCCTTATAAAACAAACATTAAAAATACAAATAACAAAGTATTAACCAAATAAATTGAAAATAAAAAATAAAAAATATCCTAATTATTTGGTTTCCTCACAAGTATCGCTTGTTTAACATCATTGGCTTAACTTACTCTCCCTGCTCATATAAAATGCATAGACTAGGAGCTTGTGCATGAATTTTGTCTAGGGGAATCAAAACCTAGATGCCTTAGATTTTATAGGGTGATATGGATATACAATCTAGATTTACTACTAGTAGCTCCTCACATTTGTAGCTAGAAACTCCTAATGGAGATGGATCTTACTCAATGTCAATAAACTCACATGTTCCTAAATGTAAAATATGACATCGATCGTAAATTAGTTAAAGCTCAAAATATCGTCTAAGCCTCTCAATTTAAACCTAAATATTGATGAGTCTGCCAAAGACATTTTCGTGTTGTCTACCGTTAGTGTGCATAAAAGTTGTAGTCCAAGCTCATCACTATGTACTAGTTTATGACAATTGAAATGTTAGACCACCTATTAGATGAAATTATCTCAAACATCAAGTTAGCAAGATTAACCTATCTAAAGATGTCCTAATCAATTCTACCTATAGTGAATCTGTCCCTAAGGAACCCCCAAAAGGGCTACCGTCCAATGGTTACATAAAAGTGACGAAGTTGATTTTACTATAAAACCATGTCTGCCTATTGGAGCGAATTGGATTATTGGCCTGAGGATTGCCACCCTTTCCCCTCACTCTCCTTTCCTTAACACTACTGGATCGAACTCAAAAACAAAGAGATGGGCTCGATGGCATATTAAACTATCTTGTGTGAGAAGTTTATTATCTCTTTGTCATAACTTTATAGAAAAATGTAGTAATGAGTGATATGGTTGCTATTACTCATCCATAGGAACTTGCATCTCTAATGGAGGTGATGGTAGCACTGAGATTGTCTACTCTAGCCTCCACTACCTCCTTAGAGCTTGCATCCACAAGGTAGTGGTGTGTGACAAAGAGGTAGTAGAGTGTGATGAAGAGACAGAGTTATCCTTATTGCCCCTCTTGTATGATGGTTGATATGCAAGACTCTTAGGTGATCTAAGTAGTCCTCAAGCCCTAACCATAATGTGATATTTAAAGAAAAAAATAAGGTCATAAAATGATAAAAATAACATAAGAATGAAAAAGTGAGGAACAAAGTGTAAAAGTATATAAAAGGAAATATTGAGCCACTAAGAAAAATGTAATCAACCTATAACATGCCCATAACATATTTTCATTATGCATGCATATTCTAATAGTTTCTTACATCCTAAAATGCTAAAATATCAATACCCATGTGTTTTAGTCCATTGTAGAGCTTAAATCAACCAGACCATAAAATTAAGGTACTAAAGCTACTTATATGTTTCACTTTAAGAATCTCCGACCATATAAAGTACATATAAGTTCCAATTCACCTAAATCATTTTTCTAACATACTAGAAAAAAGATTAATGGATATCTAATAATGAATTAAGCATCAGACATAATTCATAGAATTAAATATTCCAAAGCTCATCTAAATAATGAAAATAGGGTGTTATAGAAAAATATATGAATGAAGTCAAAAGACTTGGTAAGGAAAATTATAAATATGCATAAGGTTACTTTATGTATGATTAAGGAGATTTAGAGTTTTTTTTAGTCTCTTTAAAAGCTAAAAGAGGAACTAAAATCCTAGAAACATTTAGGGAAGAAATAGTTATGACACATACATGAAGCTGTATAGGCACAATATAGTGCTAATATATAGGGCCATATATATAATAAGGGGGAATGTTGTTTGAATTAATGATTTTCAAAAGCAAGAACAATAGATGCGATATATAAGGCCTACACAAAATCGTGGAGGTGTCACATATAAAAATGGCACTCTCTATTTCTTAAGTCTCCTATGCATGGGCTTAAACACAAGAGCGTGTATATTTACCTTAGGTTATGTTCATAACATGGTTATGGACACCCTACCATATGCTTGATTATGTTAAATTGTGACATATTTTGTTATTTTTGATGCTCTTTTGTGAGTGAATATAGATTTGCCTTTGGAGAAATATGAGTATGTACATAGCCTATTGTATGATACCATCTAGTTGCTATGTATAAAAGTGTCACATTCTATTTCTCTAGGTGGATCTACATGGGTTGAATGCAATTGCATGTTAGAGCTTATGTAGACCCTAAAATATACAAAGAAAAAAAACACTAACTTTGTATACTTGGTAAGGTAAATTAAACAAGTCAAATCCAAGGAAATGAGATGAAACTAAGAAAATAAATAATTGATAACCTAAACAACTAGAAACATTTAAATATAAGGACATTAAAGGTAAAGAATGTTAGGTTGGCCTCTAATAGGTGTTTGTTTTAGGTCACAAGCTTGATCTCTTTTCATCAATGTTAACCCTGTAAACTCCTACTAATGGTTTTTACCTTGACATCTATTCCATCTTTATTCTTCTTCTTTTTCTTAATAGAATGATTAACTTCTGGACATATTCTGTGTTCTTTTATAAAGTATACGCCCATTCCACTGGCATCCTTAATCCTTCAATTTGTCCTATTTGCATTTTGTATTTTCACCTCCTGCACAATATATATTCTCATTAATCATACCAAAATAGAGGCACTTATTTTTTTTGAGAAATTTGAATTAACTAAGCCGTAGAAGGCAATAAAGTGGTACAATTACAAGGCAACTTGCAAATTACAAGGGCAATGCCACTATGAGCCTGCTTAAGAATACAACTATGGTTTAAATTAGGAAGTGTTTACACCCTCTAACTCTAATTAAATTAGTAAGTGTTTAAATCCACTGATTTAATGAAAATTCAAAAGTTTTTTATTTTTTGGAACTTAAATAAATTGTATTTAAAAAAAACAAGTTGGCTGGAATGCTTATAAGTGTTCAAGAATTACAAGCTGGAAACTATTCTTCTACAAAAAAAGGAGTTGCAGATCGGGTGTAGACTCTAATCTGCTTACAAGGGAACAAAGTAATAAGTTTAGGAGCTAGTTTAAGCTCCAGGCATTCCTTGCATTGTTTCTTATCAATCTGTGGCAATTGTTTATCTATAAGCTAAGGTATGTTTATCTAGCTCAGGTTTGTTGTGGACTTACTGTTCTTCTCTCTCCAAATGAGCAAGTGAAAGCCGTTTTAAACGCCACTGAATTGTTCCATTCACAGGCCCATTGAATGATTTGTTTCCAAGCCATCTACTAAGTGGACCCATTGTACCCCTTTCGAGGTTGAAATTCTGTTATCATGATCAACCAATTGGTCATGTTTCGTAATGTTTGGTTCATTGAGGTCCTTGGCTAATTGTTTCCTCATTTATTTGCTTAACTAAATATACGAGAGTGTATGACTATGCTTGACAAATAAGGAAGAAAATAATCAAGTAAATTCAAGAAGTATAACTCTTTACTGTCTTCCTGGGGTGTCCCTAAAATTTGATTACTAATTAGTGATATAGAATGCATTCTCTTAAAGTTGAAAATTTACCAAGCATAGAATCGTATAAATTAGCTTGTTTCTATTATTAACTGGACGTAGCTTACTTCTACATAATGAAACGAATAAAAGAAACATAAGGATTACGAAGTCCCTTAACACCTCAGGCTTATTCTCTATGTAACATTTGCAGGACTTTTAGCAATACTAGGTTAACCAATATCTACGTATGAACTAAATTTAGGTTTCCTACCTTTAAAGTTACAAGGCTTTACCTTTACTTCCCCCTTGGTTACTATTAAGGTTGTATGAGTTGTACTCTTCAGCTTCTCTTCTTTAGCAAAACACGAGTGATTAATGCATTTATGTCCCACAAAACTCTGATGAAAGTGTGTTCAGCGCTTGGCATACAAGAATTGAGAATGTAAATATTTAATGCGATTAGCTTATTCTAAAAGTATTTTCAAAAAGGAAAAAGCTTAGTCTAAAAGTAAACCATCCTAATTGTGCACTCTTTCACTTCCCATGCTCCTGATATATCTCATGGAATATAATTCTATGAATAAGGTAACTATTTTAGTATTAGAAGATACCTTATGTCTTTGGGAGATGTTATTGAAGAAATCTCTTGCTATGTTTGTTTGTAGAAGTCCACTTAGTAGATGGCTTCGAATAAATCTTTTTTTACGGTCATGGCCCATTCAATTAATACCCATAGTTTAATTTTGGCAGAAAATAGGAAGGGCAACATTAGCTGGTATGCCTTTGTTTATTCTTTTTCTGACAACGGAATTTTCATTTTTAATGATAATTATCCTTAAAGTATGTACAATGGCATAAAACGAGAGTAAAAGGTATGCGCAAGAGATTAAGGATAGTATCCATATATGGCATACTAAAATCCTACACATTAAAACGCAGTTATTTGTAAGTTGGAATTTCAATCAATAGAAGAGACGTCAATAACCTAGATTAAAGTGTACTGAAAAATTACTTGAGTTTATTATCATTGTTGTAGATAATAATGTTTACCAAATTAGTTAGCAATCGCGTACAATAATTGGGGTTGTTTGCATCTTATAACACTTTGAGTGATTTTTATTATTAAAAATATTAGTAAAATGTTTGAATTTCTAATATATTATAAAATTAGTTTCCCATTAAAACTATAGTTGTCAATAAGATACTTTGACATAACCATATACGTATACGTTAAAATTTTTTTTACACATAAGCTAATTTATTAAAAGTTAAAAAGAATAACATGCCTAATTTTTCATCGATAATCAACTTGACGTCGTCTTTTTTTTTGCTTCGCAAGACTTGATTTTGCAATTAAATTAGCATTTCCAATTGCATTGAGACCTTAAAAATTAATAAGGAAAACACTATCAGATAAAAAAAGAAAAATAAAGAAAAGATAAATCTAAGGAAAGAGCAAAAAAAAAGTCGCAGACATGAAGGTTGAAGTTTCAATCCCAAGTAAAGCTTGGTTCCGACACTGAGAAAGAAAAAAACCCAGATAAAATATGATGTGATTTTACAATTGAAGTAGCTAAAGCAACGTTAAAAGATGATACTTGATGTATACACCCAAGTATATTTAAGATAGCCAACAGCGAGGGAGATGAGATCAATCCTCTATGTCAACTTGTGCCAAAGGATCTCATCTACACGAAAAATGATTTGACATGTAAGATCTCATCCGATGGTGAGAACATTGAGAAGGATATAAAAGATAAAGAGAAGAGAGAGAGAGAACCTAAGTGACAATTTGATTGAGAGTTGTATTAAGCAAGGCCATTTCTCTTTCTATTATATGAACATGCACATTATTAAACAATCCTTGTCAAAGGAACAAATGTGAACCATTGCAATGAAGCTTATGGTAGAAAAAGGTGATGACCTTATTGGCTCAGTTGCATTGCAGCCTTTAGGCGGAGAATAGTCCTTGACTACCATATTATAGTGGGTGGTTGAGCATTCCTAGCATATTTAATGGTGATCACTCCATAGGATAGTTTTACCATGAAAAATTAAAGACGAAAGCATTGTACTCCGGCCAAGCTATGGAAGTTATTAAAAATGTTTTCTTAGATGTCAAACTTATACCAAAGTTGTGCCTATTCTTTTGTTTGACAATATCACTTAGATATGTTTAAGTGAGAGCAAGACTTCCCATATGATCGTTGACCTAACAAAACCTTGTTCTCGAAAGTCTCATGATTCTCGAAGTAATTAACTCTCACCCTTGAGTAAAAATACTATGAAAATATTAAATAATCATAGGCAATAATAAACACATAAGAGCTATGGTAAAAATTCAACCTTTATTACTTTCCCAAAAGTAAACAATGGAGCGTTCTCTTTTATTGTGTTCGCTTTCCCTCCTATCCCTATTTCTCCTATCTCTTTCTCTAGGAGCAAGGCTCAAATAAGCTATTTATAGATATCTCTGACTTTAAAATTCAGAATCTTAATTAAACTGAACTAATAAAATCAACTTTATCCTTTTCAAATTTCATCGCACTAACTAATTGGATGACATTGCCATCATATAGGACTCTATATGATTGGATTTAGCTACATCACAACTAACATGATAAGTGATTAAATTCAATTAGGAAAGATACATCCATATCCATAAAGAATTCTACTATCTTTAAATGATCCTCCCATATGATCTTTATATTTTAACGCTATGTCTATCTATTATGATCTTACCTGTCACATCATCTAAGATCTCTTCTTGATCTCTATCTATTGATGATGAGTCATCCAAGCCCAAAGTCTTTCACAACACACTGGTTCAATCCAATGCTTACCCATATTAAATCTATTAGTTATAATTCGTCTATTTGAGTACACATGAAGTCCTTGGAGCTCTCATATGTCTCTCTCATGTATGTGATCCAACTAATCTTTAACCTAAGATTCATCTCAAGCTATCTTTTGGTCTCACATCTAAATCTTACATCTTGTCAAAGATTTGTGCCAATATGGACCAATGCATGCCAACTCATCAATAATGCATGTTTTCCTTCCCTACTTATAAGTCTTTACTCTATTCCGTCCCCCGAGTATTAAATATTGGTCAAGGCTCTACAATACTCGCACAATTCTATAATTAGGACATAAGGGTCTAAAAAATGACATGTAGCTAGCTTTAAAATGTTTGCAAGTTTCTTTAATAGAAAATGATGAGGTATAATGTGATTTTATAACAAAAGAGGAAGATATCCATGACTTTGGTTAGGTTACTGAGAGAATAAGGTGGCTTTGATAAAAAAATTAGGATTATCCAATTAGGTTTCTTTATTTTAATTTTAAATAACTTAACTAAAGTGTAAATTTTTTATTTTGTCAATGTCTACATTTCAAAGAATCTTCTCTTTTGTAGTTATATTGTTAATAACATGTCACATCAGCACCATTATTTGTAACATCAAGTCATATTTGTAACAAATTAAAAGTTCAAGATTTTTTATTTTATTTTTTATAGTTCTAAATTGTAAAACAAAAAAAGTTTAGGATTTCAATTATAATTTACGTTCAAGTCCTTTTTCTTGTAACCCTCTTGCTTAATAAATTATATGTATCATGATATTTACCAAGTATCATTAGATTAAATTTAGATTAGATTAAATTATTAATTCTTTTTTTAAGGAAGGAATATATTGGAATTTAAAGTTTTCAATAACTTAAATATTAAATTAAAATTATTTATCAAATCAACAATAACTTGGTGATAGTTCCACTAACACATGGGGTTTGGAGAGGTCCATTAGTTTGCAACTTTACCCTTAACAAGTATAGAGATTGTTTCCAATAAACTCATATGGACCAAAATAAAAACGCATAGACATAATAAAATAATAAAAATAAAATAGACATAAAAGATAATAATACTAATAAAAATAAAAATGAATAAATAAAATAAAAAAATAAGTAAAAATAAATATAGAACAAGGTGAAGAATAAAAATAAAAGAAAAAATAAGTAAGTAAATGCATAAACAAGAAAGAAAATTAGTAAATAAATTAATTAAATAGGCCATGACAAGGAAATATTTAGACTAAATAAGGAAATATTTAGGCTAAATAACTAAGAGAGAAGTATTAAATATTAAATGTTTAAGCTAAATACAAGATATAAGACTTAAATAAAAATGTTTATGCTCTCTACGCAAGATCCTTTATCCGTATTTTAGTATGTCAAAGTTTTCCATTGAGGTTCATGTCCTCAGTAAGTTCCAACAGAGTCATATCATTCTTGATCACCTCTTCTCAATTCTTGTTAGGCCTTCCTCTTTTCTTCTTACAGTCTTTAAATACAATCTTCTTACATCTTCTCACTGGAGTATTAAGGTATCTACTCTAAACATGTCCAAACCACCTAGGCCGTGTCTCTCTTGATTTTTCATTAATATTAGTCACCTTTAATTTGTCTCTTACCATTACATTCCTAACCTTATCTCTTCTAGTAAAAACAATTTTAAATAATTATGTAATTATGATTGATATAATTAATTTGATAAAATTATAATAATTTAAATAAGACCTAAAGTTTTAAAAATTTAAAATTTCTTAATTAAATATTAAGTACATCCTAATAATATTATTGTTATCTTCCATTATTTAATTATAAAATCATAATTATGTTTATTTTAAAGCTTTTTGAGAAAATTCAAGGTCCTAGTAAATTGAATATGTTTTTCCTTAAATTAATAGATCATACTTGTCTAAACTTATGTGATTTGGATGAACAAAATAATGATCACATAAAATTATTTACATGATTAAGAACAATATACACGATATGTTTTAACATTAATTTGTTACCTAATTGATCTGTGATCTATATAAGATGTGATTGGTAAGTATGTATCTACCTAATTTATTTTGGTTGCTTTATTGTTTAAAATCAAGGTAAATTAGATTCAAGAAGATCATACTTACGAAGAAATTATTTGTTAATTTATATAATTAAACAGAAGTCCATTAATTTGTTTAAAATAGTAGGAGTAATCAAGAAAAAAAAGTTATATGCTCTTGACACTACAATTTTACACGAGTCTCCTACTCGAACAAGAAGGCTTTCACTAACTAAAAATATTTTGGCATCACTGAAGTTCTTATCAATGAAGAAGGTAAATTTCTCTTGAGGTTTTCTAGTAAAAATAGTATATTGAAAGTTGTTGAAGTAGGCCTATAGCATGTTATGAACAAGCCAATATTACTTTAAAATTGGAGACTTGGAATAGTAGTAAAAGATGTTAGATCAATAAGCATACCAATATGGATGTATATGTATGTCCCCAAATATTGGACAAATCAGGCCCTCAACTATATTGCAAGTTATGTTAGTAAACCTTTGTACATGGATCAAGAAATTACTACAATTAAAAGAATCAATTAAGCAAGAATTTATGTATTAGTTAAACTTATAGTGAATCTACCAAATGAAATACCAATAATGAGGTTAAACGATGAAAAGTAATATAAAGAAGATTTAGTGAAAATAACTTATGCCTGGAAACTGGAGACTACACATAAGAAAATCTAGAAACCAACCAGTAAAATATTCAAAAACAGTGGTGACTAGGGATTAGCTAACTGTAATGATGGTTAAATAAAAACCAATGCAGAAGAGAAGAAGATAGAAGGGGAAACTTAGAGTCATGAAAATATAGACTAGGGAAACAAGAACATAGATGGGCCTCAAATAAAGAAATTGAAAAACTTGGCTACCATAATTCATGATCCTTAGTTGATTTTAGGGGATTTTTAACTCAATTATATACCTTAATAAGTCAGAGGGTAATTATAGTTTGAGGAACTATAATAGTGACTTTAAACATGTGATGGACATTTAAAAGGAAGATCTCCATATTGGGGGCAACTTTTATACCTAGAGTAACAAATAGAAAGGATCCTAGTTTATGAGGAAGAAATTAAACAAAAGCATGGTTAACTTATAATTGTTTCAGAAATTTCCAGATTGTGTATCTATGTTTTTAAAAACTCTATGCTCTAATCACTCCCGATTATCATACAACTAATAAGTGGAAATATGACCAAGAAAGTTCCTTTCCAATTTATCAACTTCCTTTCTCACGTAAGGGGGATTGAGGAGGTTGTAGCAAGGGGTACCAGTAAGTACCTAGAAGTCTCAAATTAATATAAACATAATGATTTATGGCATAAGTTAAGAACTTAAATGCTTAAATAGGGAAGTAATTGGTAACACTCATCAGATTGTAAGGTCTTCCAAGCACAAAATAGTTAAGGTACAATCTCAACTATACTTAGATCCTACTAATCATATTCTTCAATTCCTTAAGCAAGTACTCCCAAGCACTAGAATCAAAATACTCCTTATTGAGGCAAAGATCAAGAGAGCAGTGGATATCTGAAGGGCATATAAATACCTCATATTTTCTTAGGAAAGTTTCTACAAGGAAGGTTACAAACAAAATTTTCCCCATCATGATAGGAGATACAATCATCACAAAGTTGGAAGAGTAGCTAAAGGAAATTGAAAGTTATTTTTCTAGTATTATTGGAACTCGTACAGAAGCTACTTCCTTAAATCATCTTATTAAGAATATTATATAGGATCAATGGTCCTATTCAAAAATAAAAGTTCGTTGCATACAAGCAACTAAGATGCAAATTAAGAATTTTCTTAAGGAGTTAAGGCCTAATAAGGCTCTAGTTTCAAACTATATAAGCATCCTTTTTTTTCCAAAAAAATATGGGATATAACTAGGGACTTAATGGTAGCCATAATTCAAAACCTGGACCTTATGACAGACATTTTCTAGGCATGACGTTTTTCATCTATTTTAGGATTTGGCGGTATTTTTGGAACCAATCAAAGTGGAAAAACCTAGTTACAGTCGGAAAACCCTAATAACGTGAAGGATACAAAAAAAAAAGGCAATAACCAACATACAAAAGTGGATCAAACAAGTGAGTTCAAGAAGAACGTCTAGGAATTCCAGCTTTCCAGATCAAGACCTAAATAGAGTTTTTCTTCTTTCCTTTAGTTATTTCATCAATCTTGATTTGTAATCTGAATTCCAAGATGTTTAACATGTTTATGGGTTTCTAAATTTTAGATTAGGGTTTATTTTGAATTTATTTTGTGACTTTGATTATTATTGATTCCATACATATTATGGTGTTATGATAATTGTGGATACTTATAATTGATAATAAATTGAGAGAGTGAGTTAAAGTAATCATATTAGATTATGCGACGAGAGTTGGCAATTTAATAAGTCCTACAATTATCAAATTAACAATCATTCGAAGAGAAATCTTGTGTGAGAAATTAATTATCCAATAGATAACTTGAGATCTAATTGAAAATGTTAAAGAAAATTTTGTGAATCGAGAGGTTGCAGTTTTGGAATTTTCGGATTCAGTTATGGTTAATTGATTAGGTATTAAGAGAGATTAATCAATATATTAGGAAATCTAGGGTCAACACATAATTGAATCAATAATATTTAAGGAAACAAAATAATGAAAGAAAAAGTCCTAAGCATTCATTCTTGATCAAACTCTAATATTAATCTAGTAGCTTGCTTCTTATTTGATTTAATTGGTTTGTTTTATTATTCTATTTCAATTTCTATTATTTAATTATATTAAAATCGATTTCTTTTGACCTTAGACAAAGATAGGTTCGAATTGGTTCTTACATAATCCTCATGGGAACAATACCTTTTGATACTACAATATACGGTTCGTACACTTACCGGTATTGAGAGTTTTATTAGATATCAAACTTACCCAACAACTAAAGGATGTAGATAAAAGAAATATATGCAATTTTGATGAAACCTTTTTGCAAATAGCAGTGCTTAAATCTATAAGGATTTTATTGAAAATGATATACTGATACTCTAATATGAAGAGAGATTAAAGAAGTTGCTTGGTTTATCTTAATTTACATATATAGATAAAGTGATAAAATGATTAGCATGAAAACTTCTAAGAGAGGATTTTTGTCTATGTCTTAAGACTGAGATTTCTGTCTTGAAGAATAACTGTCCAAAGACTTACAACAAGAGAGATTAAAAATAGATTTTGGTCCATATACTTTAATTATTAGATCAATCATGAATGTGTTAATACGTATAAGATTAGATATTTCTTACACTTTAAATATAATAAGCAGATATCAAGTTAATATTAGTGATAATTAATTGACAATTATAAATTTTTTAAAAAAGTATTTGAAAAAAGTTAAAGTTTTTTTTTAATTTATGAAAGAGTTAAACTAAAAGTTCAAGATTATTCAAATGTTAGTGATACAAACCATATTTAGCTTGATTAGGATGACATATATTATCAATTAAGATGCATCCTTACTCTAAATGGAAATGTACAAAGATAGAAGAATTCAAAACAATTAATTGTTGCTATTTCTAATGTCGATGTCAAATATATTTCAATTTCAATATCTGAGGTGACTATAAATTATTTGGATAAAGAAATTTGTCGTTAAATTTAAAATAGTACCTAATATTAATGAGCTAATAGCAATATTTGTAAAAATAATAAATTCATTAATTGATAGTGTAAAAAAGCAGGGGGAAAGAATCTCTAATCATTTGAATACTACTCTCTAAAACTTCATTGAAAAATTTAGAAATTAATATGAGAAATTTGTTGTTCTTCTTGGTCCAATTGTCATAAATGAAAAAAAAATTTAAAAACTAGTTTTCCAAAAAATATCAACAACTTTGTATTTGGGTGTAAATAAGTCATGCAATATAAGAAGCCTTAGACCAATAAAAAGAATTAAAAAAGTAGTCTTCCCGTAAAAAAATTAGGGGAAAAAAAAGGATGTGGACTGGAGGATGGTTTTAGGCTTTTCTAACCAATGTTACGAATACCGTACCGGGTTCGGTACCGGATTGGACTCTGGAACGGAACTGTACCGGTACCGGTCGGTACCGGGTACCGTTTCGGGATATTTTTAAAATTTATAAAATAGTCCCTATATTTTTTAAAAATTGCAAAATAGTCCATATTGATATATTATACAACTGTACTGTATACTTGACCAGTTTACTGTTTACATAAACCATGTTTTAAAAAATCTTAATAATAAATAATAATGACAATTAATTTGAAATAACAATAA
>JANSVB020000433.1:566220-580203 GCA_025504935.2 Erythroxylum haughtii | reverse complement strand
GAAAGGGAGGGTCAGCGAGCATAAAAACTTGTAGAAGATTGAGCTTCTCTCTCTCCATCCACCATCTTGTTAAGTCCCTTTGTGCTTTTGCAGTTAAGGTATGTTAATTGCTTATTTTGGTGTGAAATTTAGCTCTTTTCTCATCTCCTCTTCATCTAGGGTTCTGTCATACATCTTTAATTATTGGAAATGAGTAGTGAATGGGTACGTTGATTGTCAAAGAGAAGAAGACCAAAGAAGGCAAGCAATTGGAGTAAAGAATAAAGGTTTTGAAACACTCCTTTCGAAGGTATGGAAACTTTGATATCTTACTGGGTCTTCTAATTGTAACATGAAGGGGTTTGTGAAGAGAAGTATCTTAGATGAAAATGGGATATTTCTGGTTCATTTTCATGTGTCTTTGGCGTTTCTTTTGTATAATACAACTGAAGTGAGTTAATTGGAGTGTGTACCTCGTTAGATGGAGTGGTTCCACTGAATAGGAATCGCTATTTTAGCCATATCTTGACCTGTAGACATCCAGATGGGATGATTTAAATTGGAAATGAAACTACATACATATTTCTACAATTCTAATTAAGGAATCAAATTTTATTTCTGTCTCTATGGCTTTTGAAAATTGTTTTGAAGATGACTTCTAGTTGTTTTCCTTGTTTGAGAACAACATGTAGTATTTTGGGTATAACTCTTGGAATAATAAACCAAATTGCATTAAATTTATGTCATTTGAAACTTAAGACATATAGAAACACTTTTTAGAAGAATATATTACCTAAAAACCTCATTGTCTATGTCATAATGGTCATAAAAAACTGACCCAAAAACTTGTCCCGAGAAAGGCTAGAAATTGTGTACAACTGTCCATCACTCCCATTTTTAGCCCAAATATGAAAATTTCCTTACCCAAATGCTACTAAATCTCCTCCAAAACTCTTTTAAATATCACTACAATTTAGCAAAGCAATTTATAAGGGTAAATAAGAATCATGCTTATAATGTGTAATTACTTAGATGATTTCATTGATGCATTATTACAAAGACTTATATTCATAAGGCATATTAAGTTTGATCGGGCATGAAAATTTGAGCATAAGGGAATAACTTAATATTTTATGCATTATTTCTCCTACATGTGTGATATGTGTTTAATTATTGATACATTTAATGATTTACCCTTAGCTATTAATGATATGAAAATGCTTAAGATACTCACTTTAACTCATATATGATTTTAGGTATAATTTGGAAGCAAAGAAATTAAAGTGATTCAAAAGCACTACATTTGGGTCATTTTATCAAGATTAATTTTGACTTGTCTTCATGGAGCAAGAAGAAGAAAATTAAAAGACAAGATGAAGACAAGAAAAATCAAAATACAAAGAAGAAGAATTAAAAGTGCTTATTGGAAAAATGAAGAAATAACAATAGAACAAAATGCAAGTAGCAACTGGGAGTTGAAGGAAAAAATGACATGTATGCAAGTGTCTTAAAACAAAGACCAAACGATAGTAGCACAACCCAAAGCAAAAGGAAGCTAGCATTAAATGTTAGCATTGCATGCGTTTAACACATAGGTTTAGCTTTCACGTTTAACGCTAGCGTTTAACATTGCAAACAGGTTGAAAATAAAAAATGTTTTCACTCATATAAGGAGGCTTTTAAAGAAGAGTGAACAAAAGCATGGTCCAAGAAGTTTATTTGTCATATTAGTGAATAAGGAAGCTAGCGTGAGAGGTAGCTTGTGACAGAAGAGTAGAGGCACTACAAGGGAACTTCGATTAGGATATTTTTGTAGGGGTTGAAGCTTTTTCTTGGGAGAGACCTATAAAGGAATAGACGTCCCAATGCTAGTTCAGAGGTGACATCGACGCCGACGATCTTGGTTAAGCATTTTTTATTATTATTTTGTTGTTTCTTTCTCTCATTAGAAATTGATTAAGTTATCTTGTATGGATTAATTAGGTATTTCATGAAAACCCATTGCTAGAGTTGAATGCAATACGTAATCGTTGTATTCCTGATTCATGTGTAGCAACTAATGGTTCTGAATTATTAGAGACCACATAACCTAGGTTAAATAGTCCGAGCTTGTGTAATTATTACCTTAATTGGTCTTTTTTTTATTCGTAAGGTGGTTAATAAAATTAGAGAGCTTATTATAGGTTTCCGGATAGCTAGGGTTAATTAACGAGCACTTCGTAATTAACTACGACCTAAGGAAAAATCAGGATTAATAAAGGTTGTTGTTAATCTACGACCAATAATTGCTAAGAGAGATGAAAGAACAATAGATCAATGAATTATACTTAATTAGGGTGTAGGCCTAGATTGCTAAAGAACCAAATACTTATCGAATTTCGAAATTTTATCATTTTTTAAATGTTTTCTTTAATTTTTTTTACGTTTTTTTTATTTTATTTTCTTAATCCAAAATCTAAACCCCGTTTTTCCTAAACATTGATTAATTTCATTTCAACAACTTTTCACACATTCTCTATAGGATTGACCCAGACTCACCACTGCTATAGTATTAGACTAGTTATTTTATTTTGACTAGCGTTACAACGCACTTGTTAATATGGCTTTGAAATGTAATATGATTTGCTTTAACTTGCCAAGTCCTAATTGTGGGTAAATAGGCATACCTAAATGATTCTGCAATTGCTTATGTTCTTAGACACTATGAAGTTTTCTATTTTTGAGACTTAAGTCTCTTCTATTTTTGTAGATACCAATCACAGGTATCTTCTATTTTGCTTCTATTACCCACTTCTGAAAAGATTAGCACGAAATTCTATATGTGTTTTGATATTTGTTCTATTATGATGTAATTAATAGTTAGATTACTCTCTAATTTGAATAATCAAAGATTCATTTGCATGTAAATGTTAGCAATTGTAGGAAGTAGTCTCCATCTTGTATCTTGCTTTATTTATTTTCCCACTAAGCTATATTCTTAGCACGGTGGTTTTTTTCTCTATGTAGGTCTTAATAAAAAGGTTTAAGGCTGGGACAATCATAGTGGCCAAAGAAGGACGTATTATCTTTTGGAAGATTTTATGCTTAAGCTTTGAGTTGTACTCAATATTATGAGACATTTTTTTTGTAGTTTGTGTAAATGGACTTTAATAACCATAACATAGGATGGGTTTGAATTTAAGGAATGGATTTGATAAATACAATCTGTATATTGTGTCCTGTTTATATCTTAATGACATATGAAATGTGATGTATGTTTGCCTTATTTTCTGCGGATTGTTGGAATGTCTTGGATTGTTTTAAATTTATTTTGTGTGGCATCTATATATCCTCCTAGAGGTTATTAAGGTGTTACAATCCAGTCAATGAGTTCCCAACATTACAAGAAGGAAGTAAGGAATACATGAATGCTGCAACAAGGAACATTCCTAACCAGTACAACACGTACTCCCAGATGTATAACTTAGGCTATAAAGTCATCCTAACTTGAGCTATGGAGGGAATAGGTAGCATAATTACTTTCAAAATTAGACACAAGGATCATAGAAATTTCAACCCAGGTAATAAGCCTCTTCTTCTAGTTTAAGTTCATCTTTAGATGACTTTATCAAGACTTTTTCTGCTAACAGTCTTTAATTTCAATAGGGTATATAATAGCAGTTTGAACAGAGTATTCAATATCTTCAATAGGGTATACGACAATAGCTTCAACA
Organism: Erythroxylum haughtii; assembly: GCA_025504935.2. Lineage (NCBI taxonomy): Eukaryota > Viridiplantae > Streptophyta > Magnoliopsida > Malpighiales > Erythroxylaceae > Erythroxylum > Erythroxylum haughtii. Next base: position 576,511 of record JANSVB020000433.1, on the reverse strand, counting down.
GAGTGTACAATAGTTTCAGTAGGAGACAAAGTCGAGCATACAAAACATAGAGAACCAAATGGGTTAGATCGTAATGAGGATCAGCCATCTCGAATCACAATAAGGAGGAAAACTACCATCAAAATTGGAGATAAATATAAATAACATTAGTGTTATAACCTTGATAATTGTAGGAAGCTAGAGGACCCTAAAAGAATTACTGAAAGGGCAACAAATGAAGAAGACATTGAGAAATAACTTGAAGAAGAAAGGGATATACAATCAAGCTCAAAGGTAAATGATGAATTCCTAATTGTTGAAAAGATTAATCCTCTTCCTTTTACTAGTAGGGTAGCGAATTTAAATAAGGAGATAAGGATTAAAGGATCTGGGAGACCATTCGAAAGGTTAAGGTGAATATCCCATTATTAGAAGTAGTCAATCAAGTGCTGAGATATGTAAAATTCCTTAAGGAATTATGCAAAAACAAGCCCAAGTTAAGAGGTAATGAAAGGATTAGGATGGGTGAAACTGTTCATGTAGTTTTCAAAAAGGAAATACCTCCTAAGTGTAAGGACCTAGGCATGTTACTATTCCTTGTAAAATTGGATACAATGAGATTAAACAGGCCATGTTAGATTTAGGAGCATCAATTAATGTTATGCCTCGTTCCATATATGTTTCTTTAAATTTAAGGCCATTAAAAAGTTAGTGTTACCATACAATTGGATGATCGTTCCAATGTTTATCAATTGGATGATTGTTCTAATGCTTACCTAGATTGGGTGAGGTGATTGAGGATGTGCTTGTGCAGGTAAATGAGCTAATATTTCTTGGTGACTTTTACATGGTTGACATGAAGGATGAAACTTCCTATAACCTAATACCTATCTTACTAGGGAGGTCATTTCTTAATACGACCCAAACTAAGATAAATGTTCGTGAGGGTGCCCTCAAGTTGAAATTTGATAGGGAAGTTACTCATTACAATATTTTTATGTAAATAAGCACTCACATAATGACCACTCTGTTTTGAAAATTTTGAATTTTTAGTATAGGAAGATTTTAAGCAGAAGCATAAAATTAAACAAGAAGCAGTTCCAACAAAAGAGAAGACCAAAGCTTTTAATTTCTCGTCATAAAGCTTTACCATTAGTTAAAAAGTCCTTCGTTATTGTGCTAAATATAAATTGTTTCAACATAAATGTTGTCCTTATTGGGTCAATCCTTTTGTGATAACTAATGTTCTTCCTTATAGTGCAGTAGAGATCAAAAGTTTAAAAACAGGGAAGATATTGAATGTAAGTGGTCATCCACTCAAGCCTTATTCTGATGAAGGTCAAGTGGAAAATTCCAAAGTTGTGATTCCCAGAGATCAAAATTTTGTCATTTGATGGGAGCAGTATGAGTCAAGCCAACGAAGATAAAAAAAAAAGGCATTGCTTGGCAGGCAATCTAAAGGACATTTATTTATGTTAATTTATAATTTCACAATTGATATTTTCGATAAATGCTCCATTTCTTGTATTTAATGTTACACTGGGGGCAATGTAAGTTTTAAGTGCAGGGGTGGGGATCTCAATTTTTATGAATGTTTTTTAGCTTAATTGTTGCTTATATGGCTCCTTAGGCATTTTTAAAATAAAAAAACTCCTTTTCTATTTCTTTTAAGACTATATAGTTATAATTAGAGAGTGAACTAACTAGAAAAAATTCATGGCAACTTTAGCATGTACTTTTTTTTCGTTATAATTGATCAATATGCATTATCTTTAGAAGAGTATTGACTAGTGGTAAACAAAAGTTAGGGAGATTTTGAGCCTGTATAAACTGACAAATCCATATTAGTCTCATTATCTTTTGTTTATATGTGACCTTTATGACATACACATACTGACTTTTCCTTGATTTTCCATTCAAGACCACCTTTTTATCATGTGCATTAATATGAAAATGATATAGGCATTCTTTCTTTTTATAAACTACATTAGCCAAATAGCCTACCCCTCAATATGATTTTTTCCTTAGTTAAGCCCTCTTGAGTTTTTTTAGCCTTTCTTTTTATGCTAACCACATTATATGCTTTAAACCTAACCAAATGTCTTACCTAATCCTCAAAGCTAGTGAAGCATTTGTTAATTATTAATGATTGTGGATGTACAAAAGTATAAGCGTGGGGTGTGCATATGTGTGGGATGATTATATTTGTTAGGATGCCATTTTATGTCTTATCAATGAAATTCCCATATTAATGTAACTTCTTTCAATTTTTAAATGAAACGAAAAAGGAAGAAAAAGAAAAAAAAAAGAAAAGAAAAAGAAAAAGAAAAGAAAAAACAAAAGAAAAAATAATTGAATAAAAGTATCAAGGAGGGAATACAGTTGTTTGGAAAAATTATTAATTATTGGTTTCTCCTCCTAAAGTTGTATTGAATGTCCTAAAGTTGTATAGATTGGGTGATTTGAGTATGTTGTATATGAGGTAGACGTTGTTTTCGAAGGATCACTCTTTATAGTTTCAATGTATTGTTATTAATGATTTTTACGAGTGATTCCTTCTAATTGGTTATGCTTTATGTGGTTTATAATGTGAGAGTTGAACCTGAGTTGTGAAATATAAATTTTGCATTAATCATAGATGATGGTACCCCATTTTAAATGAATGTTAGCTTATGTGTTTGATATTTTATTGAGTGTTACTTTTGCTTCACTAGCTTGATGGCTTTTATGCTTTACCTAAAACACATCTTTTACCCTTGTCCATATTACAACCTTAGAAAAATCCTTTGATTCATGATTATGCATGTGGCCTTTAATGGTGGAGAAATAAAATGATATGTAGAGTTGTGGAATGTGATGATCATGAATGATGTAAATATATCTTATTTAAACACATTTTGTCTATGTCTACCACTAGATTGCTTAGTTTCTGAAGGCGAAAATTGTTTATTAATCATGAGTAGAAGCATTGATTGTTGAGTTCTTGTTATGGTTTTTGAAAGTTATTCATCTTTGCTTATGATTATCCATTCTTAGGAAATATGAAAAATGAGTAAGTGCTTTTAGTTTGTGATTTTGATTTTGATAATTTGCCCAAGGACGGTCAAAAGCTAAGTGTGGAGGAACTTGATATGTGCTTAATTGTTCATACATTCAATCCATTACATTTAGTGATTAATGCTTTAGAATGCTTAAGACATTCACTTTAGTTCATATTTGATTTTAGGTACAATTTGGAAGTATAATAGCTAAAGTGAGCCAAAGGCATACTTGTTGATCCATCCTTTCGAGATTCATACTTTATTGTCTTCATGGAGCAAGAACGAGAATGAATAGAACGAAGATGAAACAAGAAAATCCCAAAAGAATGAAGAATGACAAAAATTATGGCCATAAGATGTGTCACATGGCTATGACTAACACCATAATATGTTTCTCACATGCCCAAAACTTGCCACCTGTCTCATTTTTAACCTAATTTTTTTACTATAAAGGGATTGCTTTGTGACGACAAAAACATATAGGACAAATCAGGTTTTTCTTTGTTTTCTCTTCAATTTTCAACAAGAATGGAGGTGATAGAAGCAAATTCTTGGAGACTCGTGGAGAATATGGAAGGCTAACTTCCTGACACTAGCTCAAAGGTGAAATCGATGCCTAGAGTGCACGGTTAAGCTTATCTTATCTTTGTTTAATGTTGAATCTCTCTCTTGGAATTGCTTAGGTTATCCTTTGCTTAATCGATTTAGGTATTCATGTATGGATAATCATACTCTCGTTATCGTTAGATTGTTTATATTGTAAACCTATTGCTAGAATCATTAATACAATCCTTAATCGTTGTACTTAGATTCATTGCTAGAATACTCAATATAATATGTAGTTGTTATATTGAGATTAATTTGTAGAAACTAATGGCTTCGAATTATTAGGAATAAATTAACCTAGGTTAAATGACCTGAGCTTATGTGTTTGTTGCCTATATTGGTTTGTTTTCTACATCATAATATGGTAGCCCAATTAAATCTAAAGAGCGTATTCTAGGTTATTCAGTAGTTAGTTTTAATTAACAATCGTATCTTAATTAAACTTAACCTAAGGGAAAATCAGGATTAACAAAGATTGTTGTTAGTGTAAGACTAATAGTTCTAGGAGAGACATGAAAACATTATAATAATGAAAGATTTTTAATTGTGTGTAGGTCAAGATTAATCCAAGAACTAGGTTTCATACATATTCATTACTTTTATCATTTTTGACTGTTTTCATAATTTTTTCTAGTTAGTTTAAGTTTACTTTGTTTTCTCAATTGCTTCAAACTCAAAACCCCTTTTATTTCCTTTGCACCGATTATTTTTATTATAAGAATTAACTGAACATTCCCTATGGATACCATCTCGATTCACCACAACTATAAATTTTTAATATGCATAGTTAGGTAAATTTTGCAGTGCACTCAAAACGCATTGTCATTTATTCTTATAATAGTCCATATTATAGTTGTTTTAATGGAACTAGATCAAATATATAAATACTTTTATTAACAATCCTTGGACACTCTCTAGAGACTTCAACTCCATTTTGAAAAGTGAGGAAGAAGAAGGTTATAAAGTTATATGAATTCTTTGTTTTGAACTTGGTAGATGCTTTGATAAAGCTCAACTCACTAACATTCCCCCTATTGGATTCTTTTTCAAAAGGAGCAACAAGCAATCTAGTTCACTTTTCATTAGCTACTTAAAGATGGATGTCTGATTTCCGAAAATGCTTCTCCAACTTTCTAAACTTTAACTTATTCGATAATTTTTAAATCTTAACTTCCACCGGAGTACCTAGCCCTAAATTTCCCTTTAGATTCAACAAATTCATCCTTGATCTAGTAAGTTTTGAAGTTGGAATCTAGAACATTTTATGATCCAATATCAGAGGAACCAAAAAATTCATCTTTACAAGCAGGGGCGGATCTATAATGGGGGCAAGTGGGGGCAAGTCCAAAAAATCCTTTATAAAAAAATTAAAATGTTGTTTAAGGATAATATTGACAACACTCACCATCTTGCCAATACCACCAAAAAGGACTTGGATAGCATATAACATATAATCTATCTCAATCCTAATTTCTCACATTTGTAGATGCTAGAAAGAAATGCCTTGTATAATTATTAAAAAGAACTTTTTTATGATTTCTATATTATAAAACAAAAGGAAAGAGTTGATTGGTTAAATAATAGAGATAGGAACACATCAGTTTTTCATAAAGCTATTTTCAAAAGGAAAGTAAGAAATAAAATCATCCCTCTCAGGCTTAACAATATCAAACTTGATTCATAGTCTTTATTATTACAAGGGGCTTTTTATTTCTTAATTGACATGACGAATAGAACTCGTAAGGCTCACTCCTCTAAGCTCTTTCTTCAAAAGATCTTGTTGGATACCATTTCACCTTAGGAAGTTGAACTTTTTTATAGAGCATTCAGTCTTTAAAAAATCAAAGAAACCTTAAGATCTCTACATCTTATTAAGGCCCCAGGTCTAGATGGATTCAATGTCAACTTCTTTAATAAGACTTGGTCTCTTATAGATAACTTGGCATCTAAAGTTGTTTTGGAATTTTTAATAATAGTTCTTTTCTTGCATAAATTAACAAGAAGACATATATTACTATTGTTCTCCTAAGAATGGTGATCTTAAACAATTCACTGAATTTCACCTTATTGCTTATTTTAACTCAATTTATAAAATAATTTCAAAGATTCTTGCTTAAAGACAGAGGAAGATGCTTCATAACCATATTAGTCCTTCTCACGGTACATATATACTTAGTAGAGTAAATGGAGATAACATATTGAACCACAAAATGGATACAAGATCATAGATCAACTAGTGTAATTTTCTTAGGCTGTGCAGATTTGTGAATTCTAAAGATTTTGGGTTATGCACGATTTGATGCACAACTACGCATTAGCTTGTGGTAAGACTACTAGAAATGATTCTATACATAGAGCATGTCCAAAAGGGGAAATTTTGATTAAGAGAAGTGCAAAACATAAAGAAATGATCAAAAGATCCAAGAGAATACATGATCAAACCTCTACCTTTTAAAAAACGCTCGATAAGAGGCGAAAGGGAGATTTAGAATTATAAACCCTTCATTTTCTATTCATTTTCTTTCTTTTATTTTTTGATTTTATTTTTCAATCATGTGTAACTAAATTTTTTTAGTGTCTAGGTAAGATGAATCTTATTTTTATGCCATAATATGTTTTGATTCATTTATTTAATATAATTGTTGTGATTGATCTATTGCGATTTAATTATGTGTTTAATTTATATTCTAAATGATCCAAAATAATTTATCATAACTTGATTTCATAATATAGAGATTGATAAATCCTTGTATGAATAGATCTACTGTAATTGAAAGGAGTTAATTAGGGTTAACCCTAACCTTAATCCTTGCAATCTTACTATAATTGATAAATCCTCCAAATTAGGGTTAAACATAACAACAGGATTAATAATTGTTAAAGCAATCTTATAATCTTTAACTTGAGTAATTCAGTTGATAATGTTAGGATTAGTTGTTATTAGAATCTAAAGAGCTATTGGCATACTATAGGAATTTCTACAATCTAATAGTCAATAAAAACATAGTAAAAGATTAACTAGTTAAAGGTTTTTAAGGTGATTCGAAGGCTAGACACTAATTTCTGATATCGATAGTTTTCTAAGTGATTTGTTATTTCTTTTCATTCTTTCTACCTATTTTATTTTAGTTGCCTAAATTTTGTTTTCTTTAATTAACAAATCAAAATCAAATTCGTGAACTAGAATAACAGTAACTACTAGTATTCATCGTCTTCGTGGGATCAACCCATACTAGTAGTATTAGCTATAATTACGTTGTTCACTTATGGCTATTTAATAATTGACAAACGTAGACAATGCCAATCAAGATTTTGGATTCATTACCATGGATATTGATATTAGGAACACCTAAATAGCTATTACTCTAGTCATTATTTTTATTTTATTTTATTATATGTGGCTTATTCATTTAATTATCCTTTGAACTTCTATACTTGATTTTGATTTTGTAGTTTATTGTAGGATTTAAGATGCATTGTCATAGACACAATATGTCTTCATAATCTCTAACATCACCATATGATAGAGAGAGGCTTCCTTACAAATTTTCATATGCTCAATCAATATCGAAACTATGTTATGACATTAGTAGGAATAATTTTTCACATTCATGAATGCTGAGCATCAATCTATATGTGGTAGCGATCGAGCATGTACAACCAATCTCAAGGTGCACTATACGTGAATTTTTATAATTCAGAGTGACGCAATTTTTACACCTGTGGATGGAACGATTACAGTCTAGCTGAATACTTACAACACTAACAACCTCTAGTTAACAAGCCAACTCTATATGATATGATGATCAATCTCATTCAAGAATTAACCATAAGGCATCAGGAATCAGAGGCTCGTATATAAAATATGGTTAATGGATGGACCAAATGGTGAAGATACTATCTGACGAGATGTAAGGGAGTTTGTTTAGTGCTATTAAAACAAACCCTACAAAATCTAGAATTGAAGTCATCCTTAGTAGTAAAAAAGAATTCCTAGTTGAAGAAGAAGAGGAAGAGGAAAAGGAAGGAAGCGTTACAGATAAATTAATGGAACTCCTTGCTAAAATGAAAGCTAACTGATGCTAATTCAAGAGTGAAGAAAAAAAGGGTTGGTTTTATGAATGGAATGGCATTCTCAGAAGAGCTTCTAGAAGAAGAAGGAGTTTCCATCCAAGAAGAGGAAGTGGAGGAGTGGTAAGAGGTCATGAAGAAGACGAGCTAGAAACCTTTTCCTATAAGGAGGAAGAAGAAGAAGAAGAAGAGTGGACAAAGTGGTTAAGGAAGAACTGGCAGAGGAACCAAGTAAGGAAAGTACCGATGAGACGTTGGTAGTCACATAGAGTATAGAGGGTTCCCACTTCCTTAAAGACAAATTGTTCAAGTAAATCAATGATTCAAATAGTTCTATTATTCAATATTTTATTAATAGTTTTTCATTCAAAAGGGCATTAATACATACAATTGGATTTATTAATTGATCAATTTTGGCCCTAAGTTTTACATTAATTGACAAGTTTAACCCTAAAATTCAAAAGAGTACATATAAGACCCTAACATTTGAAAAAAGTTTAAATATAACCTAATAATATCAAAAAAATTAACAGTTTGATAACCTCGTCAGTTATCTGTTGACCAAACATTTTATATATTATTTTATTTCATTTGTGGGCCCTATTCTCTCTCTCTCTCCCCCTCTTCATGATGATTATTTTCTTTCTTTCTTTGTAGGAATTGAAAATTTAACATTCAAGCAAAACAAACCCAATTTTGTTGCATTAAATCAACACAAGCACAAACATTGTTATGTTGTATAGTTTATAAATAACATGTTAGGATTCATGCAGCTATGCTCTACTTGTTTACTTTGAGAAACTCTTTGAGCTTCTACATTTATAATAGCCCTCGGAAAGTGTATAAAGGTGATCAAAATGACAGTCTTACCCCAAAATCAGAGATTAATTCTAGAAATGTTTGTGATTCTATCATTGTAAAGTCATTAGAGAATTGTATGAAAATGGAAATGAAAAAGTAGGCTTTCTCATGCAATGCAGAGACATGTTTATCAAAGAATGTAAAACATATGCTGACGAGAAGATCATTTATTTTTTTTCAGTTACTAAGGAAAGAAAATTATACTTTATTCATCTAAATTTAAGCAATTGTATGACCATTTATCACCCATGCTGATATGTGCAATGATGACAGAACCTTTGATTTGTTTTTGACTATATTTTGTCCATGCCTATAGATCAAATGGAACTACTTCCCTACTTTGTCCTACTACTTATAGTTGATGGTTTTGTAATGTATAAAACCTTTGTCACACTCTTCATGTGTATATATAAAAAATTAGCACAATATATTTGCTTCTTAATCACCTTGTTAAGAATCCTAGATTGATTCAATAAGATGAACAAACCTATTCCCACTACTGTTGTGTAGTGATGACTAGCTTGAGCTTGCCTTGAGTTTAGGTAAGGTGGTTGAAATTTCAGATTTGGAAATTAAAGAGTGCAAGTTGATTTTGGGTAGCAAGAATAAAGAGAGAGATCTTGAGACTTATGAGGTGGAAGAAGAGGTTAGGGGAGAAGCTAATCAATCGAAATCAGTAGAACTAAAAAAGATCCCAAAACATTTAACGTATGTTTTCCTTGGGGAAAACAACACATACCTAGTGATTATTTCTGCTTCTCTTAATAGTGATGAGGAAGAGAAAGTTGTGGGGAACTAAAAATTCTTAAGAAAGCCATCAGTGAGCGATATAAGGGGCATTAATCCCTCTATGTGCATGCATAGAATAATCTTACAAGAGGGGGCTAAGCTAATTTTTATGGTAGAAAGGTTGGAATATGAGCTATATAATATAGTTTTTACACTCATTATATCTTCTGGTACCCAGTTTTGATTGAATATTGGTTTTCGCACTTAATGTTATATTGAGGGTTTTATTTTGCTTCACTAGCTTTAATGGCTTTTGTGCCACATTACCCAAATACATCTTACTTTAACTTTTACCTACAATACAGCCTTAAAAAGTCCTATTGATTCATGATTATACATGTGAATCATAGTGGTGGAGATATGAAATGATATACAAAGTCGTGGAATATCATGATCATAAATGGGGTATGAGTATACCTGTGAATCTATGATATTTCAAAGGTGATGATTGTTGATTGATCATGAGTGGAGGCATTGAATGTTAAGTTCTTGATATGATTTTGAAAAATATTTCTCTTTACTTATAGCTATCTATTCTTAGGAAATATGGAAATTATGAAAGTGTTAGGTTTGTGACTTTAATTTTGTTGTTTTACTTGAGAACAGTAAAAAGCTAAATGTTGGGAAATTTGATGCGTGCTTAATTATTTATACATTCACTTTTTAGCACTTAGTGATTATTGTTGTGAAATGCTTAAGATACTTATTTTTAGTTTATATTTGGTATTAGGTACAAGTTTGAATCATAAAACTAAAATGGGATAAAAGCACGTTCCTGGAACAACATTTTGAAGTTCAAACTCAATTACCCTTATGGAATAAAAAGGAGATGAATTAGGGTGAGGATTAGACAAGAAATTACAAGAAGAACAACGATTCATCAAAATCTGGGAGACACACAGTTGTGTAAACATTCAGAAGACATTTTTGGACTTACAGTTTGA
>JANSVB020000433.1:552104-566120 GCA_025504935.2 Erythroxylum haughtii | reverse complement strand
CAACCAATCATAACTGTAATTAGAGTTTAAAATCACAACTCAATCCAATGTAGTAAAAAAACATTAGGGCAGAAGAAGAAAATTTCACTGTTAATCAATTTCATCCATGAATGAATTAGATAAACACTTAATCATCTATGAATAAATTAGATAAACACTTAAACTAAAATAGCTTCCAAATCTCATACATAAACATTTACACATAAATCGTGTAAAAACATAAAACAAACAATAATGAAACACATATTCATTTCAGCAGAAAAATTTAGGGCTCCACGACTAGAGAAGATGGCAGCAACGGACGGTGAAGACGCGGTAGCTGGACAGAGAAGACTACGGTGAAGAAGAAGTGATGAAGAACAGCGGTAGATGTGGAGAACAAAGAAGGAAGGTTAGGTGGCGGGAGCCTCTTAAAGCTTTTTAAGGGTAACAAAACAACGTTGTTTGCTTTAAAATAAAACCAAACGATGTCATTTTGTTATTCTTAAAAAGTTGAACAGAAGCAGTCAATGGATGACGATGTTTTAACAGCCAACTTATCGACAGATTATTGACGAAAATTTTATTAGTGAAGCGAAAACATTTAGCGGCAAAATTTCCCACGCAATTAGCGACGAATATTGCTACTGTCCGTAATCCAAATTTTTCTAGACAAGTTTTCTGATGGGTGTAGGATTAGCATCGGTAATTAGTAACAAATTCCTTACCGTTGCTAATTTTTTGTCGGTAATTGGATAATTTCTTGTAGTGAATATATTGATAATGAACTATATATGAAAAATAGACTATAACAACCCAATCATACAATATTTCTAGCAGATCCAATCATACACTAGTTCTAGTAGGTTATAAGACTGAAAAGACTAAAGAATAGTCGTTAATACTTTTAGCTTCAAAACTACATAATATACATAATTGATTAGTAACATTAATACTCAGGCGTAAAAGTTTTTTTTTATTAATAGCCTTCTAATGATAGTAAGCATAAAATAAATAAATGTTTAAGTAAATTAAATAAACTCCATATTTACCTTCTTGTAAAAAGTAAGGTTGTTCACCTTTTAGCCATTTATATCCTAGTTTGTTATATAAATGCCATCAAATGCTTATGTCAACATCCCATTTACAAAACCATGTGTGAGCTTCATCTTTACTAAGTGGATTTTCTTCCAATAGCAATCAGAAGTGCAATACTAGAAATCAGCCCTTTTTAAGTAAATTGTACTCATCCACTTAACCTATAGGCTATCTAGTATACGTTTAATTTATTTTACATTTATTCCATAAAACTTACTAATTAATGCTATGAAATGTTTAAGAAACTCATTTTGATTCGTATTTGGTATAGGTACAATTTGGAAGCATAAGAGCTAAAATGAGTTAGAAGAACATTCTTTGAGTCATCCTCTTGATTTTCACATTCAGTTATCCTTGGAGAACAAGATGGAGATGGATTGGGGTGAAGATGGGACAATAAAATCCAAGGAAATGAAACTTTCAAGATGATATAGAAGATACACGACTATGTATCAATTCACATGACCGTGTATTCATTCAAAAGATTTTTTTGACTTACACGGTTGGATTCATAGTCGTGTACCCCACCATGTATAGTCACGATATGGGAACATTTCTTATCATACACAGTTTGATACATGTTCATGTATCAAACCATATATCTCTCCAGATCCCTAACTTTTAATATAAAGAAAACATTCGAATGACTTAGATAACATTACTTGGTTTTGGGACATGAAGGGGGATAGAACTTTTAATTCACCGGCACCCATAGAGAGATAAGCATCCCTCTTCTGGTTCATAGGGGATATCTAAGCTAAAGACATGTATTGGGCATCTCTCCATTATGTATTGTGTTTATTGAATTGGGTGTTATGTAAGAATGATCTTAATGCTCTATTAGATTGTTTTTATATAAACTCATTACAAGAATATTAAACATAATGAAAAATAGTTATGTTTGGATTCATTTATGGAAACTAAGGATTTTGAATCATTAAGGATAACATAACTTAGGTTAATGACCTAAGCTTGTGTGGTTGTTACCTAGATATTTTCCTATTCATAATGTGACTGTCCTATTAAATCTAGAGAGCTTATTCTAGGTTGTTTAATAGCTAGGTTCGGTTAAAGAGCTTGTTTTAGTTGAGCAAGATCTAAGGGAAAACCTAAGTTAATAGAGCTTGTTGTTAACCTATGATTAATAGTTTCTAACGAGAAGTGTGAGAATAACAAGACAATGGAGTATGCTTATTCGCGTGTAGGCCAAGATTGAATTGAGAACCGAATTTCGAAACCCATTCATCAATTTTATCATTTTTCACTACTTGCTTTAATTTGGTTTCATTAGTTTAATTTCACTTTATTTTCTTATTTGACCAATCCCTCCCCCATAACTCAAACACTAGTTCTTTTCATTCTAAAAGCTTTACGTACACTATTTGTGGGATCGACCTAGACTTATCACTACCTATAGTTTTAAGTTTAGTTATTTTGTGTAATGTTACAATGTGCTATCAATTTTTGCACCATTGGGGGGGGGGGGAGTGTGGTGCCTTAGTTTTTATCCTTGATTTTAATTAGTGTTTTGTATATATTTGTTCATAACTATTTTTTACATTTATTTCTTGATCTTTTTAGGTTTCTTTTATGTTTTGTGTATAAAGAGGGCACAGTGAAGGGAGTATGTCACTACTGGATATTATCAATGCTATTGGTAGAAAGTTTTCCAATAACTCATATTTCCAATACTATAACAAAGTTTGGAGTGATCATACAAATTTTACTTATAGAGGGGGTAGCTAGTAAGTGTACTTCCTAGATGGGTTACAGGATGCAAAGCAATTCCTGTATAGACTAGAAGCCTCTTATTCTAACAATAGTACATATTTGGAAGATTTAACAAATGCTATTGGCATTGATACTTTAAATTTTTTGTAGGACGTAAGGTAATTTTTTCAAGATACAAGGTCTAGCATCCAAAATTTGGAGAGCCATCAAAACTCAGGTTCATCCCTAAAAGACTTACTTAACACTATCACTTCTAATACTATACAATTTCATCAGGATGTAAAACGATTATACCAAGATGCAATGTCTCAATTCTTGACCTCGGTAAGTCAGAAGGGTCAGATGGCAGGAATTATTAACCACCTGAATCATAAAGCAATGACAAACAACTATCTCAACCTAAGTTGTACCTAAGGAATGTTAGCATAGAAACCTTACGAAGTGGAAAGGAGTTTAAGAATCTTGAGAAGACTACTGAATGGATTGCTTGTGAAGAAGAAGTTGAGAAGAAGCTTAAAGGAGAAAGGGATATATGATTTAGCTCAAAGGTGAGTACTATGTCCTTAATTTTTATTAAGACTAACCCTTGACCTTTACCTAGCAGTTAGTGAAATTAAACGTGGAAGAAAAGGGTGAAGAGATATTTGAGATATCCCAAGAGTCCAGAGACTCAGTAGAGATCAAGAGTTTGAAGATAAGGAAGGCAATGAATTTGAATGATCATCAACTTAGGCCTTATCTTGAAGAACCTTAAGTTGAGAAACCATAAGTTGTGACATATGGAGATCATAACTTTGTAATATGATTAGGAAAACAAGGAGTTGAGCCAGCGACAATAAACAAAGGGACTTTTTGGGATGTAACCCAAGGGAAGTTTATTTCTTTTCCTTTACATTTTTTTGCATTTGTTAGGATTATAATGTGCTTTTAAGTTGTTTGTTTCTTATATGTATGTATTTTTAAAGCTTGTTTGTTTCTTATGTGTTTTTAAGTTTTCCAACAAAAGAAAGAGAATTGATTCAAATAAGTAAACATTTTCTCTTTTATATTGCTTCTAGGACTATATGGTCATAATTAGAGAGTCAATTGACTAGAAATATTCATAGTAACTTAAGCATGTATTTTTACTCTTATGATTGTTCAATATACGATATCTTTAGATGAGTAATGACTACTGGTAAACACAAGCCAGTGAGATTTTGAGCCTTTATAGATAGACACATCTATATCAATCTCATTGTCTTTTTGTTTAACTGTGACCTTCATGACATGTACATCCTAACTTTGTTTTGATTTTATATTCAAAACCATATTTTTATCACATGCATTAACATGCAAATTATATAGGGATTCTTTCTTTTTATAAACTACATTAGCCAAATAGTACCTTTAATGATTATTGATGATTGTTAAGCCTGCTTGATCTTTGTTAAGCCCGCTTGATCTTTTTTTCCTTTCCTTTTTGTGTTAACCACATTAAATACTTTTAATCTAACTAAATTTCTTACCTAAACCGTAAAGCTAGCAGAGCATTTAATGATTATTGATGATTGTGGATGCATAAAAGTATAAGTGTGGGGGTGTGCGTATATGTGAGTTAGTTATAATTTTTGAAATATCATTTTATTTCTTATAAATGAATTTTAATCTTAATATAGCTTCTTTCAATTTTTTAAAAAAAGAGAAAAGGAAAAGAAAAAAATGTTCAAATAAAGGTATCAAGGAGGAAATGCTTAGTTTTTCCTCCTACAGTTGTATGGAATGAGTAACTTGAGTATGATGCATATGAGGTAGATGGTGCTTTGAAGGATCACTCCTTATAGTGTCAATGTATTATTATCATCGATTTTTATGAGTGATCCCTTCTAATTGGTTATGCTTCATGTAGTTTACGATGTAAAGGCTGGAATATGAGCTGTGAAGTATAATTCTTGCATTCATTATGGTACCTAGTTTTGAGTGAATGTTGGTTTTTTTGCTTGATTTTATATTATGTGTTTTTTCTTACATTGCTAACATTTATGGTTTTTATGCCACATTACCTAGTTTTGAGAGAATGTTGGTTTTTGTGCTTGATTTTATATTATGTTTTTTTTCTTACATTGCTAACTTTGATGGTTTTCATGCCATATTAACCCAATACATCTCACCTTAACTTTTACCCACATTACATCCTTGAAAAGTCCTATTGATTCATGATTATTCATATAAATCAGTCATATTAGGTATTAGGTACAATTTTGATGCACAAGAAATAAAATGGGGTAAAAGCACATTCCTTGAGCCAATATTTTGATGTTCAAACTCAATTACCCCTATATAGTAAGAAGGAGATTAATTAAGGTGAGGATTGGACAAGAAATTACAAGAAGAACAACAATTCAATAAAATTTGTGAGACACATGGCTGTGTATCCAACTGTGCATCTTCATGAGTTTCAAATTCAATTGACTTGTATGGTTTGATACACAGCCATGTATCAAACCATATATATGCCCAAAAAATTAAATTTTCATCTAAATAGAACATTTGGACGATAAAAATAGCTATGGATTAGTTTGGAAGAAAATGAAGGGCAGAGCACGGACCGTTTGGAGACCCATGAAGGGCTAGCTTCCCTATTGTGATTTTGAGGTGAAAACGAAACTAAAGACACAATTTGGACATCTCTCCATTTTGCATTGTGTTTTTTCTCTCTTAGGGATTGTTTTTACCCTATCTTTATTAAAGTGGGTGTTGTGTAAGAATGATCTTAATGCTCTATTAGATTTGTATTTACGTAAATCCATTGCTAGAATCTTAAATAGAATACATAATAATTGTGTTTAGATTCATCTGTGGCAACTAATAGTTTTGAATCATTAGAGATAACATAATCTAAGTTAAACGACCCGAGCTTGTATGGTTTCTGCCTCGATTAGTGTGTTTTCCTAGTTAGTAATTTGGTTGTCCTATTAAATCTAGAGAGATTATTCTAGGTTTTTTGATAGCTAGGTTTAGTTAAAGAGCTTGTTTTAGTTGAACATGACCTAAAGGAAAACTGGGGTTAACAGAGCTTATTGTTAATCTACGATTAATAGTTTCTAATGAGAGCTGTGACAATAATAAGACAATGGAGGATGCTTATTTGTGCAGAGGCCGGGATTGAACCTAACACCAAATTTCAAAACCCATTCATCAATTTTATCATTTTCCCTTCTTGCTTTAATTTGGTATCATTTAGTATAATTTCTCTTTACTTTCTTATTTGAAATCAGACCAAACCCCACCCACATAGCTTAAACACCAATTCTTTTCATTTTGAAAGCTTTACACACTCTCTCTGTGTGATTAGCTTAGACTTATCACTAGTTATAATTATAATTTTATTTATTTTATGTAGTGTTATGATGCGCTACCATAACCACAAGCTAAACTTAGACTCATTAAGTAGGTTTTATTATTGCAAGAGTTTGATGTGGAAATTAGGGACAAGAAAGGTAGTGAGAATTTAGTAGTTGATCACCTTTCTAACTTACACCCTAATGATGATAATGCACACATTACACCGTAGATTGCTTTTTGAACTATTTCCTAATGAATATTTATTTTTGGTTTCACAAGTCCTACACTATGTTGATATTGCTAACTATCTTACTTAGGGTATCTTGAGAAATGATATGAAATTTTAGGAATAGAAAAGATTTCCACACTTTTGCAAGTATTATTTGAGATGAGCCTTATTTTTTCAAGATTTGTAAGGATGAAATCATTCCTAGATGTATGCCAGAGGAGGAGCAATTGTAAGTGCTAAATTTTCCACAACATGTATTATGAAAGGCATTTTAGAGGCAATAAAACCACCAAGAAGGTTTTTCAAAGTGGTTTGTATTGACCATCCCTTTTTAGAGATTCTTACGATTATTGTGTGAGATATGATAGATGCCAAAGGGTGGGCAATATAAGCAAAATAGATGAAATTCCTTTTATTAACTTTATTATGGTAGAGACTTTTTTATGTCTAGGGTACTGATTTCATAGTGCCTTTCCCAAAATCTTTCAACTTTGAATATATACTGCTAGCTGTTGATTATGTTTCCAAATGGGTGGAAGCCATCCCAACTAGGACAACTAATGCTAACATTTTTTGAAGTTATTGAAGGAATATATTCTTAGTAGATATGAGACACCCAAGGCTATTATAAGTGATGGAGGAAGCCAATTTTGGAACAAATGGTTCAAAGAATTGACGAAAAAGTTAGGAATCTGACACAAGGTGGTAACCCCATATCATCCTCAAACCTTTGGACAAGTTGAAATCTCCGACAAACAAATCAAAGGAATCTTGGAAAAGATGGTCAGAACGTTAAGGAAAGATTGGGCAATCTATTTTCCTAAGGCACTTTGGGCCTACCAAACGACTTTCATAAATCCTATTGGGATGAGCTCATAACAGTTGGTTTTCGAGAAGGCATGCCACTTACCGGTGGAGTTAGAGAATAAAGCTTAATGGGTAAGAAAAACTACAAATATAGGTCTAAATGAAGCAAAGGACCAAAGAATGTTGCAAATTTCAGAGCTTGATGAGCTAAAAAATGAAGCTTATGAAAGTTCAAAGATTTGCAAAGATAAAAATAAGGCTATACACAATAGAATGGTTTATGGAAAAACCTTCAAACTTGGAATGAAAGTCTTTTTTTTCAATTAAAGGATGAGGTTATTTCCTGGGAAATTGAAGTCTCAATGGATTCGATAGTTTCAAATCATCCAAGTCTTTCCATACAGGGTGGTGGAGCTCTTAAACTTGAAGAAAAATGAAATATTTAAGGTTATTACCCAAAGAGTGAAACCTTACTTGTAGGAATTTTGAGAAGCCAAAGTCCCAAGTCAAGATAGTATGACATTAAAGAAGTACTTAGTGAGAGGAAACTCGTTGGTTTGCAATTCTTTTGAATAGTTTTTTGGGCAATTTTAATTTTAGTTTCATTTTTTTAGTTTAATAAATTTTTGAGTAAATTTGAATTAGAACAGGTGCTTTAGTTTATTAATTGTTTTCAATGAGATGCAAACTTGGAAAAGGGAGTTTTATTGTATTTGGCAGAGGCAAACATAGGGAATTATCTTGGCTATGCCTTAACATGGATTGGCTGTGCCCCTGCCCACCTTAGTTGCGCTTCATCAATTCCTTTAACCAAACACAAGATCAAAGCACATAAACTTATTCGTGCCTTACTTTATTAATGTCATGTACCTCACAAAAACCATACGTTAACTTTGCCCTACCTTTATGTGTTTATGGCAAGATCGATGGAATTAAGGCTTTGTATCAAACTATGCAATGATTGAAATCAAGTTCTGCTTAACTCTTGTTATTTCCTTTTATATCTATACGTGGCCACATTGTTCAAGTTTTGATTTCAACTTCTTTTGTTTACTATTTTGTTTAATGTTTACAAGGTTTTGTTTTCATGTTTTGTTTTCTTATTTTTCAAACTATTTAATGTTTAGATCATTTAAGGCTTTAGTGTTTTTAATCAGATTCTTGATAGATGGCCTTACAAATTTTTAAAGCAAGAGTTTGAGAATTGAATGGAATGAGTAATAATTGTCAATTTGGAAGGTCATTCTTTTGCATTACCTTAAACAATTGGCGAGAATTTAAGCCTTTAAGATTGAATTTTAAATGGTTATTCTTCTGAGTGAACATTTTTTATTGTTATGTTGCTAGAACTTGCTTAAGTATGTGTTTCAAGATCACATGAAAATTGCAATTGAGAATTCAAATGATTAAGGCAATTAGGTTTAACCACTTAACTTAAAAGGACAACCCTTATACATCTTTAGTGAGCCAATTTTTAGTCTTTGATCCTATGTTTTTTTTCTTTTACACAATATTATGAGCCATAAATCATTTTATCACTTTCTCTTAATTTATTTTACCTTCCATTAAGAACAAGAGCATTTGAGGAATTTAGTGATTGAGTCTTTGTGAAAATTAAATTGTAGGGTTAATTTGGTTATCCATGTTGTTTGGAGTTGAAATTTCTTTTTAATAGAGTACCTTTATTACAATTATGAGTCTTTTCTTGTTAAAAAAAGCATCAAAGAAAAGAATTTTTGTTCCACACGGCCAAGTGACAATGAGCTTAACCATGGCTTTTACAATAATGTTTCAAAAAATGAATAAATAAAAACAAGAAAGAAAATAATGCATGAGAGACTCGATCCTTAAATTATAAGCCACTATAGTAAAAGGTTGGAGATGTTTGAAAAAAATTGTGTTGGGGATTTGTGAAGTAGCAGTTATGCTTAATCACTTAATTCTTAGAATTGATGTACTTAATGAGTAACTCACTTTTCCAAATGACATACCTTTACCCTAGCCCCATTGCAACTGAATGAAAAGACCTTCTAATTGGTACTTGATTGTGGTTAAATGATCGAGATTTGATTAATAAGTAAGTAAGCTTATAGAGATATATTTTCATTGAATGTAAAGAGCATAAACACTTCCATGATTAAACAGTTGAGAGATGTTGTGAGGAAGTGACATTTTTGGTATGCATGGAAGGGCTATTGGATTGCGTTAGTATAAGTTTTGTTTGAATTGAGAATAATTGTGGAAATTATTGAAAGTTTCGTCTTAATTTTATCTGATAACTTTTGAACTTGATAAAATTCTTTGTTGTTTGTTTTTTTTTCTTTTAACTTTACTTGGACACTAGCAAAACATTAAGTGTGGGGTAGTTATTATAATGCATTTTATGTTAGGTTTCAGATAGTTTTTGTTCAAATTTAGTCTTTTCTAATTTGATAGTTTAAGATTGTTTTTGTATGACAAGAATTTAGAAAGATCAGAGATAGAAAAAGTACATGGCCAATTAGAATAAACTTGACTGTGCCTTCTTCTTAGAGAACATAATTGAAAGAATAGAAGACAGACCAAGACACGTCTTGGCAACATGGCCATGTCAACAATTTCAGCATTTTGGCTATCAAAGGTTTTCAACATAGATGGAGAGTCCAAATCTAAACATGGTCTTTAGAGAATATTTAGAGGACATCTTTTAAGGAATCCTAGATTTGTAGCTGTGCGAATTTGTTTAGACTAGCAACCGTTTGTTCAATGTAAGACTTATTTCTACAGAATTGGCAGCCTGACCATTGGAGTTTTACATGGACGTATTTGGGTGTATGAGATAAAAATGAGGTGATTCAAAAGCTTAAAGTCAAGCCAACATCCTGAGACATAATTACTATGTAAAATTTATGGCCCAAACGTGCTATTTTGAGGGGCTAAAAAGGCTAAGAATGAAATAAAAAATCTGTCCAGACCCAGTCTAACCTTTCCTTAGTTTTTGACCTATAACTTTACCTACAGGGACTTGTTTTAAGAAAAAGAGCATCTGTTGGAAATGTATGAGGGGAAGCCTCCATTTCTTTGAAGAGATAGTGACCTAAATATGAAGGGTTCAAGGTTAGAAAGATAGGAGAAGTATCAAGACAGAAATAGAGTTTTAGACGTTGTTTAGGAGAGCAGAAATGGTGACGCACAGGATAGGAGAAATTTCTTCATTCTTTCTTATTTAATTTTTCTTTAAAGCGTTGAACTTTTTTGAACAAATTAGGGAGAATCAATTTATTTTTTTCATCAACATTAATTGAGAGATGGAGAAAGCAAACGAGAGTTTGACTCCTAGTCATCATTCAAGGGTTCTTTTGTTTTGATTTCATATTTTTCTTGTTTCAATTTCGACTTAACACAATGGAATTTAATGGTTTGAATGCAACTAATTTGAGTTAAATTATTCTTACCTTAGGTAATTTAATTTCTTGATTCAATAATTCACACTAATATATCTCTTGCCTGGATTGATTATGTTGTGTTGAAAATCAGGTTAATAGATTGGCCATATATTAGTCTTAAAATATTTAGTGAAGAATCGAAAGTTGAACTTGATATTGTAACTAAACAATTAATTACCCTAAGATTGAATTAGAAATATAAGTTCTAGGGATTGTTTAATTCGTAACTTTAAACAGTTGGTAATTGTTAGTTTATGGATATGAGAACTATTAAATCGATAGTTGCTAATTTGATTGAAGAGAGAATACAGTAGTAGATTATATTAGTGGGAAGTTAAAGAATTTAGGCTTGAATTTGGATCGTAGTGCAAACCCTAGGATATCTTTGAAAGGTTTTTATCAATTTTGTGCAAGTCATTCTTTTTGTTTAATTTCATCATTTCACAACCTCCATACCTTTTTGAATTTGATTCTTTAATTTCTTATTTTTAGTCAAGTTATTACAATTAACAACTTTCTTTTGAGATGACCTTAAGACGTCCACTATATACCATATACTATAGCAACCTCATATACTAAAGGGTGACATGTTAAGACAAGTTACCTATTCATTGGCAGCTATCACATGAATTACAAAAGATATATGCTTCCTTAAACAATGAAGGCCAGTAAAAGCCACTCTCCAAAACTTGATAGGTGGTCTATTTTACCTTAAAGTGCCTTCCACAAGTGTACGAATGGTATAAGGTTAAAATATAAGGTGTACTTAATAACAAACCTTCTTATGACTTGGTCCACATAGTGCCTTCGTAAAAAGGGGTCATCGCACAAAAATTACTTGGCTTCACTCTTCAATTTTTCCCTTTAAGCTTTTGAAAAAGCCACAAGTAATTTGTTAGAAATAAAAAAATTATGATATCTACATACCTTGGAGGTGTGAAATTGGTGGAAAATAACTGTTTATCTAGAAACATTTCTTTTAAAGGAATATCATCTTCTTTTCTAATCAACCGGTTAAGGTGATCAACAACCATATTCTTTCCCCCTTTCTCATCTCTTACCTCCAAATCAACCTCTTAAAGGAGGAGAATCTAACTAATTAACCTTGACTTTGTTTCCTTCTTAGTAAGAAAGTACTTCAAAGTTGTATGGCTAGAGTAAAAAATGAATTTATTGCTCAACAAATAAGACCAAAATTTTACTAAAGCAAACAAAACAAATAAAAGCTCTTATTGTCACACTTAAATGGGAAATCTTTTTGTAACAACTTGTATAGAGGGAAGACTATCTTTGTGAATCCTTAATTAACTTATGGAAAAAAACTTGTATGACCAAGAAAAGAACAAAATTTCTGCATATTTGAGGAGTAAGGAAAAGAATAAATGAGATCAACTTTATACATGTCCACCTATATACCCCAAGAAGATACAATATGCCTATAACTGTACCTTGATCTATAATGAAATGGAAAATTTCTATATTGAGTGAATGGTTAGTTTCAATAAAACTTTCCAAAATAAGTTCGTGAGAGCAATCGTCAAAAGAAGAACTATAGATACTAAAATCATCTATAAATAACTCTATGATCTTGTCAACATACTTAAAGAGTGATGGGTGCATTATAAAAAATGAATAGCATTCTTTGATAACCAAATGTACCAAATATGTATGTGAAGGATGTCTTTTCTTAGTCTTTTACTACAATAAGGATCTAAAGATAACCTGAGAATCCATCTAGAAAATAGTAATATTCATATCTAGTTAATATTTTTAGCATTTGATGAATAAATGGAAGGAGAAAATGTTCTTTACGAGTTGCAACATTCAACTTTCTATAATAAATGCAAATTTACCACCCAGTTTGCACGTAGGTGGGAACAACTCATAATCTTCAATAATGACTACCGTGATTCCAAATTTTTTTGAAACCATATGTACTAAACTTGCCTTATCATCTTAGGGCCTGATCAACAATATGTTGATGTTCTTGCTTTTCATATTAGACTGAAGCTGAAGAAACCTTTTAGGCATGTAGGAGTGCTAAAAACCACCAAGCTTATAACTAATATTTCTTGCCTCTATAGATGTTAGCCAAAGTTAAACTATCAATAGAGGAAAGAGTGAAAAGGATTAAGATAAACAATATCTATAACTTATGTAACGTAGAACAACAATTCCAAAACCATCTCTTCCTTATCTATGAAACTTTCAAAATTATATGTGAATAATCTTTGAGATGGAGCAACTTTAGTTATTATTGAAGCAATTTTGACAGCATCCTTGCTTAGGAATTCATATGTAAACTCCCTTAAAATCACACAAGGATCTCTTTGACATGACACTTGGCAACTATCTCTATTAGATTTGGAGAGAATGGAATATGAGAATATTTTGAAATTCTCAACAAGTGATTAATAAAGTGATAAGTGAGGTGTGGAACTTGATTTAAAATTTGTTATAAGTAAAAATCAACTTCCTAAAGACTATAGAAAACCCAAGAAGTGAAAAATGGATAAATCACACCACAATTGATAAAAGATTGTTGAAACTTTAAAGATTGTTGCATTTAACTATTCTTGTAGTATGTAACTGACATCAAATATAAGCCTCTATTGTATATTTGGGTCTTCTAAGAGTTGCAACTTATTTCGTAGGTCTACTTGAACTTAATCCCTTTCTTTTAGGTAATTGATTAATATATTTCTTTCATTCCTCAAAAAATATTTAATCATTTAGCTAATGGATAACATTGAACCCTCTAAGACCTAATTAAAATATAGCAAACAAGTGATATATTCTAGCCTCTCATTAGAAACTCCTTAAGTCTTAAACCTAACCCACCCGACATTTCCCTTCTAGCCTACTGGTAGGTTGTTGGTAGCTTGCAAATTTAATCCCTTACTTAAATTAATATGTAGTATAGATGAGTAAGGGTATTGTCCTATAGACATCAAGACACAAGAAAGAAATCTAACTTTAAATCAAAAGTAAGCATGTATATGCTAGGGGAAAATAAAAATTAAATGTAAATTATAGCTAAGATGAACAAATGCAATATTTTATTCGTAAAATGCTAGATGCATGCGGCACACAAGACCTAGTTAAAGATTTAGAATGTAAATTACCCTTTAGTGCAGACCAAATTCATGCATGAAAAGGATGGCAAAGTGATCGACTGTGTTTAGTCATTAGGTTACTCCCTTGGAAACCGAATCAAAAATTTAATTCCAAGAATTGCAATATAGAGTGCAACCTCCGGTCGTCTCACTTAATCGGAACCTAGTGCAAGTTATCTAAGCTAGCCTAATTGTCATGGAATGCAAACTAAATTAGTTAAGAGTGGGGTTTTGGATTTTTGATAAAACTAAGTAAATTGAATTAAATGAAAGAAAAGCATATAAAAAGGTATTTTTGGATTTTTGG
>JANSVB020000433.1:514692-528179 GCA_025504935.2 Erythroxylum haughtii | reverse complement strand
ATTGAACATTGAGCATCCCAATGTACTTTTGTAACTTGTGTTAAGATTTTGATGTAATGTCGATATGTAATTAAAGCATTGTATGGAAGTTATGTGTGAACTTCATTTTGATTTGGAAATAAATTGAGTATTGAAGAAGTTATGTTGTGGATGTGGTTATTATATGGTAGTGTACATTTCGTTCTTTAAGTTTTCTATAGGGATAGAATTATGTACTGACTTCGGAGGAAAATCTAGAACGATCTAGGTAGAACTAGTAAAAATAGTCTTCTTGAAAGTTGTAGAAGATCTTTACAACTTTCAAACAATATGAAGTTTGGAAGTTTTGGATATCTTAGTGGGAAGTTATGATCTTTACAAGTTGTGAGGTTGCATAAGATATGTGTATATGATAGCTATGGAAATTCATGTACTGAATTCAAGGACATTTCTGGGTTGATATGAGCTGGGTTAGGTGAAATAGTCTTCTTAGAAGTTGTAGATGATCTTTCCAGCTTTTCAACGATATAAAGTTTGTAAAATTTGGAAGTTGGAGTTGAGAGATATGAGCATTACAAGTTGTAATGTTTCTTCGTCTTAGTTACTGTTCATCCAAAACTAAGACAAAGTACTGTTCATTCAAAACTAAGACGAAGTACTGTTCATCCAAAACTAAGACGAAGTACTGTTCATCAAAACTAAGACGAAGTATTGTTCATACGAAACTAAGACGAAGTATTGTCCATCAAAACTAAGACGAAGTACTGTTCATCCAAACTAAGACGAAGTACTATTTATTCAAAACTAAGACAAAGTACTGTTTATCCAAAAATAAGACGAAGTATTGTTTATTCAAAACTAAGATGAAGTTACTGTTCATCATCTTAGTTTGTATCGTCATCTTCTGTCCTACTTTCGATCCTTTTAGAGGCTGAATCTTGCTTTGTGTTCTTCATAAACGTTATAGATATAGAAGTATTCTTTCAAATGGTCTAAGAACTAAATCAATCAAAGATCTATAGAAAACGTTATGGCAATTGCGCCAATAGAGGTACAATATGATTAAGGACATAAACACGTTGGATTATTTTGGTCATAACTTCGTCATCCGACCTCCTAAAGAGGTGATTCTTGAAGCAATAGACTCCTATTGAATTTTTCTACCTCTAAACGAAAATGGAAGCTTTTGGTGTTGAATTGAAAAGATTGATGGAAATAAAATGAGGGATTAGATGGAAGAGCTTAACTGGGTTATCAACATATCTTGAGTTCCTGGGCATATCTTGAGCTATAAAGCTCCGAATGAGATGATTTTTGATTTGGAGTAAACTAAAAACATAGGGCTACAAATTATATGAAGAAATCAAATTATGAATCGGACTCTAAGAGTTTCAAATTATAGATGGAAGTCGAGTGTAGGGTACTGTCTCGGAATAAAAGTAGTCCGGAGATATTGGAGTATAACTTTCACACTACTGAACCAAATTGAATGCTTTTGGTGTCATTAGAAACGTAAGACAATAGAGATAATTTTTCTAGAAGAAAATGTTATGTTAGAATATTCAAGGGTATTTTTGGCAAGACACTTAAGTATAAAAGACATAAGGCATAAATGGAAGGGAAAATGGGACAATTCTCAATCATTAAGGGCATAATTGGAAGAAGAAGCGTTGTCTTGCTTATAAATGAAGAAGAAAAATGTGAATGGAAGGATAAGCAGAAGAGAACAACAAAAATGAGAGAGAAAGAGAGTTTGGTGGTTTGAGAGAAAACAAGAGAGTGCAAGAAGATTTTGAAGCTGTCCAATAAGAGAAAAAAGAAGAGGAAGAAAAGAGCTTCCATTTGAGCTAAAGATCTCTTCATTTGGTAAAGAATCAAGGTAAGATCATTTTTAATCTTTTGGATTTTTGGAAGAATTCTAGGTCATGGAGTTTAGAAAATGCTTGGGTTTAAGTAATCTAGAATCAATTTTAGTGATTTTGCATTATGGGATATTCAATTAGATTCCTATTGGATGAGAATTTGGATATTTTGAGATCATATGTGGTTAGAAAAGAGATGACGAGAAATTGAGTTATGATATAAAGTAATCAAATGTTCTTGAGGTGCAAGCTTATGAATAAGCTAGACACATGCAAAGGGTAAAGATTGAAAGGAGAATTTAGAAAAATTATGTACAAATGAAATGTAAAGCTAATTTAAATTAGACACATATGAATTATGAAATGGGAATGAGCATAATATGTGTTTTAGAACATATGTCTGGGATTGTCATTGAGCATATATTGTACATAGTCCTCTTATACAATTGTGTGTAAATAAATGATTATATGTGTGTAATTATTGATGAGTGTGCAATGTGTGTCTTACATAAAAGGGTTGTGCAGGTCAAGTGTCCGCATTTAGATATTCCCATAATTTGAAAGAAAATGCTAATCTAGAGCGTACTGTGAGTAGACCGAGATGGTCTCACTTTATTGTTTGTTATTTGAATTCTTATATTATTTGACAATTGAATGATTTTGTGAATGTGAATTGGATGAACTAAGTGTATTGAAGTGTTTGCTAAGTGTTTTCTGAATGTGTAATTGCATGCAAGTAAAAGTGTGAATTCTCAACAATATGTTGAATGCTGGAATACGGTCCGATGATAAGTGAATATGATTGAATAAGAGTATGCAAATATGAGTGATGCATTTCATTTCATGAATGCAAGAAACATAATGGCTGTTGTGATCAGAGTAGTCGCCGATCAGAGCTTAAAGCTCAACGAGTGTAAATGAACTTCGAGCTCAAAAGTGAATCAGAGCCTCAAGCTCAACATTTAATGAGCCCTATATGGGACAGTTATCAATGAGCCCTATATGGGACATTTATTAATGAGCCCTATATGGGACAGTTAGGCACTCGGTCACAACAAAGTAACAAATGGAAAGTGGGTCTCATGTGCTTTGCATATGCATAATATGAATGATTAAATTGTATTGGATATGAAATATTATGAATTATATGTTATGTGACTGGGTGAGCCATCGATGATGGTCACTCATTGAGTTCGCAAAACTCACTCAAAATTTGCAATTATTTTTCAAATCAAAAGAATACCCTGTTAGGCCAACGGGAGTATACTTGCCGCATAAATGAAGAATAGAGGTCGGGATCAGTTCGCGTCTACAATTCTTATTTCTTGTATTTATATCAGATTGTGTTCTCAGTAATGATTGTATCAACTTTCCAAATTGGAAATGTTAGTAAATGATTTTGAAGTGTAATGAAATTATGACTTCAAGTCTTCTGTTTTTGTATGGGCCCAAATGGCATGTGTGGATTAAAAATGTTTAAGAGTGAAATGGGCCCAATTTGAGTATCGATTTCTGTATAAAATGTTTTTTGATTCAAAAAAAAATTTATACCAATTTATGAATGTGTTAAGTGTTTTAGCACGCCACCCTCACGGGGTACGAACTCGAATATCACCATCGATGTCGGATTTGGGTTATGTGGGAGTGGGGTACTACAAATGAGTACTAATAATTACCATAAGCCAATTATCTATTCTACAAGTTTGACTAGGGATTTTAATTAAAGAAAAGAAAACTTAAGAAATTAAAATAAAATAGGCAACATGATTGAACAAAGGATTAAGAAATTACCTAGAAAACTATTGATATCAAAACTTAGTGTTTAGGTTTCAAACCCCCCTAAATATCCTTAATTTATTGATCATTGATTAAGCAATTGTTTTATTAATTTGTTGGACTGTGGAGATTCCTATGATATGCTAATAGTCTTGAGTCTAATAACAACTAATCCTAAGGTTATCAACCAAATTGCTCAGGTTAAAGTTTATAAAATTGGTTTACCAATTTGTGAATCCAACCATTAAGTTTAACCTTAATCTAGAGGATTTATGTCATCCTATCTCTAGGATTACAATAAACTTTTTCCAATTACGATGGATCTATCCACAGATAGGACTTCTTAATCTCTATGTTATGCATCAGATTATGCAATAATATTTTGGATCTATTATATTAAGCACATAATTGAAACACAATATGCCAATCCAAACACTTGCGTTAATAAAATAATTAAAGCTTATTATTGCACAGAAATATTCATCTAACCTAGGCACTAAAAGAATTTAGTTCCACATTATAGAGCAAGAAAGAAAACATAAACATAAGGAAGAATGAATTGGAAACAATGGGTTCATAATTCTAAATCCCCTTGTTTGTCTTCTACTGAATATTCTTGCAAGGTAGAGGTTTGAACTTATATTCTGATAGATCTTTTACTGATTTCTTCATGTTTTCCACTTCTCTAACTCAAAATTGCCCCTTCTGAATGATTTTAGCTTTTGTAATCACCTCTTAATTTCCAATCTCCTGTTTTTCCTCTGAACACATCCTTTTATAATAAGTTTTAGGGTGGTTCTAAGTGAAGGATGGTCTTATACACAAGTCAAGTACTAGACCATGTATAACTCAAAATACACAGAATTCATGATTCTTTATGGCCTGAAAGAAGTACAATGGCTGATGCGTAACAATGTATCCCTTCTTTGCTTCAAATTTTCATTTTAGTTCATGTTTTCATCCGAATTCATCTTCTTTAAGTCCATGAAGGCAATTATAACCTATAAACATAATTAGAGCAAATTAAGTATGAAATATATGATAAAAGTATAAAATATCAAGCAAATACACATCAAATATAGGGTATAAATATGATCAAATATGCATCTATCATGTATAAAGGCAAATAAGGTTGAACTTCAAAAGGATGGCTCTAAGGATGTGATTTTAGCTCGCTTTTGGTTCTTGTGCTTCCAATTTGTACCTAAAACCTAATATGAACCAAAATAAGTATCTTAAGCACTTTAAAACATTAATCACCAATTATTAGGGAGAAAACATATAATAAATTAGTCACTAATCAATAAAGTAATTGCTAGGATATTAGTCAATTGACTAAAAATAGGGCTCTCATAAATCATTAGACCCTACCAAACTGCTTACATTAATATCATAAATATAGGCAAATATCATGGTAGCTTAAGAACTCATCTAAAGCTATAATTCTAAGAAAGCAATAAAAAGTTGTGCTCTAAATTCAGCTCATTTAATTAGAAGTTCTTGCTCAATTTTACGTAAGTTATAAGCTTTATATAAAAATTCAACAACTGTACAAAGAAATGCATCACTACCACATCATACTCTATTACAATCAATGGAGAGCCCACTGTGGTATGTAGAGTAGTCAAAGGACTAAGGTATGGTGATATTCTCTTACATTACCTATTTTCCATTAGCATAGAGATCTTCATCATATTAACTAAACTTAAAATATCGAAAAAAGTTAGTTTAAAGTTTCACGACAGAAGTAAAAAAAATTGATTATTTCATCTATCTTTTGTTGATAATCTTCTATTATTTTGTGGTTTAACCTTTGAAACTATTAACCTCATGTTCAATATACTAAATCAATTTAAAGTTTTGTCAAGTTTATATTTCAATCCAATATGTGGGAGGCTAAGATAACCCCTAACTTCACCTACACCCTTCAGCAAATTTTTAACTGCTGGAATGGGACAAAACTACTTGCTAAACACAAAATAGGTGATGGACAAGGCACCTCACTTTGGTTTCATCATTGGCTCACTAAGGTCTTTCTCTTTCAAATTTAAATTTTCAAGATGATTAAAAAGATGTTATATTGATGATTAAACTAATTGCGAATATACTAAGACATTATGATTTTCTTAAATAAATTTTCTAATTTGTTGTTCAGTTTTTCTTAATCGAATTTCTTCTATGAGTGGTATGGTGGTAAACTAGATTCATATTTTACATTATAGTGTTATTTTGATAAAGGATGACCAAAAACTAAGTGTAGGAAATTTGATAAGTACAAATTATAGCATATTTTACACCCCTATTTTAAATTTTAAAAAATCATTTACATGGCACATTTGGGCAAAAATTGTTGCATTTTATTATTAATAATTCAAGTCATTTAGCTCCATATTTTATTTCTAAAAGGGGTTTACATTGAACTAAAATTTTTCTTGTAGGCTCGGTGAACTTAAAGAAAGGAATCTAGAAGAAATTCTAGCCCAAAATGATGTTCAACCCAGGAGAAAGTCCCAAAATAAAAAAGAACAACCCAAAGTAAAGAAACAGCCTAGCAGAAAAGCAGTAGCCCAATACTCAGCCCATGATCCAACCCAACATAAAGAGGAACAAAATGCAATCCAAAGGAAGCAAAATACAGAACCAGAGGAAGCCAAATGCATCACAAAAAGAGATAAAGCGCAGTAATAAAGAGAAAAAGCTAGCGGCTAAATCATAAAAATTAGACCAGAAAAATGCAAAATGTAACAACCAAATACCCCCTAAAAGGATATACAGATGTCACACAAAGCATACCTAAATCATACCAATGCATTCCAAAACTTCCTTAAAAGAAACTCGGGCAAACATACATTACATTTCATTATAGGTTGAGTTACTAAATAGAATACATCATACACCACTTTTCAAAATACATGCCTTAACTTGTAAATCTATCCTGAATTAAGGTTATTACAAACCATATACACAAAAATAAAAATTTTCTTATCATATTGAGTATAACTTGATAACAAACTGAAAATTTTCCAAAACAAAACACATCCTTCTTTAGCCACTACGGTTGTCATTGTCCAAGTCTTGAATCTTCTTATCAGAACTTAAACGGAGGCAAAACTACCATGCTAAGCATAAAGCTTAGTGGGGAATAACTAAACAAGATATAAAATAACGACTATTTCTAACAGTCGTCTAGCATTCACATGTTCTGAATCAGATTATATCATAAGCAATCTTTAATTATTCAAATTAAAGAGTAATCAGGCCATTAAAAGCATCAGAACATAATATAATTCATCAAACAAGAATATTCTTACAGTAGAGCAAATCATATAAGTATCAAAATAGAATATAGTTACTTCAGAATAGGATATAATTATGTCAGAACAAAATATAACTTGTATCAAATCAAAACTTAGCTTGTTTTAGAAGTAAACATATTTCAGAACATAAAATAGATTAGCCTACTAGTCCTTTTTACAGAAGTGGATAATAGGAACAGAACAGAGGATAACAATGACTGGTATCAAGAGAAACAGAAGAGACTTAATTCTTTAAATTAGAAGATACTGTAATGTCTAGGAACAGTGGACACCATAGTGTCAAAGTACAAAAGACACCGAAGTGTTTAAGAATATGAGCAACTGTAGACCCTTTTAGGCATGCCTATTTACCCATGACTAGGACTTGACACTTTTAAAACAAACCATTTCGAATTTCAGATTCACATGTAAAAGATGTAATGCATAATATATGACTTTATTCCATCTTGCTCATATTGAACCTATTCATTCACATTTGATCAAACTTAACATGCCTTACAAACATAAACATATAAGATAATGCACCAATGAATAACTTAAGTAATTACATTTTACATGTATTCACAGAAGTTCCTGTTCACTAACATTCATAACTAACACATTGCTTATATCCCTTAGATCGCATTTGTTTCCATAAGAACACATTTATCCTTTGAACAAATCATATATTCCAACATTGGATACTTTGATAACAAACAACATCTTCCTTAATTTATCACCTTAATTAACAATTCAAAACTTATTCAACCTTTAAACATCAAACTAGGTTCATTTCCAACCTTAATTAAATTCAAATACAACATTATAAAGTGTCTTAACCTTATGCGGTTCAACAATTGCACAAAATAGAAATTTTCATGTCAAAACCTTGCCCACGATCATAGGGTACTTTCCCACAATCATGACAGAAGCTAATGCATCTACCCACGATCGTGGGATGAGTGCCACGATCATGGACTACCCAATTTCCTACAATTTTCAGGTTTAAGCTCCTTCCTTCCAAATCTCAAACACCTTCATCAAAGTCCATTCATTTCACCTCAGTTCTACCTTACTTATGCTTCAATTCCTCATTCAATTTATGTCTAAATCCAATTCAAAAATATTCATTAGGCAGTCACATCATAGTCTTTCATGCATCAAAACCAAAATAGAATTTTTCATCAAAAGCTCTCTTTTCCAGCACTCATTTATCATCAGCATAACACATGTTCTATGCCAATCATCATAGAACCTGTATTAATACATTCTATTAAGTTTAGAATTCCCTTACCTATTTAACTTCAAATTACAACTTCAAAGAACAAGCTAACTAACCTTCTAAGCAATAAACATAACTCCAAAATCCAAGTGAAACTAGGATGATCTTACCACCAAGAAGACAATAGCACAAAAGATAGCAAGGTCTAGCTTCCTTGATGTAGCATCTTGATGTGGTAATCAAGCACAACATAAGCCAAATAGCAAAGAATGAAAGAGCATGGTGTTTTGGTGGTGAATGAACAATGAGAAGAAGAATGACCAACAGAAACACTTCTACCTTAGATGGATTCATTTGATGCTAAGTGTCACTCTCACAATATGGCATATGTCTCCATTGCATGCATCCCATTTGTCCACTCCTCAGGCTGCTAAATGTCACAATCTTGTCTGACTACTTGTCATTTAGTCAATGCTGCAAAATGTCATTCAATTATACTACCATTTGTCCCTTATTTACCTATGCCAAATGTCACTAAATGTATATGCTTAGTAACCTTAATTTCCATGTATCAACTTGTCTTACCACTTGACAATTTTCTTAGTCTAAATGTACATTTCAATACATCAATTTTCTAATGGTAACAATTAATTCCAAGTTACTAATTATGGTTTGATGGACCATAGATTCAAGACATATGCAATTTTCAATCATATCACATATACCTTCATAGACATGTAATATTTCTACTAGGGTGTAATTTAGGGTCTTACACAAAACGTCAGCATCCAAAACTTAGAAACTAGAGGAGCAAAACATATCATGCCAATAGCCAAAACAAGACATAGCACAACTAGAGGAAGAAGAAAAATGATGCAGCAACAGAAAAACAAGAATCTAGCAACCAAAAGAAAAGAATAAAAAATGCAGCAGTAGAGGAAAGAGCACAAACACAACAAATAATCAAGGAAAAGAAGAAATCAACATCAGATTGGATGAGACTCACTGACCCAATGTATCCATATTAAAAACCCAACAAAAACTCGATTTTATCTACATCAAATCTCTTCAAAATGCAAGAGATATGAGGGAAATCACCAAAAATCTAGCAACGTAAGGCAACTGGGTTGTGTTTCATGGGCCTATAAAAACAAAATTGAGAGATTTGGCGCTCTTCTAAGGCTATTTGAAGCTATGAGTCATTCCAAGGAATGATTGGGGGTGATAGGGAACCAATTCTCACCTGTTTTAAGCTAGATCAATATTGGTGGAGGAGTTTTTTAGACCTTGAAAAGGCTGGTCTGAGGTCTGAAAGTGGAGCACATTAATAAGTTTTTCTAAATCATTATTCCCCTTGCTTCTTTTTTTCAAAGCTTTAGCTATGATTAATTGTTAAATTTTCAGTTTAGACACATTGCATAGAGTATTTGGGATAACATTTTTTCTTGATCAATTTAAGTTATTTTGAGTTGGTTTAATATTATCAATTGCAAGAATTTTTTATTTTATTTATTCATGTTCTTATTTGATTGAATAAATCCTTGATTATTTGAATATGATAAGTAAAATTAGTGATTCATTTGGAGTTGTATGGGCTAGAATTTTGACGTTTGTCTGAAAAATTTTGGTTGTTGATTTTGTTTCCTTATGCTTAACGTGTTTTAATTGAGCTAGTTCAATTTCTAAGAGTGAAAAGGAATAAATAGGAATTAGCTGGTTGGTTCTCTATATTCAACTTCTTAAATGTCTTGGATTATTTCAGATATGTCGAAATTGCATGACTAAACTAAAATTTGAAACATGCTTGTTCACTTGTGAATATTGTGTTAGATTTATGTTTTATTTCTTTGATTTCTAGACTTGATCTGAATCACGTACCCCCATTTTTTATATTCGTATTGGCTTCATTAAATTTATTAAGTTTCTTTATTTTGAATTGTTTTGGTTTCAAAATTTTCCCCTGATAAAGTTAAACTTTTATGTGAGGATAAATAGATGAATATGGGTTTAAATTTGAACATGACGATAGATTCACAATCAAATGAAGAGTTGAAATAAAGAATGACCAAGTTTATGTTGATTTCTTACATTGCTAGAGATTTCATCCAAGATGTCTAAATCTTTATTTGAGTTGCATTATGTTTGTTTAATCTCTTCTTAACTAAAACGATAGCATAACTCAATGTATTATGCTCAAAACAACTATGTAATGGGTATTTCGTATAAAATATGTTGATTAATATGCTTTTGGCAGATCTGGAAATTTTTTAAGGGTTTATTAATTTCTAGAAAGTTGTTTTATTAGTTGAATTATGTTAGGATATATGTCTTGATTAAATTATATGTGTAGATGCCAAATCAGGATTACTTTAAAATTATTACAAGATAAAACAAGGGTTGTTCAATTGAAAATTTTAAGGATTTGTATAATTTGATTTCACCATTAAGAATTCCAACATTGTATATATTTTGATGATCATGAATTGTGTCCATGACAATAATTTCCAACTTTTGAATATTGATTGTGTGGTTCTAAAAACTTGATATAACTTTATTTTCTTAAGTTTTTATGTTGTATCTTACTAATGTAGCTAAAGAGGATATTACATGAGCATTGATGATATTTATATTTTTTTAATAAATTTCTTTCATAAGAGTGAGATTATTATAATCACTATAAGAGATACATACAATCCGCAATGTTTTATTGATAAAACGTCGTGAATTGCAAAGACTTTTGATGATGTTTAAGAAATGACACAAAAAGTTTGAATTTTTCACGATATTTTCATAAACGTCACGGATTTATAACACTTTTTGTGACGTTTTATCAATAAAATGCCATAAAATAGAAACCGTAACATTTTGTTGAAGAAAACATCGTGGAAGGCTTACTTAAAACGTTCTGTTTCAGCAGCAAAAATCTGGAAATTAAGCTAGAAGAATTAGTTTAAGTGTTTTAGGTGTTAATTGAAGGAGATATAAGTAATAAACATCTAGGAAAATTACAATATATTTGCAAAGTTTCGGATTTTTTATGTTTGAAGTGTAAATTTAAATTTGACTTATTTAAAGATTGTATTGGATATGGAAATGCAAAATAGATGATTTTGGAGTGAGTAAATCTGGAAATAATGAAAGAAAGAAGGAGAGAAGAAGAAGAGATCTTTAGTGAAGAAGAAGAGAGAAAGCATGCCTATGCATACCAATCAAATTACGCACAGCCGTGCACCCTTAACGCACGGTCGTGCACAACCAAATGACCGTTTCAGATTTTTCTAACAACATACTTTTGGGTCAACTTTGCATCATTATTTTGATAAGGTAAATGATACAATTAGGAAACACTTTCTCTAGAAAATTGTTCTCTAATGTCTTAAGTTTCTAATGATTCCAAGATCATACAAATTGATTCAGTATTCCAAAAGCTATATTCAATTTACTTTGGACTATTCTTTGAACTATAATCGTACTCTATATTCAACTTCAAGTTAGATTTTGGAATTCTTAGAGACAGAATTACAATTCAATCTCTTCATAAAATTTGTATCCATATGTCTCTATTTCAATTTAAATCAAGAATCATTCCATTTAGATACCTAATGATCAAAATATAGTCAAAATACCAAAGTATGTCCAGTGAAATCGTCTTGGTTTTTCATATTCTAGTACTCCTGAACATTTTCATCTTAAATTCAACAATCAATCCGTTTCAAATGGCTATAATTTTTGGTGGAGATGAAGAACAATGCGTTATGAGTCCATTGGCTTAAGAATCAAGTCATTTCGATGTCAAGTGAAGAAGTTATAGCAAAAAGATCAAAGGATGTTCAAAAAACCATTTTCCTATAAAAAGCTTCAGGTTGCGATCGTACAAAGGCACGATCGCGAGTTTTCAAATCATCCTACGAAGTCGCGATCATGCTTTGACCTTCATCAGCGAAGTCACGCAAGCACGATCACGATTCGTGACCTTCACCAGCAAAGTCGTGATCATGCTTCGTGACATTTATCAGAAGTAAAATGTCATCGTTTTACTTACTTAAAATGTTATGCTTCAGGAGCTAAACAACGTCGTTTTGGTTGAAAACCATTTTGCTATAAAAAACTTTAGGTCGCGATCGTGTTGTTTTCAAACCATCCTGCGAAGTCACAATTATGTGAAAGCACGATCTTGATTTGCAACCTTCATCAGCAAAGTCGCGATCGTGATTCATGACCTTTATTAGAAGCAAAACGACATCATTTTTCTTACCTAAAATGTTATGCTTTACGAGCAAAACGATGTCGTTTGGTTTAAAACCAAACAACGTCATTTTGATTTTCTTTAAACCTTTATGCTAGTTCCCTTCCTCACCCACCTGCATTTTGCCGCGGATCGCTAGAGCTACATCATTTTCGAGCTTCTCCTCCCCCCTTCTGACCTTCAATTGTTGCAATCTATATGTTACCTTCTCACAGATTTCACATCTTGTTCTTCGATTTAGGCTTCCAATGTCTCTCCTTTTTCTTCGGTTTTAGCTGTAAGCTTTACTTTCTATAATACCCATTAAGCTTTCTATTGTTGTTATGCTATGTTGTTTTAGCTACGCGATCATTGTTGATGTTGTAGTCTCTATGTACTAGTCACTTCGACTAAACAACATCAGTTTGGTTTTCTTTAAACCTCTATGTCAGTTCCCTTCCTCGCCCACCTACGTTTTGTCGTCGATCGCTAGAGCTACATCGTTGTCAAGCTTCTCCTCCCTCCTTCCGGCCTTCAATTGTCGCAATCTATATGTTACCTTCTCACAGATTTCACCTCTTGTTCTTCGATTTTAGCTGTCAGATTCATTTTCTATAATACCCATTAAACTTTCTACTATTGTTATGTTGTGTTGTTTTAGCTATGCGATCATTATTGATGTTGTATTCTCTATGTACTAGTCATCAAAATTAATGTTCTTGGATTTTCTTGGTCTTTGAGTGGGTTAAGTTCAATTTATAGCTGTTGCAGCTTGTTTTGGTTTCTATTTGTGATAATGGGGTGTAGTTTTGCTTTCTTGACTTGGTAGGTGTTCATTTTTAGGGTTTTGAGTGTTCTATGGTTGATAGATAGATGGGTTTGAGGTGTTTAGTGTTATAGATTTTAGCTAAGGATTGGTTGTCTCTATGTTTTGGCTTCATTTAGTAATATGGGATTATTTCTACTATTACTTTGATTGCTAGGAGTGTTGCTTCTATTCTAAGTATATCGAGGTAATTGAGACTTGTTCTTTTGTGAAATTTATTGCTCGTGAATTTATCATATATATACAACCTCTAAGAAAAGTAATAATGTTCATTTAGTTTAAGTAGCAAATATATGATTTG
>JANSVB020000433.1:497084-507624 GCA_025504935.2 Erythroxylum haughtii | reverse complement strand
CTTCTAGGACACTCCAATTCACTATACCAGCCCAATTTTCACCATAATTTTCAATAAATCACAATCAATCATAATTATCTCAAAATTCACAATTCAACTCATAATCACAATTTAAATGCTGGAACAATCATGAATGCATGTCACTAAGCATATGCATGTGCAAAATGATCTATTCCTCTAAAATTAGAGGCCAAAAGTACGCAAATCACAATTTGATGCACTAACAATCCTACTAGTACCAATTTACCGAAATAACCCTCACAAGGTAACAGGATGTTACATGAATGCTGATGATTCACATGGGACCTGGTCTACTGATAAAGAAGAATAAGGCTACACCAAGTAGCTTAGTACTGACATAATTGCAGTCACGATACCGTCAGCTTCTTAGAAGTGTAGCTGATGAGCCATCTACTCCTACATAGCCAAAAGATCACACACCTGCACCTTGTGAGCCTACTCGAACACCAAAAGATGTCACATCTACGCCTATTACTCATCCTAGAGAAAAGAATCTATAACTTTTAAATATGTGATTCAATATTAGTTCTCTATCAACTTCTCAAGAGACGCCTCTAGCTTCTTATAATCAATCACTAGTAAATGACATTATCTTTCCCAGTATTAGTGCTACCTCTGCAAGCACTATAGGTATGATCTTTCACATCACATTAGTGAAACATATAATTTTAATAATTTTGTTTATCTAACCAATTAAGAGTATGTTGTATGCTTATTATAAAATATTCCTTTGCTATATTTTAATATCCACGATTGATCCAAAAAAGAAAAGGGGTGTCACAAAAGGACATGGATTGACAAATATTAATAAGGCGATAGGTAAGAGATTGGAGATAGAGATCTCCCAAGCTGAAGGACGACCAACCAACTCCATACCGTCTGGCAAATTATCAAGTGAGATTGGTATTGTATCCCAAACTTCCTTACCTATAAGAACAAAATGGAAAAAAATAACTACTGATGAGTTGGACATTGCATTTGATAAGTTAGACGTAGGTATTATAAAACTATCTAATTTGTATGCATTTTTGATATGCCTAATGCTTTGATCGATAATTTATAACTTTTTGCAGCAAAAGTTGGAAGTCAAGGGAATGAGGACAGACAATGAAATACATGCTACTGTCAAGAAGTTTCTTTCTTTAAGGTCTAAAGATCAAATATTTCATTTAAAAAAGCATTATACCAAGCAAGGAAAGGAAGTTAAGCCGGATATGTGACAGTGGAGTGGATTTATGTGAATATTGGGAGCAATCAACTACAAAGGTTACTTAATTTGATCACAAAACTTAATTTCACAACTTTATTGACAACTGATTATATTTTAGTATTTATGAATTGTGATTTATAGATGTTATAATAGATTTTGTTATGTGTACGATTACAACTAAACTCCAATTCCAAGGCCTTTGTAGCGATACGGCATGAGCTTGTGAGTTATTAGCTTTTTAATTATATTTTACTTTGATTAACATTTCAAATTTTATAATAAATATTACTAGTAATATATTTCTATACAAGAGAGTGACAAAGATGGAGAAGAGCATGACCTGATAAAGCTATGGTATCACGCTCATTATGATGAACATAAAGGTCAATGGACAACTACCGCGTGCAGAGAAAAATGGGTGAATACATAGTTCATTTATAAATATTTCTTAAATGAGATTGTGTATATAATTAATTATTACTTTTTCATGAATTAATGTGTAAGGAACTGGCAAATTCAACAAGACAAGGTCATCCG
The DNA here is from genome assembly GCA_025504935.2 of Erythroxylum haughtii. Taxonomy (NCBI): domain Eukaryota; kingdom Viridiplantae; phylum Streptophyta; class Magnoliopsida; order Malpighiales; family Erythroxylaceae; genus Erythroxylum; species Erythroxylum haughtii. The sequence continues at coordinate 505,856 of JANSVB020000433.1, read as the reverse complement.
ATGACAGTGGATGAAGTGTGCGACAAAGTTTTAGGCATTAGATCAGATTACGTTGTTGGCATGGGATTTAGGCCTCGACCACAAGGAAAGACTTTGGCTAGAAAAAGACTTCGAGACGAACTAGAGGAGTCAAAGAAGGTTAATCAAGGGTTACAGTCTCAAGTCGATAAATTAAATAAAAAAGTTGAACAAATGGAGGATCGATTAACTATCGAAGTCGAACAACAAAAAAAGTTGTTGGAACTTTTATGTTCTACACACAATATTTGTTTAGATTAGATATATGTACTCATATTGATATATTAAACAGTTATGACGTATTGTTTATATTAATTACTGTACTATGACATGTTTCGAAATTGCAATCAAATAATATATTATATACAGTATGAAATTTTTGTTGTACATGAATAATTATTAAAATTAATGATATACTAAAAAATTGAAGAGTTATTAAATAAATAAAATTTATAAATAATATTGAATGGTTATTAAATAAATAAGATTAAAAATTTTGTTATTTGAAAAATAATTATTAAAATTCATAAATTATTAAATTAAAATTATTTTCGAAAAAAAGAAAAATTGAAAAAATTGAAAAAATATTAAATTAAAATAATTTTTATAAAAATGAAAAAACTATTTGTGACATTTTTCTAAAGCATTAAAACGTCGCGAAATGTAACAGATTCCATGACGTTTTAAAAAATTCGCGGATTGTACATATTCCCTGACGGTTCATGGAATCGTCGCAGATTCTTTCACATTCTGGAACGTTTTAAGAACGTCGTGGAATGTTAGAGATTCCTCGACATTTTTTAAAAACGTCGCAGAATGTGAAAGAATCCGCGATGTTTCATGAAAACGTCGTGGATTGTCCAAACTATCAGTGACGTTTTTATAAATATTGCGGAATGTCAGTATTTTTCGTTATGTTTTACATAAAACATCATAGAAACCTTTTGCCTACATTACATTCTGTAACGTTTTTTGTAACGTTTTTAGACATTCAATGATGTTTTTGGGTTGATCTCACAAGCAAAGTTAATTTATTAATTTAGTTTGTTAATTATATAAAAACGTCATAAAATGTCTTGTTTTCTTGTAATAAATGTAATTGTCTCTTTTAAAAGGATTATAATTAACAAACTAAATTAATAAATTAATTTTGCTTGTGAGATCAACCCTTATTTGTTATATACTAAATTGAATAATAAATTTAAAATTAAAATAAAATTTTAATTTGTAGACATATCAAATTTTATTTAAGCTTCGCTCAACCTACAATAGAAACTTCGTGAGCAGTACTAGCTTTCTTGGGGAGCTTTGAGTTACCCAATGCAATGCCTACATACGGTTGTCAGTATTATGCTCAAATATAATATACCGCTTCCATCACTTGTCAAGCAAAAAGTAAAACAGATCGGAAGAGAATTTTGGGCATAGCAGTGTAAAAGAAAGTCGGTCCAAACTAACTTTAATGTTTGAGGTATCATTGTGATATTTCTCAAGGTTCGAATCAGAAAAAGTAAAAAATAAAAGAGAAAAAAATTGAATCGAAAGAAAAGATATTCTATTGTTGGCACAAAATAAAGCTAAATAAGATACCCTAAAGACCATGTATAAATATATGGCTACCTATCTTTGTATCACAGTAAGCGAGCAAGTCTATATTGAAACGCACTCTTGTAAACGTGCATATAGGATAGAGAGGGAAAGAGAGAGAGAGATAATGCCAAGGAATTCGGACAGTCTTGCTGTTGGTCGGATAATCGGAGATGTATTGGATCCCTTTACGAGATCTATCTCCCTCACAGTAACTTACAATAATAATGAGGTTACGAATGGTTGTGAACTCAAACCTTCTCAAGTTTTGATTCAGCCTAGGATTGATATCGGTGGTGATGATTTAAGGACCTTCTACACCTTGGTAAACATCCTTCTTATTTTTCACAAAAATTGGTCGTATTGGATCTGGTTTTTAAAAGGATTCGATCCCTTCTGTTGTTTCAGGTTATGGTCGATCCTGACGCACCAAACCCCAGTGACCCCAACCTCAGAGAATACTTGCATTGGTAACCTTCAACATCTGCGTTGAGTGTGTGTTCCTCGTGCAAATGCTATATGATTGACATGGCTGCAATTTTAGTATAATATCTCAACTAACTTTTCCTAGCATAAACTCCATGTCTAGATCTCTTCACTATTTTTGCGAAATTGTGAATGAAAACTAGTCTACAGTAGCTTAAAAACTTCATACTTGTAAGCTAGGTGCGAGTACGATGAGGTATTTTGTTGTTTCAATCAAACAAATGCCATCGTTGAGTTGTCTGCGACCGCAAAGAGAATAGATTGCTTAAATGTTGTGAACTACTACTGATAAAGATCCTCACTTTGGAAATGCGAGCTGTACATCAGCCTCGACGAAATGGGGATTTATAATGTTGTGGTGTTTGCTTCATGGTGGAAACTTGTGTCTTTCCACCTTATATTCTTCTTCTCTCTTTGTCTTCCGCCCTGGCAATTCTCCAGCTATGTATTGGTTTCCTAACAAGCTTATCTTATGTTATTATTCTTCCTCTCTTCTTTTCTTTTTTTATTAAAACTCGGAGAATAAAGAATTACTAATGCTCTTAGGTTGGACTAGGTTTTCCAAGTGTATAAAACGGGTGGCCACAGAATCGTACTTGTACTCTGATAACGATGGTGCATGTAAATTAAATAGAATACCCTCACCTCCTTATCTTTATAGTTAGCTCGTCGGTCTTAGACTCTTAGTCGGACGATTGCAAAATTGCCGCTCTGATTTACCGTCTCTTCACTACAATTTATTCAGCATTTTCAGATTAGTTAGATCCAGTAAAAGATTTACACGTGACTTGCCTGCGTATCATAAGAACACTAGAGTAGAAGAAAGTCTCTTTGCAATATGAAGGACCCTGTCGTGATAATAAGAAATAATGTCTTTTCCTGATCGAATATGTAGGTTGGTGACCGATATTCCTGCAACTACTGGGGCAAGCTTCGGTAAGTACTGAGTTCTTGACTTGATTTTCGTGTAATTTCAGAACCATGATTTGAAGTACAGTTTTGCTAGCGATTACGAATCCAATATTGTACTGAGTAGATAACATTACGGTGAAGTTATCAAAATAGGGTCGAGACCTTATCTAAAAGAAACTGAATTAGAGGGATTTAATGTTCCAGAATTTAGGACAAAATAAGATTTCCATTTTAAGCGAAATCATAATCTGCTAGAGTCCTTATCGTACCTTGCGTTGTTCCGAGCTAACTAGTTTAGATATATATATATATAGATATAGATATCAATCATAGTGTCAAAGTTTGAATTAAATTACTGGTATTAATTTCAGGGCAAGAGATCGTATGTTATGAGAGCCCCAGACCGAGCGTTGGGATTCATAGATTTGTACTTGTATTGTTCCGACAACTGGGAAGGCAGACGGTGTACGCGCCAGGGTGGCGACAAAATTTCAATACAAGGGAATTCGCTGAGCTCTACAATCTTGGATCACCTGTCGCTGCTGTTTACTTCAATTGCCAAAGAGAGAGTGGGTCCGGTGGAAGAAGAAGATAAATTGATGAAACCCAATTTAGATTTCACTTCTTCCCTCTCCTAAACCCTGAATAATATAATTATATAAACATATACAAATGCAATCGGCTGTCAGCCTCCGTTTCAATATATTGCTACTAAAGCTTCTCTATTATCCAGTGCCCATTATTTGTATCTAATCATTAAACATGATGAAATTATTTTTCTGATACAAATTAATATTTTGTTTTTAACGAAGTTAATCTATCTTCTATTAAATTATCAATACTTTCTTTACACGCTTATAACAAAATTTATTGATTGTGGACAATTTTAATTTTAATTAAGCTGTTAATTCAATAAGGAAAAAAGAGTACCTATTGTTATTCATTAAATTACTATCGGGCTTTCGATGAAGAAACCCGTAGAACCTTTACATAAGAGGATACACTGATCCATATGATATACCAGATATAATCAAGCAAAATGAAATGAATAAAAAATTAGCCCTCACACTTCTTTCTTATTCTTACAAATAGAAGCAAAACATATATGATAATTGATCTGATCCACTTTAAATTGTGTCAAATTAAGAATTGCATATATATATATATGTGTGTGTGTGTGTGTGTGTGTATAAATAGAGAGAGAGAGAGGAAAAATTCTAATGATGAGCATATATATGAAAAAGCAGTATATAATGAGAGAAAATGTGATTATGGTTTATGCACATTTCAATGTGGTAGATTTAAAATTATACAGATTTTTATGGATTATGGTTTATGCACATTTCAATGCAATCCTCTAACGATAATCCACAACCCCGCTGCTGTTGGCAGCACGCTAGGCAAAGAACAACTAAACACCTAAGATGATGAAATTGTCGCTAAAGGTATTGAAAGCCCAGAATCATTCAACCATAGACTGCCTACTTTAGAATAATGATGCAGATTGAAGGTAAGTTTCCTATCGATTTATTGATATAGAAACGAGTATGGAAGAAGGAGACCTAAACATTGAATTTTCAGAGAATCTTAAGGCTAGAATGACAGAACCATGGAAGACATATGTCAGTATGTTAAACTATAGAATACAATATGCCACGGTTAAAGTTAAAACCCTTTAGCAACCCATAGGCTCTTTCCAAGTGATTGATGTAGACGATAACTTTTTCTGTGGTACGTGTTACAAAATTTTTAACTTCTATCAACCAATAACAAACTGTTTAAATAATAGTGATGTTGAAAAATCGGGTCGAGATCTAATTCCGTTTATAGTGGGATAATCATGAAATTTTTTGTATTTTTATTTTCTAAAAATCAAAATCTCTTTTTCTATAAAATAATTAACAAGTAAATCATCACAAAAACAATAATTTTAATTCATATCTTATTCTGAAGCTTAATATTTGTTTCGACGTAACTCTCGAATCATTTTTGAAACTAATTCGTCTCAATCATCGTAGTTGTATAAATATTCAACCTCTAACGATATTCAAAGAATGAGTTGAGAGAACTCTATAACTCTTACAGAGAGAGCTAAGTAAGAAGTACTAGCTTTATAAAGCTTAAGCCTATTTATGATATGACATTTTAGTAATTTAATTGAAACTAAATTCTTATTTTAATTATAATTACAAATAATTCTAATTAAATATCAATTATGTCCAAATATAGTCCAATATTCCATATTGATCCTTATTTATTAAAAATCTCATATTTAATTACAAAATTTCTCAAATTTTACAATCAAGTCTAACTTGATAAAATATCTTTTCTCTCTACAACTCATTCTGTATGTAAGACCCATTAAGTTTTCAAATATGTTGGCAATGATTACAAATTATAATTATAATTCATAATTAGAATTAGATAAATTAAAACTCCTTTAAATTTCTATTTAATTTTTTAATTATACAATCAATAATCATAGATCAACATTGACATCTAACAACATATCATGACCACCCCAAATATTTATGAATGCAAAGTGGTTTTCACTAACCTTTATGTGCATCATTTTTTGCATAATTCAATCCTTTTATCAAACAATGTTTCGATTAAACATAGAGCGTGGAATTAATGTCTACTTTATTTTGAGTCCAATCATATTAGTTCTCCATCATTAGCTATTGATTCAATTAATGACATTTGTAAACTATTTACAAAAGCGTCATTCCACCTTGTCTAAGGATTTCTCAAATTAATACTAATCGAGAATAGTGGAACATTCTCCCTATTTACTTTAAAGTGATGAATCCCTAATTACTTTAAGATGATGAATCTTATCTTAATCACACAACTACCTCCATATAGTTCATGTTATATCCAATGAATACCGATTGACCGATTATGATTAAATAGGTTATCATTAGTATCAAAACATAGCAATTTCTATGCAATATAACTTTGGTGATCTCAAGTCAAATGATCACTTATACAATCATCACATTGAGAATTCCATAGACATATAAGTAATGTTCCAAATGGATTTCTCACATCGGGACTGTTCAGTGAACATGTTCTCTAAAAAGCACTCATACGTTTGTTTAAGTATCTCTATACATTAGCCTAGGAGATCGACTACTTTCTTCATAAGGAAAAATATAAAGTGCGTTAATCTTTTTGCATTACATTAATGTCCAACTTTAATAGAACAATGACGAGGAATAATTTAGGGATAATACATAGATGCAATATGAATTTCATAACTATAATCTCACTATAATTTCAATCACAAGTATAATTATCCTATGGACTTTATCATATACATCTAAACATGTATAAGATAAAGAATGCTTTTGAAATATTTTGTCACTAAACTACAACCAAAGCGATTGATTGTAGAGTATAAACCAACAAGAGACGCCTAAAAGATAACAAATACATGATTTTAACGTAAACAATCCAACAGTATAAATGTAAAAATCATAGGAAAATTAATAATAAAATCTACTAAAATCAAATATTATGATAGAAGTCATAAAGGTTTTGAGTTCTCTCAGTTAAGAACACCTCACAAGATAACTCTAGCTAATCTCTCTAACCCTCTCTTTTAACTAGCTAAGCTCTCTTAGGTTCTATAAAAAAAATTAAGATTGAACTTTAAAAAAAAAGATTGTGAACAAATTGACATATCTATAGTAATAATATTCCATGCTTGATTTTTAAGCTTTAGAACTCGATATCATAAAGATACACAGTTACAATGAGTTATATAACTAGCAGATAGGCTATATCCACCATTTACACAGTCATGTTTGAATTTAATGTGTCGCCTTTTAACTTGCACATAGTTACACAAGGTTACACAGTTATGTACACTGATGGGTCCACCATCAAAAAGGGCACGTTTTCTAAAAATAGCTTATAATTTTTAGTTTCTGCCTCAAGTTAGCTTGAAATTCATTCCTTTTAACCCATGTAGATAGCTAAGACCTTTGGAGCCCAAATTTAGTGGTTTTCTTTAAGCTAACATCCATAAAATGATACTAGACCCATAATAATATATTGTTATGGTTTTAACCCCATTTTAGAGAAAATATGAGTTTTGTTGCTCTTGTATGCCTTTATGAATCATATGGAATGATAAACGGGTGAAGTTAAAAAGGAAAACTATTTAATTGATGTTATTTCTAGAAGGCATACCTGTGTTAGGATGAGCATTCTTGTGTTTTTAGTGGACATGGTCATGTGTAAAGATCATTTACATTCCTCTAACCATGTGTGGGGTAAATGACAAGGGTTAAAGATAAACACATTTGCTGTAATTAACTATATGTATAGACTGTTCAAATCCCTAAAATCTTTTACAAGTTGAATAACGAGATTCAAATACAAACACACCAACTTGGAGGTTAGACATCCCCGTGTGATACTAGACATGGGCATGTCCTATGATTATGTGACTTACTGGAATCGTGTCTGTTTGTGATTATTGACGATTATGGGATATGGTCACTGTACACAATCATGTGGGCAACCATATTCATCATAAAACCTTACTTTTAAAAAAGAAAAAAACATATGTGGTATCTGAACATGAGTGAAAAGAATGTCAGAAAAGGAAAGGGTTAAAAAGTGAGTGAGAAAAGAAAACTTTCTTATAGCGAAATTGGTTTTCTTCAATAATAAGAAATATTGGAGTTAAATGTTTAATGATTAGATTTGGGGTAGGGTGAGAACCAATCTATCATAAGTTTCTTATAAGTTGTGGTTTACGATGAGATGAAGGAGGCCTGTGGGTTTTGATTTACGTTTCCTGCGTTGTCCTTGCTCATCCTTTGTTGCATTCGCATTTAGCTGGCATTTAGGTGACCGATTCTTTCCAGATCTGTGGTTTTTGATAAGTCATGTTTGTTTTCTTTTTTGGTAAATTACCATGAGATTCTCTAGATCTAGGGTTTCTCCGAGTTATATCTATGAATTTGGTATTAGATCTGGGTTTTGCGTCAAGTGAATTTGGAATTAGATTTGGTTTTTGTGTCATTACCTATGTTTGGCATTAGATCTGGATTTTGCATTTTTTGATCTCTCCTTACATCCGCCATCGTCGTCGTTTTCTTCCATCGCTTGCCATCGTCGTCATTATCGGTTGAGGTATGTATTCCTTCCTCTTCTAATGGTGATGTTGTTGTATTTGGGTCTTGTTTTCTGCTGGGTTTTATGTTAAGTCATGTGTGTTGTGATTTTCTTTATTGAATGTATGTTGTCATAATAATGAAGATGGTGAGATGGGAAAGGCATCCAGAATGGTTGTTTGTAGCTTAAAATTAAATTTGAAGGTTGTTTGAGTACTGGCCTATTAAGTGTTCGATAAAAGTTTTGTTAGATTTTGTTTTTAAATGATTCTTAGGGGTGAAATGTTATAGTTCATTTCTTTGTTTGGGTTTCACCTGGGGTTTTGCCCTCAGGTTCGCTCTTCTGCTAACTTTTATTATAGTCGTGTTTTTGCTTGTTTTACTCTCCTCGTCGAAAAGGGTTGGTTCTTGAGGTAACTCTTGTCGAGGTAACAACAAGTAAGTTTCTTTGTGTTGCTCTCCCTCCTTCTTGACGCTCTCACTCTCATCCTTCGGTTGGCATTACTGTTATTATTATTATTATTATTATCCTTTTATTGAGTTTATTATTATTGGTAATTTATTATTATTATTATTATTATTATTATTATTATTATTATTATTATGTATTTATTGTAATTTTATTTACTTAAATATT
>JANSVB020000433.1:428250-438908 GCA_025504935.2 Erythroxylum haughtii | reverse complement strand
GTGCTTGCAGGTTTGCATGTTGTCTTGCCTGTTTCCTTGCGAAGATCTATAACATACCTTTGTTGTGAGAAAAAAATTCTTTGCCTAAAATGTGTAACTTCAATTCCAAGGAAATACTTCAACCTTCCAAACGCCTTAATCTCCAATTCCATAGCTAATCATTGACTCAAAAATTGTTTCTCTTTATCATCATCCTCCGTCACTTTATATGAATATATACTAGAAGAGTTGTTACTCCCTTCAAAGGAAAGTGTTTGACAAACAATGTATGATCTCGTTGACTTTGCCTATATTCGATAGCTAATAAAACTCTAGCAAATCTTCCGAACCATGCTCAAGGCGATTGCTTAAGGCCATATAATGCCTTCTTTAACTTAAACGCAGTATGAGCGGCCAAAATTTTACTATAACTTGGGGGAACTTCTATATAAAATTCTTCTTCTAGATCTCCATGTAGAAATGCATTATTGACATCAAACTATTCCAGTTCCCAACCAATTATGAGTTGCTAATAACAAAAATACTATAACTGCTTTAACTTTGTGACAAGAACAAAAGTCTCCAAGTAATCAATCATATAAGATTGAGTATAGCCATTTGCTACTAGCCGCGCCTTGTATCTTTCAACTGATCTATCTGCCCTTTATTCACCATATATACCCACTTACAACCCACTGGTTTCTTTCTTACAGGTAACTTTACTAATTCCCAAGTTTTGTTTTTTTCCATTACCTCTATGTCCACATTGATAGCTTGTTTTCACTTTTCATTAGATAAAACCTCAAATAAGATGGTAGGATGGTAATAGTATTTAGGCTCACAACGAAGGTTTTGTGAGACGGTGAAAAATTTTTAAATGATAAGAAATGTTTAAGAGTGTGTAATGGTCATTTTGTATACTCTCGGGTCGGGCCAGGCTGGGACCCAATTGCCATGCCTACTCTCTGATTACTTTTCTGATGGCAATAGGAAGGTCTTGCTTATCATTATCCAAAAGAGCTTTAGTTTTATTTTGTAATGTAGGATTAGAAATTGTTACCTATGTGGAGAATCTAAGTTGGACTCTTGGACTTATGTAGGTTTAGGAACAACCGTCTTTTTTCTTGTGAACACCTTGTCTTTGCGAAATCTCAAATCTCCAAGGGTAGAATCAGGTTTTTCTTGTGTTTCACTTTGTTCTTAAAGAAAGGGTTCAAATATGGGTTGTTCACGAATAGGGTTAGATGGTTGTTTTGACATATGGTTTCAACAGGATGAATAAAAAGGTAAGGTTGGTGCTATAGAATTGGACATAGGAATCAGATCAAGCCAAAAACTTCCATTGTCTTCCCCAATTGAATTCTTCCCCTGAAGACAAGGATTGTTGAAATAAGAATCTTGGTCATTGAATAAGACATCTATTGAGACATAGAGTTGTTTTGATGAATGATGGTAACACTATATCCTTTTTGAGTCGAAGAATAGCCCAAAAACACACATTTTAGAGCCCTAAGATCTAATTTCTCTCTAATATGAACATGAACAAATGACACACACTCGAAATTCTAGAAAGTAAAACTGTTGCTGAAAAAGGGATTTATTCAAGAAAGTCTTAATTCATGTGTGGTTTCGACACTATTGACTCCTAAAAAGATGAAAGTTGACAAATGTGTATTAATTGTCGGGTGATAAATAAGATCACAATAAGGTATAGATTTCCAATACCTTGCCTTGATGACATGTTAGACATGTTGATTGGAGCTACTATCTTTACCTAGATAGACTTACGAAGTGAGTACCATCAAATTAGAATCAAACCTAGAGATGAATAGAAAATGGCTTTTAAGACTAAAGAGGGACCTTATGAATAGTTGGTGATGCCTTTTGGACTCTCTAATGCACCTAACGCTTTTATGAGAGTGATGAATCAAGTATTTCGACCACTTATGGGTAGATTTGTTATGGTATCTTTTGATGATATATTAATATACAAGAAGACTAAAGAAGAACACCTATTACATCTACAAGTCTTGACAGTTTTGGAGCAAGAGAAACTTTATATAAACTTAAAGAAGTGTTCTTTCATGCAATCAAGTGTTCTAGTTTTAGGTTTTATGATATCCTATTGTGGAGTGGAGATGAATCCTGAGAAGATTGAGGTCATCCTTAATTGGCCTATTCGAAAAGATGTACATAAGACACGAAGTTTCCATAGTCTAGCAACATTTTATAGGCGATTTATTCGTAATTTCAGCACCATAATGTCATCTATTACTAATTGTAGGAAGAAGGACAAGTTACTTGGAGGAAGGTAACAACTAAAGCATTTGAAGAAATTAAGAAACAAATGATTGAATCTCTTATTTTACAACTTCCAAATTTTTCTAAGGTATTTGAAGTTTTGAAGTTGCTTGTGACGCATCTCATGTGGGAATTGGAGGCATACTCAACCAAGAGGGACAACTCATTGCTTACTTCAGTAAGAAGTTAAGAGAAGAGAAACAACGATACTCGACCTATGACAAGGAATTTTATACAGTTGTACATGCTCTTTACAATTAACGTCACTATCTCTCATACAAGGAATTTATTCTATATTCAGATCATGAATCTCCTAAACACTTCAAGTCTCATAAGAACGAACAAAAGGCACACCTTATGGAGTGAATTTGTGAAGCAATTTAACTTGGTTATTAAGCATAGGCAACAAGTGTATTTAGTAGAAAGAGCTATTTGTTTAACACTTTGGCAGTAAAAGTTGTAGCGTTCGATAAAATAAAAAGAAAATATGTTTCAAATCAAGATTTTATAATAATCTATTCGGAAATTACATCTGGACAAAGACACCAATACTTTCCTTTTGTGATCCACAATGGTTACTTTTTCAAAGGAAATCGACTTTGCCTACCCAATACTTCTGTAAAGGAGTATGTTATTTGATAATTACATAGAGGAGGGGTAGCAAGTCACTTTGGAAGAGATAAAACCATCGTAATGGTTAAAGATCACTTTTATTGGCGTTCTTTAAAGTGGGAAGTATCTACGGTCATATGACAATGTTGAACATGTCAATTAACTAAAAGAAAGAAACGAAATTGTGGATTATACGCACCACAACCCATGCCTCATGAACCATGGCAGGACTTAAGTATGGATTTTGTCTTGAGAATTCCTAAAACTATAAGAGGCTATGATTCTATTTTCGTAGGTGTCAATAGGTTTTTCAAGATGAGTAATTTCTTTCCATGATCCAAGACTTATGATGTTGTCCATATTGCTAAACTCTTCTTCAAAGAAGTTTTACATCTCCATGGAATACCTTTAACAAGCATTTATGATTAAACGTGAAGTTTATGAGTTGTTTCTGGAGAACTCTATGAAAAATAATGAACACTAAGCCTCAATTTCTAATTCTTTCCATCTCCAAATTGATGGACAAACGAAGATGTGACGAGAAGCTTGGGAGACTTATTAAGATGTTTGATTTGAGTCAATGAAAAAAGTTGGGACCTAATTCTTCCTATGGCAAAATTTGCATTCAACAATTCTATAAATAGGTCAACTGTTAAAACTCCTTTTAAGATATTCTCGGGAATTCAACCAAGGAAGCCTATTTACCCAGTTCCTTTATCATAAACAACACAAGTGAATGTTGAAGCTAAAGGTTTTACACAAACATGAGGGACATTTTTTATGAGGTACAACAAAAGATAACAACCAGCAACTTATCTTATAAAGAATATGCTGATCAATATAGTCGATTGGTAGAACTCAATCAAAGGGCCATGGTGATGGTTAGGATCCGTCCAGAGCATTTTCCAAAAGGGAAATATAAGAAACTTTATTCATTGAGTATTGGACCTTATAAAATAATCAAGAAAATAAGTGTTAATATTTATGTTTTGAAATTACCAAGTGACATAGGAATTAGTCCTATCTTTGGTGGACTTAATTATTTATCGTGGATATGATAATAGGCAATCTCCTCCTCAAGTTGTGAGAATTCTAACAATTCCTCATCTTAAAGAGGAGATAGTTGATGTTCTTAATGAACACATTATTGCCATTAGAGATCGAGAATATCAATAATTTCTTGTCAGGTGGAAAAGAAGACCGATTTCTAACAGCACTAGAATTTTAGAATCTAAATTTTAGATGTTGAATCCAGACTTATATAATCAATATTTATCACTTTCTACATTGAGGAAGACTTTCGGGCAGAAATTGATATAAAAGAGCTTAAAGTCTATAGAAGAAGCAAAAGAGAAAAATTAGTCAACCACAAGCCTTAATTTGGTGAGATGAGGATTGAAATTGAGTTGAGGAAAAAGAAAAGAGCTAAAATTTAGATTATCTTACGATTTCCTATTAGACAAGAAGTAGTGGTGAATTAAATATGTTATTCTATAGATAGCTTATCCTAGCTGTTTAGGACTTAAATCTATATTAGAATAAGATTTAAATTTGTTAGGAATCCTTTCCCACTAGAATACGATTCTAACAACCTGTCTATAAAAATGTGTATATTTAGCCCTTCAAGAATAACAATATGAATTTTTTTTACAAACTTGAGTTTTTAACTAGAGTATGCGATACTTTCTTCTATGAGCGAGTGATTCCTAATTTCCTACCCTCCATTCTTTGTATTCCTCACTAAATTCCAGCAATTCTAACCTGAAATCACAGCAACCAAAATCTTAGATTCCAGCCATATTAAATCCCGAAATCCTATGCCTAAATTTCCAACAATCAAAGCCACAAAAAACCCAGGTATACCAAATCTTAAATTTTAGCATTCCAAATTGAAATCCAAACCTAAAACTTGATATTCCAGCAGCCTATTACTAATTTTGTGAGTTGTAGCTACAAGTTAGTACTTTTTCTATTTGTCCTACATCAATTTCTTTTAGGAGTTCAAGAACTACAAAAATCCAAAATGTAGCAATTTACGCTTCAAACCATGTGATTAACCTCTGTAATAGTCACATCAACTTCCGCCATTATCTTTTGTGAAATTAATCCAGAAACTGTTTACTGTATTAAACCACTTTACAAGAAAGCCTCATATGAAAACGATCAATGTTCTTTTAACTGGAGAGGGGTCCAACTTACGTGTCCAGAGAAAACAATGTCAACATGATATTGATAAAGAAGAGCTTCCATTTCCTGCCTCATACATTCAAATTCTTGATAATGTGAGGAATAACTATTGTACCAAGGTGGATGCCATGCAGCTACAAGCCAAGGGATCTTAGTACGATCCACTTGGTATAGATCTTTCTTTAGCCAATCATACTGAGGACCTGGAATTAATAACAATGTAGCTTACTTTAAAAGCTGCAATGGATTTTGAAAGTGAGCTACACAACACAGTAACTTAAAAATCCTGAATCATGTAAATTCAATTTTCAAATGGCAATATGAAGAAATGAAATGACAAACCGGTAACGTTGTAGTCAACATATGCTCCCAACATGATAAAGTGTACACCTCCAGCATCAAAAGAATAGTAGAAGTTACTGTTGGAGCCGGACTCTTCTGATGGAAAAGCAAACCTAGTTGAATATGATCTGAAAGTTATACTAGAAGCTTGAGGTTCAATTTCATGGTTTCCTTCAATGACCATCATAGGAACTCTTGAAATCAGTGGCTCCATGAACCTGAACTTTTGAAAAGTAGTGTTAATGACAAGCCCGGATAGCCAGTTGTTTTAACTATAGTGAGATATCAATTTTGAAGCATCACTAGAGTGTAAAAAATGCATCAGTATACCACCAATTTGTATCGGAAAAAATAAAGATATAAAACTTACAAGTATCCGGTTTTGTTAATCTGATAAAACTTACAAGTACGGAATTTTGATTATGTATTTACCTCATTCCTATCCCTAGTCAAAACTTGATCCCCCAAGGATTCCAATAGAAATGTTACCTTCCCCAGCCATCCCAGCGAGGTTGATATGTCTCTCTTATAGGTGCATCAGGGAAAGCACATGAGAAGCATGAAGCTCCCTTCCCACCAGTTGTAAGATATTGATTTGCATATGTTAAATCTCCAACCATTAAAATCAGTGATGGATCATTAAAGATCACATGGTCTATGGTGGCTGATGAATTGCTTGTCAAACCTAGATCTCCAATAACTGCTATTCTACGAGGATATGAATCAGGCCTAGGCAATGGTAACATTTTAAAGGTGCGTTCTTCACTCATTGATGGGATCGAGCTATCTCCACACCTGTAATAATATTTTGTCCCAGGTTCAAGATCTGCAAGGGGAAAGACTCATCAAATAGAAAACCATTCAAGGTAAATGAGGGGTACAACTTGAAGTTGAAATAGACACATTAATCACATAAAAATTGAAACAATAATCTTTGATGCACAGCTCGCAGCATTTAGTTCCCACACAGCTGCCATCAATTGCTTCATTCTGGAAAACAAAACACTAAGCCATGAATTGCTTGTAAAATGCTGGAACCATAAAATTCAGGAAGATTTAACCAACATGATCACCTTCCACTACACATAAGCAACTACGTTGCAATAAAGGCTACTATGGGAAGTGTATCCATGATCGTAACCTTGATTTTATTAGTAAAAGAATGTTCAAGATGAAATACTTTAAGCACAAAATAGATTATTTAATCTTTTTTTTTGGATAAATGTAGATTATTTAATCTTGCATAAAAGGAAAAGCTAAAATAGTCAGATGAAAATAGATTACCAACTATTCATCACCGTGTTCATCAGAACTTACTGTTTAATCATTAACAGAATAAACTTGTTGCCATAATGAATGGAGATTGAAGATCCCCACCTCTCAATCATCCACTTAAGTGAAAAGGTATGGAAGAGTTCTTCTATCTATTTAGATCTTAGAGTTTAGTTTTCACTCGTCCCATAGGATTGAACAACTGCTTTGGAGCCTAACTATTTTATAGTTAAAAGGTTGAGGTTTATATAATTACCAACAATCCTCACGTGGTGAATGATAGCAGAGGTGTAGTTCTGAAGTCCCTCAAACGGATACAACTGACTGTAAACAGTCGAATTACCTCTCCGTTTACTTGTATATTTCCCACTTTCTTTACCATACCATACCTCACTTGCCACAGCAGCGGGATCAAGAGGAGTGACATTAAAACCAATCTGTGCGTCCCCTGAAAAATCCCAAACAACAACTACTCTAGGAAAAGAATTAACAAAAAATCCACCAAACCAAGTAGCAACATAATAGAGACAACACAAGGAATGATCAAACAAGAAATAGTAAACTACCAGTGACCCAAGAAACCCACATAGACGTTGGAGAAGAGAGTGCTAGTGCTATCTGCTCCGGGAAGTTGGAAGTGACATTCTTCTTAAGGCGTGGATGGTTCATGGGCAAGTCATCACTCCCTCTACGTAGCGAACTGTCAAAACTGCGAGTGAAAGGCTCAAAAGGTCCTTCGAGTGTGGTTGGTATACTTTTACTTGTATGATGAGCCATCACTACCCTTACAGTTGCTAGCAACAACATCGTTATATGCATCCTCCAAACTCCAAACTGAATCATTTTTATGGGCTGCCAATCGGGATTCGAAGCTTAATATGTTTTGGATTTCATTTATTTATCGAGTATTCATTTTCAAGGAAACGTGCAAGTTAAAAAGGAGGACGTCGGAATATTCCATTTATTGTTCAGTACTCCAAACCATTTACCTAATCAAGGGTGTAGGTAGCAGAAAAGGATGGAAACATGGAATAGAACATATACTAATCACCAAAATAATATAAAGATGGATTGGCATCATAATGACAAAACGGACATTATCAAAAGTAGCTTCTACACAAAACAGCGACGTTATCCTAATAAAATACAAAATTTGACAAGGTATAACTCGTAATAGCTTTTTATTTTATTATTGGATCGCGTGAATTTTTGCAAGATGGATCCAAGGTTTAATAAAGCTAAAGTTGATCCAGCGTATTATATTCATTTCTTTCTTCCATTGTTATTTGTTCCAGGTTGATAATGGCTGCTGCGGTGGTGCTTGTATCCTCGATAAGCAGCTGAGGTTCGTTTTCTTGGTTTTAATGAGTGAGGGAGGAAGTGGGTCCCTGTACCCCCAATAACTTTTAGCTTTCAGTAACTTATTCTACATAATCATACTTTCTAACCATTATACTTAGGTAGGTCGAAAGAAAGCACACAATTGAATGAAGGCTTGACACTGAGTTTTTCCTATTCAAATTGGAGATAAGGGCAATTCTGAAATCAAAAAGCCAATTAAATATGAATTTTTATTCCAAAATTAATAGAAAGATTATTTTTTATAGACTCATAAAAACAGTTTTGAAAATGGCTCAGAAATAATAACAAAATATGTAAACAAATAATTATATAAATAAAAAATCAAAATCAAAGATCAGAAAAATAAAAAATAAGTAAGCAAATAAATATTATTCTGTATGTAGAAACAATAGAATAAGGCTTCATTTTTCAAGGCTCAAAATAAAATAAGCTTAATAAGGTTCACAATTATAATTTTTTAAAATAACATGTGGACTTTTTGTTAAGGAGCTATGGATTCGTGCATCATATGTACAACAAGGCAGCATAAGTGTTGCAATCTAAATTCATATCCCATGACATCCCCAAAATTCCAGAATCTTAGTTGCATGCATACATAGATTATAAGAACATGAAATTTTAGCACTTGTATCTTTGATAATGCTCCTCCTTTTTTTAATCTTCACATTGTTTGGGTTGTAACAAACGCCAAACAACTTCCTTGATTACTCAAGAACACGCAAGGATGAAGAAGCAGTGTGTAAAAGTGGTTAGAGCACCAAACTAGATGAGTTCAAGTAGATGCTCAAATGAAGAGATAAATCAATATTATGTTGCATGTAATTAGATTCATGCAACAATTGCATAAAATGCATGAACAAGACTCAAGACTAATTCTTTCTAACTCTCGAACACTTCTGAACCCCTTATCCTCTCACTTAAGTGTGTATTAATTTGTTGGTCTTCGTGTACGTAAGTGAAAAACTCACTCGTGTACCATCTGTCAAGCCTTGGGTCACGATTGTGGCCTACTTCATTGATAGCCATGCACACTTTGTTTTTCATCCGATCTTTTATGCGTGTGACCCTTAAGCTCCCGGTTATTTTAGGCACTTGAATTAACTCTTAATCCGAGCAAATCATGGATAGTTTCATGCCACTTGAATTAACTCTTAATTCAATTAAATCATGAAGGGTTTCATGATGCCAATTTACTGGAATATAAGTGGATTAACACACGAACTCTTCGATAGTTAATTATCCGACTTACGAACCTTTTTATAGACAATTACTGTGTAATTTGTCCTTTTATCATTATATACCCCACTTGGTTCAGAGTATGGGCTATGTATCAACTCTCACTAAACTTACTACGTCACATCTAGTCCAAATGATGTTAGTTCTTGTCTTGAGATCTCATTACTCCATGTGTTATTGAAGACTCTCTTCATGACACATAACTGCTTTAGGCAGAGATTCTTGAATAATGATCCCAACAAAAAGCCTTGGGTATCATCTCCTTCTATTGGGAGTAGTGAGTCCTTTATTGGCTATCCAATTACCTTCGAATATCAATAGCTATACTCAATCACCACTCTAAAAGCGACCTCGTCTTGAGGTAACAAGGAATGATCTCAAAGCACAGGATCAGTATCAAGATATCCTTGAGTACCTTAAGTCTAAAAATATTTGCATCATTGCTACGATGAGGTTAATCATAGACATTTGATAGATTATCTATAAGATAATCTCATAGCAGGTCATCCGATGTACTTACTACTTTTAATAAACATCCACATGTTAACTCTAAACATCTCATACTTACAGTTTGTGAGATCTACTACCTGATCAAATTAAGGAGTATAACATGAGCTAGTCTATTTGGACTAATAATATCCTGTCTTATTAATCCTAGAGATTATTTAGATACTAATATAATTGCACATGATAGGAATCTCATTATAATGATCTTATTATCATTTCCTTCATGTTATGTTTTGTATCATGGATTTTATTAATTCTGTTGGGACCCGATCCGGAAACCGGATCCCAACTGGAAAACAGATAACGAACGTGATCAAAACCAAAACGAATTCAAATCAGATAACCGAAACACAAGATGCAGAAGCAAAAGTGAAAGGGGAATCGAAGCGAAAGCGAGTACAAAGAACGGAACGAATCACAACGAAATGCAGAATCGAATTGCAAATCAAAATCGAATTCAAACATATCGAACTGAAACAAATTCCGACATCCGAGAACAAAGAATAGAGAAACATGATCGAGTTGGAAACCATTGACTTACCTAAATCCGGTATAATTTTTTTTTCTTCTTCTTTTCTTTCCTTTCTTATTCAAAATCAAAACAAATAATTTCCACTCTTGGAAATTCCTCCTCATGCGAATCTCAATTCTTAATCATAATCTTCTTAATTATACAATCAATCCCAAAAATCCATCTTTATACCAATTTACTTATCGAAAATTGGGCAGCATAACGGCTGCTTTTCATAAAACCCAAAACCTGCAAGGGTTTAAAATGCACTCCTATATTCCCACACAATAACCAGTATCATCGGACACCCCGTCCGGAATCCAAATCACATTCATTCTCATATAAGATA
>JANSVB020000433.1:349057-359529 GCA_025504935.2 Erythroxylum haughtii | reverse complement strand
AATTGAGTTAAGTTGAAGTAGTGGGATTGGATGCCAGGAAGGATGTAGATCAAGTAGGAGGAGGACTAGGAAGAGGAATGATTTGTATATTTATATTAAAATTCTTTTTTCTTTAATACCGTGTATGAACTAAGAGAATGGTATACATTTTATTAATATCTTTTGAATAACATACAACAGACGACACACCATTTATACATGTATTATAATACTAAACTTGGAGCCACTAAAAGATAATTGAAGACAATAGGTGATAGCATCTTACTTTCATTTGTGTGCAGAAAATAATCGCCACTAATAAAAATTGTGAGGATTGAACTCAACTATAAAGATTTTATCAATGTCAAAAAATGATAAATATAAACAAACATAAATTGTTATAACATTTCAGAAACATAAATTTATGGAGAAGTGTTATAATTACAGAGTAGTCAAAACTATTACAAATAAGCACTTGCTTCTTCTTTGCTTTTTATTTCTTCTTCTAATCTCCACACTATCAAAAATAGGCCACAAAACATAGCAAGAGTCATTTGATGTGTTATTAGATTATGGGTCTCAGCTTTTATGATCACATGCCATTGTCGTCACCAATCACCACTATTTGTTGCCAAGTTATGGAGAGATATAAGTTTGTTCTTCTTACCTAACAAAAATAATGGACAACAACTTGTGGTCCAACGCATACAACAAAAATTGATACACAATTTTCAAAATATAAAAGCAACTCTTACCTTTTTCAGGGTGATCTTTATATGAAAACAGACCCGTAGATTCAATTTTCAGAACATAAGGCCTTTCAAAAGAAAATATCTCTCCATATCAAACTAGGGCAAAAATTCAATTAAGGGGGTTAAACTTTACATATCATTGAAAAGGAAGAATTATCTAATTTGCAAATCCCCAAAATATCATTGAGATTGCCACACTTTCGAAGAACGACTGGAAAAAAGAAAATTGTAAAGACTAACAACTAACAATTATGTTGAGTTTTTCCATTTTATAGGTGAAAATAGGACAGTGGGTAGTTGTGATTTAACAAATGGAGTTAAATGTAATAAATAAAAGAAAATCAGTTATAGCCCCCAAGAAACATCTTTCTCAGATATAATATCAAACTTCATTTATTTCTCAACTATTATCACACTTCATTTAATGAAATATCTATCTAAGATATGCTTTCATTAAATCAATAGACGGTGGGTAGTTGTGATTGCATACTGCAGGAGATAAATGCAATAAATAATAAAAGTTACTACATCCCCCATGAAACATCAGACTGGTTAAATCAACAGATACAAAACATATACAATCATAATACTCTATAGTCCAGTGATAAGAACAACGGATAAATTGAAGTCTCTTGAACCACATTGAAGCAATCGAAAATCTGAGTTGATATCTACTTCAAACAATCAAAACAAAACTAATGGGATCTTTCGTTCTTGTAAACGTTACTGATTATTGCAATATCTCTCTTAAACACCACCATAAAAGAAAGAAAAAAACATCAAGATTGCCAATGATTGTTGAATGGGAACACTAAAACTTACACATAAACCTGAATTCATTGGGTTGGATATTTAAGAGCTCCATGGCTATGACATTTTCTCTAAAACCTTAGAAAAAAACACACACTGAAGCGAAGAGATTAGAGTGTGAAAATCATATCAAAACCAGTAAAAAACAAAGAAGGAAACAATCATAGAATCTAACCAAGTATTCGATAGGCTTTAGCTTGAGCTCGATGGAAGAGAGAAGGAGATTAGAGGATTATGAAAGAAGGAAAATGGTTTAGTAGTTAAGAGGAGAAATTGTTATTGGGGCCTTGGTTACAGTGCTGCTCCAGTGATGAGAAAATCCCGTAACCTGAGAAAGAATAACCCTAGATTTGGACTATTGATCTAGTTAAGAAGAAGAGTAGAGAGAAAAACGAGAGTGATTCTTCTAGATAAAACGAGAGAGACGTAACGAGGTCAAAAGCTTATGACAAAATTGGTATTATGGGTTTAGGGTAATTAGTGCTGTTGTAGAGCAGCTTCTTATTTTTAGTTAGGTGGGTTGAATCAACCAACCCAACCAACCAACCACCAAACAAATTTATCAATTGTTTGACTAGTCAATAAGCTAAATATTAGCTAATCAGCTATCATCCAAACAAGGCCTAACATTCAAAACCAAACTCTCAAAACATTACACTTTCGACTAGCAACCACAAACCAATATGTTTTCTGGCAACCATAATATTCTCAAAGCTAATTCCAGAATTTTGGAACAATTCTGGTTTATGGTTTTTTAGATACTCATTATGGGTCTCAGGTGATTTAGGTTTTAAAGAGATTTCTTAGTAAGTGTATATACCTTTCAGACTTCGTAGGCTTTATTTTAATGTTTAACTATTAAACAATTCTTAATCACATTAACAGTGCAATACTAAATTGAATTAGACCTAAGGTATACAAAATTTCAATATAAACCTTTCAAATTAAAAAATTAATCAGATCTAAATCTAAATTTTAGGGATTTAATTTTAATTATAAAATTTAAGATCAAACAATTTAATAAAATTATATAATTAAAATATGACTTTGGTACCATTGTTGGGAAATAGGTACGTGATCTCATCCCGACTGTAGTGGAATAATTATAAAACCTTTTTGTGTTTTGATTTTTCAAAAACTAAGATCACTTTAATTCTATAAAATAATTAACACGTAAATCATAATAAAGCATAAATCTTAATTCGTACTTCATTATAAAGCTTGATCATATTCTTCTTGTATCCCTCAAATTATTTTCAAAATTGATCTATCTCAACCACTGTAGTTACATAAGTATTTTATCTCCCAAGGTATTCATACAATAGGTTGAGAAAATTGTATAACTTTTACAAAAGAGGGTTAAGAAGAAGTATTAGTATCATTAGAGCTTAAGCCTATTTATAATAAGATTTGGACATTTTAGTAATTTAATTAAAATTAAATTTTAATTTCAATTAAACTTCAATTAGATTTATAAATAATTCTAATTAAATACCAATTATGTCCAAATAAAATCCAACATGTTATATTCATGAAAATTTTCAAACTTTACAATCAAGTCAAAATTGATTAAAATATCTTTGCTCTCTTCAATCGGTTCTTTATATGAGACCTATTAGATTTCAAAAACTACGTTGGCAATGATTATAAATTTTATTTCTAATTCATAATTAAAATTAGATAACTTAAAACTCTTTTTAATTTATCTATAATTCTCCAATTAAACAATTTATAATCATAAAATAATATTAGTGTCTAACAATACATCATAACCACCTAAATATTTAAGAATGTCAAAATATTTTTAAATAACATTTACGTGCATGATTTTTCTGTATAATTCAATTCTTTCATCATACAATGTTCCAATTAAACATAAAGCATGAAATTAATTCTTACTTTATTTTGAGTCCAATCATATTAATTCTCCATCATTAGCTGTTGATTCAATCAATGATATTTGTAAACTATTTACAAAATGTCATTCTACCTTAGCCAAGGTTTTCTCGAATTAATACTAATCAAGAACAATATAACATCAAAATTCTACTTAATTGCTTTAGGTTGATAAATGTTATTTTGATCATTCAATTACCCTCATATAGTTCATTCTATATCTAATGACTATCAACTGAATGATCCATGATTATAATATGTCATAAATAATATCAAAACACTACAATCCCTATACAAGATAATTTTGAGGACATCAAGTGAAATGATCATTTATATAATTATTACAATGAAAATTTCCATAAACATATAAGTAATATTCTAAATGTATTTCTTATATTGGGTCAGTTAACTTGTTCTTTAATAGGTAACTACACATTTATTTAAGTATCTCTATACTTTAGTCTATGAGATTAACTACTTCCTTCATAAGGAAAAATATAACATGTGTTAGTCTTTTTACACTATATTGATGTCCAATCTTAAAACAATGACTAGGAATAATTTAGGGATAATACATACATTATGAATATCATAATTATAATCTTATTATAATTTCATTTGCAATGCATCATTATTTTATAGATTTTTTCATATATATCTGAACATTTACAAACTAAAGATTGTTTTTAAATAATTGTCACTAATCTATAATCAAACCGATTAACTATAGGACATAAACCAACATTACGAACTTCAAACCAATCTATAATATGAGACCTTAGAGAGAATAAAAGATAAATAACTTGAAGTACCGACTACAAGGAAAAGGCAACGAAAAAATAATTTGAGGTAATGACTAAAAGTGGTGAAGGTAAAAGTAAGAGATGATGTGAAGGATAGCGAAAATGTGCAAAAAATCATAATGGAAAATATAAATAAAAATTTTAATGAACGGCAAGGATATCACGCAAAATAAAAATAAAAAACGTGAAAGGGAGTGACCAAAGAAACTCTTCGGAGAACAAAGAGAAATCTTGTTAGCTTTTCTCTCTCTCTCGCTCTCTATTTTCATATTGGATATCAAAATTACACTTAGAATCCTTTTTGAGATTTCACTATACTTATCAAAGATACAAGTATTCTTTTCACCGATCCTTTTCAGGTCTCTTACAATAAGTATTCTTTTCAGACTTAGCCTCTTCAGGCTATTAACTTTTATTCCTTTTACTGAAAGATGTTTCGAGCTTTGTTACAGACAATAGTAGCTCTAAGTTTAGCACAATGAATAAATTTTCTAGTTTTTGAATCTCTAGCCTTTCTTAAAAATCACTAACTTTTTCAATCTTTGACTTTGATTCGTATTTATAGCCTTCATCTTCAACCGCTTCTTGATAACTGCTTCTTTCTTCTTATTTCTTGATCTTTGAAGAAACAGTTATTCAGTTGAGTTTTGTAACTTACTCAAACTGATTGATCATCTTACGTGGTATCGGGTCTTTATCTTCGATTCTTTCGTCTCATTTTCTCCTGTCTCATTTGCGGATTCGCTTCGTCTCATTTTGTTTTCTTCTTCCGTCTCATTTCTATCATCTCATTTTGCTTTTCTCCTTCCGTCTCATTTCTATCTTCTCATTTTGTTTTTTTTGTTTCCGTCTCATTTCTATCATCTCATTTTTGTATGTGCATTATTATTTGTTCTTCATCAAAATTATTAATCATAAAGTCATTTTTGACTTAACAACTCTCTATATCAAACTAGGGCAAAAATTCAATTAAGGGGGTCAAACTTTACATATCATTGAAAAGGAAGAATTACCTAATTTGCAAATCCCCAAAATAGCATTGAGATCACCACACTTCCGAAGAACGATTGGAAAAAAGCAAGTTGTAAAGACTAACAACTAACAATTGTGTTGTGCTTTTTCATTTTATAGGTGAAAACAAGACAGTGGGCAGTTGTGATTTAACAAATGGAGTTAAATGTAGTAAATATAAAAAAATTAGTTATAGCCACTAAGAAACATCTTTCTCAGATATAATATCAAACTTCATTTATTTCTCAACTACTATCACACTTCATTTAATGAAATATCTATCTCAGATATGGCTTCATTAAATCAATAGACGGTGGGCAGTTGTGATTGCATACTGCAGGAGAAATGCGATAAATAATAAAAGTTACTACATCCCCCACGAAACATCAGACTGGTTAAATCAATAGATACAAAATATATACAATCATAATACTCTACAGTGCAGTGATAAGAACAACGGATAAATTGAAGTCTCTTGAACCACATCCTACAAATCACATCCTACAATCCATAACAGTAAAAAACCTTCATTCGTACAACCTTAAAGCTAGTATCTAGATACCAAACTCTAAAACAAATATGCACAGAATAAGAGCAGATCCAAATGAAGAAAAAGGATCCTTCAATAATTTTATTTTTTGTAATCCTTTTATTAGGTCCCCATAACTAGATAACTAGGAAGATACACATCAATTTCAACAATTAACACAAATTTCTCAGAAACCAAAAGCCAATACCAATTAGGAACCAAAATAAAATAAAAAATCACAAATTGGAACCACACCCAGACTAAAGATAAGACCTTTGACTATCAAAGGAAAGAACACACAATTGACATAAGAATAAACAGATAATTAACTAAAAAGATAAGAAATTGATAGTTACATCTTTCTCAGATATACTATCAGACTTCATTTATATCTCAACTACTATCACACTTCATTTAATGACATCAACAAATACAAAATAGATTGGTTAAATCAACATATACAAAACAGATACAATCATAATACTCTACAGTGCGGTGATAAGAATAACGGATAAATTGAAGTAAGCACTTATAAGATAATTTCACTTACTTTTTGCATCAATAACCCTCTTTGCAAAAGATGGCAGATAGAAAGATGATGTGTGGATCTGAAATCAGCAACATCTAACTATCATTTCTTATCAATTTTTGGTTCTCAAGTGGAAGACAAAAAGATGCAAAATTTGGTAGAAAATAGTTGACAAACCTTTGAGTTGTAGAATTTTAATGGCGGGCTCTATTTATCAATAGCTTCCATAGTAATTTCAACATGGGAAAGACTAAAACGAAGGCTAAAACAGCTTACATTAACCATCATCTTATCTATTTAACATATATCAATTTGTTTAACAGAAGAATGTCGAGCAACTTCCCACAGAACCCCTCCATCTCCTCTGCTAATTACAAAAACCTACAATTACAAATGAAAAAAAATGAGGGAACAAAATGAAGAAACTTTATAGTTAAGTTTTCCAATGGCAAGGTCTTCAGAAAATTGAACTATGTCAGTAAGTTACTTTCAACAAGTTAGAATAACAAATAGGTACTTTGACTGCTGGTAAAATTTTAACATTATTGACTTCAACTCTTCTCCCAAATATTTCATAACCCTCAAGGTATGATCTTAAAGTGTCAAATTACAATATGATCTCCCTAAAGGAAATCTTCATGCATGCTACTCCTTGGTTCTAAAGTACAAAGTAAAGTTCTAAGGAGTGGTCAAGGTTTGCAATTATAGAATTTAGCAGTTGTAGATCATGTTATACTATAAATTGCAGGCGTTACAATACGGATTTTTCTTCAAAAGCACCATATCCTATTGGAAATTTTGTAAAACATAAGGTTAGAGCATATTGGTGGGATGTAAAACCAACCCTCTTGGCCAACCAAATTGAAGCAATCGAAAAACCCAGCTGATATCTACTTCAAACAATCAAAACAAAACTAATGGGATCTTTCGTTCTTGTAAACGTTACCGATTATTGCAGTATCTCTCTTAAACTCCACCATGAAAGAAAGAAAAAAAACATCAAGATTGCCAAAGATTGTTGAATGGGAACACTAAAACTTACACATAAACCTAAATTCATTGGGTTGGATATTTAAGAGCTCCATTGCCACGACACTTTCTCTAAAACCCTAGAAGAAAAAAAACACACATTGAAGCGAAGAGAATAGAGCATGAAAATCATATCAAAACTAGTAAAAAAAGCAAAGAAGGAAACAATCATAGAATCTAACCAAGTATTCAATAGGCTTTTTCTTGAGCTCGAGGGAAGAGAGAAGGAGATAAAAAGATTATGAAAGAAGGAAAAGGGTTTAGTAGTTAAGAGAAGAAATTGTTGTTGGGGTCTTGGTTACAGTGTTGTTCCGGCAATGAGCAGATCCCGTCACCTAAGAAAGAATAACCCTAGATTTGGACGATTGATCTAGTTCAGAAGAAGAGTAGAGAGAAAATGAGAGTGATTCTTCTAGAGAAAACGAGAGAGACATAACGAGGTCAAAAACTTACGACAAAATTGGTATTATGGGTTTGGGGTAATCAGTGTTGTTGTAGAGCAACTTCTTATTTTTAGCTAGTTGGGTTGAATCAGCCAACCCAACCAACCAACCACCAAACAAATTTAACAATTGTTTGATTAGTCAATCAGCTAAATATTAGCTGATCAACTATCATCCAAATAAGGCCTAACATTCAAAACCAAACTCACAAATCATTACACTTTCACCCATTAAACTCCCAATCCATCTGATTATTTATTTTACTAGCAACCACAAACCAACATGTTTTCTTTCAACCATAATATTCTCAAAGCTAATTCCAGAATTTTGGAACAATTCTGGTTTATGGTTTTTTAGATACTTATTATGGGTCTCAGGTGCTTTAGGATTTAAAGAGATTTCTTAATAAGTGTATATACCTTTCAGACTTCGTACTCTTTATTTTAATGTTTAATTTATTGTTTAACTATTAAACAATTCTTAATCACATTAACAGTTCAATATTAAATTGAATTAGATCTAAGGTCTACGAAATTTCAATCTAAACCTTTCATATTAAAACATTAATTAGACCTAAATCTAAATTTTAGGGATTTAATTTTAATTCTAAAATTTAAGATCAAACAATTTAATAAAATTATATAATTAAAATACGACTTTGGTACCATTGTTGGGAAATAGGGACGAGATCTCATCCCAACTGCAGTGGAATAATTATAAAACCTTTTTGTATTTTGATTTTTCAAAAACTAAGATCACTTTAATTTTATAAAATAATTAACACGTAAATCATAATAAAGCATAAATATTAATTCGTACTTCATTCTAAAGCTTGATCATATTCTTCTTGTATCCCTCAAACTATTTTTAAAATCGATCTATCTCAACCACTATAGCTACATAATTGTTTTACCTCCCAAGGTATTCATACAATAGGTTGAGATA
The DNA here is from genome assembly GCA_025504935.2 of Erythroxylum haughtii. Taxonomy (NCBI): domain Eukaryota; kingdom Viridiplantae; phylum Streptophyta; class Magnoliopsida; order Malpighiales; family Erythroxylaceae; genus Erythroxylum; species Erythroxylum haughtii. The sequence continues at coordinate 350,803 of JANSVB020000433.1, read as the reverse complement.
ACTGTATAACTTTTACAGAGAGAGTTAAGAAGAAGTATTAGTGCCATTAGAGCTTAAGCTTATTTATAATAAGTTTTGAACATTTTAATAATTTAATTAAATTTTAATTTTAATTTCAATTAAACTTTAATTAGATTTATAAATAATTCTAATTAAATACCAATTATGTCCAAATAAAATCCAATATCTTATATTGATTCTTATTTATTAAATATTCTATATTTAATCATGAAAATTTTCAAACTTTACAATCAAGTCAAAATTGATTAAGGTATCTTTGCTCTCTTCAACCTGTTCTTTATGTGAGACCCATTAGATTTCAAAAACTATATTGACGATGATTATAAATTTTATTTCTAATTCATAATTAAAATTAGATAACTTAAAACTCCTTTTAATTTATCTTTAATTCTCTAATTAAGTAATTTATAATCATAAAATAAGATTAGTGTCTAGCAATACATCATAACCACCTAAATATTTAAAAATGTTAAAATATTTTTAAATAACATTTACGTGCATGATTTTTTTGTATAATTCAATTCTTTCATCATACAATGTTCCAATTAAACATAAAGCATGAAATTAATTTTTACTTTATTTTGAGTCCAATCATATTAGTTCTCTGTCATTAGTTGTTGATTCAATCACTGATATTTGTAAATTATTTACAAAATGTCATTCTACCTTAGCCAAGGATTTCTCGAATCAATACTAATCAAGAACAACAAAACATTAACATTCTCCTTAATTGCTTTAGGTTGATGAATCTTATTTTGATCATTCAACTACCCCCATGTAGTTCATTCTACATCTAATGACTATCGACTGAATGATCCATGATTAGAATATGTCATAAATAATACCAAAATATTACAATCCCTATACAAGATAATTTTGAGGACATCAAGTTAAATGATCATTTATATAATTACTACAATGAGAATTTTCATAAACATATAAGTAATATTCTAAATATATTTCTTATATCGGGTCAGTTAACTTGTTCTTTAATAGGCAACCACACCTTTATTGAAGTATCTCTATATTTTAGTCTATGAGATGAACTGCTTCCTTCATAAGGAAAAATATAACATGTGTTAGTCTTTTTACATTATATTGATGTCCAATCTTAGAATAATGACTAGGAATAATTTAGGGATAATACATACATTATGAATCTCATAATTATAATCTTATTATAATTTCATTTGCAATGCATCATTATTTATAGATTTTATCATATATATCTGAACATTGACAAAATAAAGATTGTTTTTAAATAATTCTCACTAAACTATAATCAAACCGATTAACTGTGGGACATAAACCAATAATATGAACTTCAAATCAATCTATAATATGAAACCTTATTGTCTGTTTGGTTAGCGTCTTCAATATGCAGAGACAGGACGAGACAGAAATCTGAAGATGGAACAAGACAAAAATTGGAGACAGTGAGGTGTTTGGTTGTGGTGGACAGAACAGAGGAAATTGTTCTCGTCTTCAGGACTGAAATGTGTTTGGTTGCAGTGGACAGAACAAAATATAGTATTAATGATGAAAATGCCCCTTCAGTATAATATATTGGAAAGATGTAATTCATTGATTATTTTATAATTTTATCAATATTTATTTGAAGTGTATGTGTAATTTGTTAATTACGATAAAATAAAATGAGAAATTAGGCGTATTTATTGAAATACGAAACCTAAAAATTAACTATCTTACAAGTTAATTATCTTA
>JANSVB020000433.1:327211-337348 GCA_025504935.2 Erythroxylum haughtii | reverse complement strand
TAGGGTTACATCATTATGCCTTATATATTCTTTTCCATTTAGGGTAACTCTAGGGTTTTTAGAGGTCCCAAAAACTTGAAAAGTTCCTCAAAAACATAAAACGAGATGGTTATCTTCACTATTTGTCATGATCGTGGCACATTGTTTCATCTTCTATCATGATTGTGGCCTGGCCCCAGGTTCGACTTTGAGCTTTCTCTAAATCATCTCTGGTCTTCAATATTTTCCTTGAAACATTAGCAAACGCATCAAGGAACCTTAAACATATAAAATTAAAACTCAATAGGGTGCTTTAACCCATAAAACACTCAAAACACAAATACTTAACTAAATAACAAAATCCTAACCTAAACATGCACTAAACATTAAATTTAACCACTAAACACATCCTAAACTAGCGACTAAACATTATGCAATCTACCACTATTACGTCTCATACCATTCCCAAACCAGCGGCCATATTGAGGTATCTAACAAAGAAATCAATTTGACCCTAGAGAAAATAGTTAAACCTAGTAGGAAGGATTGTAGCTTAAGATTGGAAGATGATTGTGGGCCTATAAGACAACTTATAAAATGCCAATTTTTTAAATCCCTATATAGACTAGTATTTGGGAAGTCATGACATATTCCTGTGGAGTTGTAACATAACACAAAACATACAGGGCTATCAAGCATTGTAACATAAACATTGATGAGATGAGAGTCTATAGAAAGCTATAATTGTAACAGTTTGAAAAGATGCATAACAACTTTTATGAGAATGCAAGGATATACAAGGAAAAGACCAAAGCTCTCTATGATAATATGATTTTAAGAAAAACTATTTGTTATTGTTCAAAAAGTTATTCTTTATCATTCCATATTGAAATTACTCCTAAGTAAGTTACGTCTTTATTGGGTGTGTCCTTTTGTGGTTTTTAATGCTTTTCTATATGGTTAAATATAGATATAAAACTTGAAAACTAGAAAGACAATTAAGATTAATGGTCATCGACTGAACCCAAGCAAGGAATGTGGAAGTAGAGATTTTTGAAGACTTGGATCACATCATGTTAAGAAGAAAACATTGAGTTTAGCCAACAATCATAAACAAAGGCACTAGTTGGAAGGAAACCTAAGGAGAGTTTGTTCCTTTTCCTTTAGATTTTCATAATTATTGCTTTTGTTACATACTCCATTTCTTACTTTTAATGTTATGATGGGGACAATAGAAATTTTAAGTGTGGGGGTGGGGAAATTACTTCTTATATTTATTTTAAGTTATTTTTGGGTGGCTTTAAGTTCTTTTTTAATGTAAAAAAATTCTCTCCTTTTCAATTGCTTTTAGGACTATATATTTATAATCTGAGAGTATAATTAATTAGAAAAATTTAGAAACCTTGGGCATATATTTTTACTATTGTGATTGGTCAATGTACGAGTAGTGACTAATGGGTAGACATAAGTCAATGAGATTTTCAGCCTTTTAGAATAACACATCTATATCAATCTCGTTGTCTTTTGTTTATGTATAACCTTTATAACCTGTACAACTAACTTTACATTGATTTTCTATTCAAGATCACATTTTTACAATATGCATTAACATGGAAATGATATAGACATTCTTTTAATTATGAGCTACAATATCCAAATAGCCTATCTAATGATACAATTTTATCTTTTGTTAAGCCTCTTAAGCTTTATGTGCCTCTTAATTTTTTTTAACCACATTCTGAGCCCTTAACTCAACAAATTGTCTTACCCAAGCCAATCATTTGTGATTGTTGAGTTTTGTGGATTTACAAGAAAATAAGGTTAGAATTATGCATATATACAAGTTGGTTATAATTAATGGAATGTGATTTTTATCTCTTATCAATGAATTCCATCGTTGATGTAGTTTCTTTCAATTTTTGTCTTTATTGAGCAAAAGAAGAAAAATAAATAAAAGAAAAAGAAAAGGATAATAAAAAAGAATTTATCAAGGAGGAAAATCATTTGTTTTGCAAAGTAATTCAAGTTAGTCTTTCCTCCTAAAGTTGTATGAAATGGGTGAATTGATTAGGAAGCAAATAAGGAAGAAGTTGTTGTGAAGGTTTACTCCTTATGGTTATAGGGTATTGTTCATAATTGTTTTTATGGGTGATTCCTTCTAATTCCTTATGCTTCATATGCTTTGTAGTATGGAGGCTTGAATCTAATTTGTGAAATAGAGTTTTTGCATTCATCACAGTGGATGGTACCTAGTTTTGAGTAGATGTCAATTTTTATACTTGATAATCCATTTAATGTTTTTCTTTCTTCACTAGTTTTAATGAATTTTAAACTACATGACCCAAATACTTCTCACCTTAACCTTTAGCCCAATTACAACCTTGAAAAGTCCTTTGATTCATGATTATGCGTATGAATCTTTAGTGATTGAGATCTAAAATGATATTGAAAGTTATGGAATGTCTTGATCATGACAGATGTTTGGGTGTACCTATAGATTTATCTTATTTTTAAACATAAATTATCAAATTCTACCCATATATTGCTCAATTTTTGAAGTGAATATTTGTTGATTCATCATGAGTAAAAGCATTGAATGTTTAGTTCTTTCCATGGTTTCAAAAGTTATCACTCTTGTCTTATGAATATTTATTTCTTGCAAAATATGGTTAAAGAAGAAGTGCTTTAATTTAAATTTGGTTTTTGGTTTTACCCAACAATAGTCAAATGCTAAATGTGGGAGAATTTGATAAGCACTTGATTGACTATATATATACTTCCTAATTCTTAGTGATTAGTGTTATGTTGTGCTTAAGATACTTATTTTGGTTCATATTTTATTTTAGGTATAAGTTGGAGAAACAAAAACCAAAATGAGCTAAAAAATATCTGTGAAGCTGCTGTTAGATCTTATTTTCCTTCGTGGAAACAAAAAGAAGATGAATTAGGTTGAAGATGGGATAAAGAATGAACGAAATGAAGTTATTGCAACTTACACGACCATATATAGGACTATGTAAGTTGCTGAAAGCATGTAGGCGCACAAAGATGCAATTTTAAGCAACTCTACATCCTAAGTGACTATGTATGGACTTACACGATTGTGTAAGTTAGCTACACAACCATGTAAGTGGCCATGTATCTTCCTGTCAACGTGTAAGTTCACAATTCTTGCAATTTTCACACACATAGTTAACTTCACTCCTATGTAGATGATCGTGTATTGTGACAAAACCATAATTTTTACTATAAAAGGGCATTTAAGAGGCCAAATAATGCATGAAGACTTTAGAGATATGAAAGGGGGCAGATTTCTTCCCCTTTAGAGAGCCATGAAGAGCTAAATTTTATCCCTTTAATTCAAAGGGGATATAGAGACCCAAAAACAAGTTTGGGCATTGATTAATCTAATGATGTTGTTCTCACTTTTTTTGGGAATTGATTGTGTTATTCTATAATTAACTTGTTAGGGCCTATGTATGAATGATTTAGACACTTCAAATAGATTATTTATATATGAACCATTGCTAAAATCTTGATTACAATACATAACTGTTGTACATCTAATTCACCTATAGTAAACTAAAATTCGAGCATCAATCAGGACAACATAGCATAGTTTAAATTACCTAAGCTTATATGGTTGTTGGTTAGATTTACTTGTTTTCTATTATGCAACGTGATTGTCACACTAAATCTAGAGAGTTTACTCTAGGTTGTCAGATAGCTAGACTTAATTAAAGTTCTTATTTTAATTAGATACAACTTAAGGGATAAAAAAAGGGGATGCTAGAGCTTGTTGGTAATCTACAATTAATATTTTCAAAGAAAGGTACAAGAACAATATGAAATTAATTGCACTCTTTCGTGTGATGGTTAAGATTAAAATGTGAACTAGACTTGAAACCTATCAATTAATCCTAGTTACTTTGTACTGTTTGATTTGATTTTTCTTCAATAGTTTAATTTTACTTTATTTATTTAATTTAATTCAACTAAAACCTATCCCTGTAACCATTCCTAAACACTAATTTATTTATTACAAAAGCTAGACATGTAATTTTTATGGATACGATCCTTGCTCACCAATACTATAAACTTAGTTGTCAGAGTTAGGTTTTGTTTTCTAGTGTGTTCAATATGTATCAGTGAGAAACAAGAGAATAGGGGTGAAAAGAGTTCAAAAGTATGAGGAAACTACATTTGATCAAACTTGAATTAAATAAACTCAATGCAAAAAGTCCTTACACATCATATAAAATGTTGAAGTTGCTAAATTAAGAATGATCTTATCCTACAAAAATTTGCACCAAAATCCAACAGACCATAAATCATTCGAAGAAGAGAAGAATGATATGAATGAATACATAAGAGCTAAGAAGTCCATAGCTCTATCATGAAACAAAAAAATTGAATAAATTGGATCTAAAAAGGAGAAAAAATACACTATTTTTCCATAACTAAGCTAAAAGGTGAGCAAGTTAAAGCTGAATGAAGAGGTTTATTGATACTTTAGTGAATTCCTTAAAAATCAGGAAAATAATAAATCCTTAATTCCACTGCTAGGATCCTTCATTAGTCATTAAATAAGCATATGCTGTTCAACTACTGCTTAGGAAATTGAGAAAATTGTTTTTAAACTAAACCCTCATAGAGCTCCATATTTAGACGGTCTCAATAACTATTTCTTCAGCAAAGTACGGTCCCTTATTAGGAACTTAGTAATTGATGCAATTTCTAAATTTTTTGAAAATGGAAAGATGTTAAAAGAGCTTAATAATAAATTTATTTGCACGATCAGTATAAGATTCCTAATCTAGATTCTTCAAGTAACTTTAGACATATATTATGTTGTAATTTTGTTTATAAAATCATTTAAATGATACGTGCTACAAGATTGAAAATGGATTTGCACCATTTGATTAAAGATTCATAAGGAGCATTCTTAGAGGGTAAAACAATTGGGGATGATATTATATTAGCTTAAGAACTATTTAGTGGCTATACAAGGAAAGGATCACCAAAGAATTGTGCATTGAAAGTTCATTTTAATAATGCTTTTGACACAATTGGCTAGGATTTCACTATGCAATTGCTTTAGGTTTATGATTTTTTAGATAACTCTAGAAATTAGATTAATGAGTAAATAACCTCAACATCCTTTAGCATCCTAGGAAATGAGGAACTAATAAGACTTTTTAAAGGGAGAAATAGGTGGAGGTAAGGGTATCCACCACCTCTTTATATTGTTCATAAAGGCACTATCTAAACTGTTAAGACATAATATATCCTTTAATCTAGTGTCTGGTTACCATAGCAAATGTGACAAAGCTAGCTAGTTAGTTTGTCATTTGTAAATGACCTTTTAATTTTCTATAGGGATAGATTATAGGTCAATATACAAAGTCATTACAACCTTGTAAATATTTAAGGATCTTTAAGGTTTAGGTGTGAACTACAACAAAAGCCAACTAATATTATCCTTAAGTGCCATGGCTAAAGATAAATGGTGATCTAGAATTTTAGGATTCTAAGTAAAACAACCTCCTTTTACCTATCGTGGGTGATCATGGTTTAGCTGTATGTAAGTTTTAATTATTAACCCTCAATAATCCACATGTTGAAGGTTCATTAGCGTAATACCAAAGGTGTCGATCCCACGAGGAGGGAACTAATCTAATCTTAAAATCTAGGGTCAGAACAAATAACAAAAATTCAAGATGCAATAAAACTAAAATGAGAATTTAATTCAATCAATCAAATTAAGAATCAAACAAGAAAATACTAGTTACTATGCAATTGCAAAACACCCAAGAGTCAACTAAAAGAAATTAGTAATTGAGAGAAAGAAAATTTTATCTATCCTTAATGCCAACCTAACTAATTATGAATTATTGGATTGTTAGTTCTAGACTATCCTAGGGTTGATTACTCTCTCTTGAGCTATAACCATTAATCCTAAATCTTAAACTCTAATCAAATTATGGAGGTTGCAATCTCTCAATTCACAATCTATCTAAAACCCTAATTAGTTCTGAAGTTCTCTAATAAACTATCAAAAAGCTATGCAGGATCTCTCTTCGCATAATTTCTTGATTTGATTCAATTCTAGTTTCTACTAAATCACTTAACTCTCGTTAGTATAATTTAATCATTTTTATTCAATTCATCCTCTCAGTTTATTATTGAATTATGCAATCATATAATTAAACCACAATAATATCTAGTAAACATATAAATAATCAAATTCTCATTAATTCAAGAATAAAATTTCAAAGGTGAGTGTAGAACATTCTCGACATTCTAGATCCTATCATTAACTATTCAATCTAATTCTATATAATGACAAAACGAAAATAACAGAAAATACAATCTAAAATGGACGACGGGATGAAGCAACATCGGGAAACCTCCTGATCCTATAAGTACTTTAAGTCAGCTTCTTCTCCTCTTCTTTCTTCCTTCTTCCCTTCCTCTGTCTCTCGATGATCTCTGTAGGGTTTCTCAAGGTGGATGATCCAAAACCTATCTCTCTTCCTCTTTTGTTATTCTTTAAATATCCTCTTGTGTTTTGGGTAACCCTAAGGTCTGAAATGTCCAAAAAATCCCTCGAAACTTGACATTCTTGAATGTCTGTGCATATGCCCAACCCGGGCCAAGACCGTGGTCCTGTAGGTCAAGATCGTAGGCCATTCCTTGGGCTTATGTCAAAATCGTTACATGTAGGACACGATCATGGTCCAACTCTGGTGCTTCTGTCACAATCGTGGCCTGACATGCCAAGATCGTAGGTCATTGTTTCAGCTCAAATGTTTCCGAAACTCCTTCGTTCTTCAATGTTAGCCCTGAAACACCAGTAAACACATCAAGGTGCCTAAAAAACATAATATTTAAGCTAAAGACTTGTACTAACCCATAAAACACTTAAAACATAAATAATTAACAAACTAATATAATTCTAACCTAAACACATACTAAATGATTGAATTAATAGCTAAACATATATCAAACTATGCCCTAAAACATGATATAATTTACACTTATCAAAATCCCCACACTTAAACATTTGCTTGTCCTGAAGCAAACAAAACAACAAACAACACAAAATCACAAAGCACACAATGGAAGCTTTGGACTACATATAAATATTAATCAAGACTTAAATGTCAAGTTTATTTGCCCCTTTTAATTGTACACACACATTAATAATTATTTGGTCCTTTAAACTTTGTAACTAATCCTAAGAATGTTTTCATGAACATTTAAACTATTTATAAGTTCGATAGGTTTTTATTAGAAAACATTTTTTATTACTTTTGACATGAAAGCACACATTTTTTATGCATTTAGATCTCATTACTTAGCTACATTATATTCTCAACTGGCTACTAGCTCTATTCATAACCTAAAGGCCAGTGGAATAGTTATTTATTTAAAATTTACAATTTACTGCCTACATCGTTGCTTTAGCTACTCATTTTCATGAAAAAAATACTAGCTAAGTTACTTAGTCGAAATACCTAAAATTATGAATGAATGTGACAACTTATAGGTGATAAACTAACACTAGATGCTAATTAACTTGCATATTTTAGCCAAAGAACCTAGATCATTAATTTTGCGAGCTAATGACTCTTCACAACCTAATAGATTATGTCCAAAATTAAATCTATTTTAATCCATGACAACTTCACACAATTCACAATATGAAACATAAACAAACTATCATACAATATGTAAAATTAACATTCAAAGCAAGACACACAACCCTCCCCACACTTGAAGACTAAATTTAAAAGAAAAGGGTTAGAAATAAGGCCTCACAGTGATGGAAGGAACATATAAAAATAAAACAAAAATGAAATAAAGACTAAATTTAAAAGAAAAGGGTTAGAAATAAGGCCTCACAGTGATGGAAGCGGAGATGGTGTCAGACGTGGCAATTGGATGCCTTAAGCATCAAAATATCGATGAATCTAACGTATATCTTGGCTTTGATGTCATTGTATGTGGGCCATCTCCTTCATACTTCTAGAGTTCTCTACAAATGTATCTATAATTACCTTGGTATTGGCAGAGATTTATTGAGCATTTTCTTCTAACCAGGTTCTTCTGTGTCTTCTTCCTCCTCGGACTCCTCACTAGTTGAGTCCTCTTCTGCCTGCTAAGGTGGCGTTGTGCTAGAACTCACTTGGCTGGCCTTGATCTTCACATAAGTCATTTAGCTGATGTCTCGGAGTCCATATTATGGGACTTTAGGATTTTAGCATGCCACAAATGATGGTGATTTAGAAAATCAGGGGGATAGACGATTAATCCACTACAATCCACGCCATAGTACTCATCAATGGCAGAAACTAAGTACCCCATACCCAAATTGTTGCTCCTCTTACATAAAGTTGTAGCAATAACATTAAGCACATATATGGAGGTGTACACTAGGATGTTGTGATCCATGCTCCACAATAGAACAAGTTCCTTTTTTGAGCACTTGTTGGTTTCTAATTTGTCAAAAACCATTTGACACATGAATTTATGCAAAAAAAAATGCTCATGGGTTCATATAATGTTGTTATGGGCGTTTTTAGCATCGAATTATTCTAACCCAGTGAGCTCATTCTAATAGCGAGAAATACGAAAATCATCATGCTAATCGATAATGGAAGATTTAGGGAATTCACAAATATCACACATGATTTCAATGTTTAACTTATAAGTCCATCCCTGCAACCTAAACCACATTTCCTTAGGGTTACTAGGTTTCAAATGAAGGAAAGTAAAGAATTCGAGAGTGAACTCCTGGTAGACAGGATATCATAAGTGTATAAACTTGGCCCGTTGAATTCTTTCTGCTAGATTCTCTACCTTATCTCACAATTCTAGCCTATCAAGCATATCAATATCAAAATATTTTGGGACTACTATTTGTTTAACATTAAGGGATTGGAAATGAATACCTTCCTCCTTTGTGTAGATTGGGAAGGGTATCTGCCACCCTGTTTCTTTACCCTCATCTCAAGACTTGATTTCGTCCTGATGATTGATTGTGCTTCGCTGACTGCTTGATGCGCGGTATACTAGACTACAAGTAGGTACAAGTTAGAATAAAGTGAAGATTTATAAGTTGGTTAGAGAGAAGTTAGAGTGTTTAGAGGTTCTAACTTAGAGAGATAAAGTTAAAAATGAAAGTGAGTGAAAAAATGAAGTATGAAATGAATATATAGGTGAAGGAAGGGTAAAATGGTAAAATTTTAGCAGAAAATCGGGAAGAACAGATTACCGAATTCAGTTTCTATTCATTAAAGAATCAATGGAGCAAGCAATGGTCTACGGAAGGCATGTAGATTTTGAATCTCTGAGGAGAGATGATATGGATATCAAACCAGAGATTGTAGAAGCCGGTTGGAGGAAATTCTTCCAGGTACGGGAGTATGTATATCAAAATGAAGTGTATGAGTTTTGGAAGAATGTGCAGATGGTGGACAAAGCTATTGTTTCTACATTAGACGGACTGTCTATTATTGTAATAATAGAGTTGATCAAGAAGGTGACCGGATGTCCATCTGTTGGAGAGAAGCTAATGAGCAAAGCCAGATGGATGAAAAAGGTCAGTTTAAGGGAAGACGAAGTCAGTAGACAGTTGTATGGAGTTAATGACCCAACGGAGAGGAAGACCTCGAGTCTGGGGCCGAAGGCTAGGGTCTTACATGCGATTCTGTTCAACTGCGTCTTACCTAGAGCAGGTTCAAGACATTTGGTGACTACTCTGGATGAACAATTCCTATTCTACCTGCTGAATAGTCAACCCATAGACTTACCATTTCTGATTTTTCAGTATATGGTTAAGGGGATTAAGGATACTAACAGTTACTCGTACGGAATATTGTTAACAAGGATTTTCAGGGAGTCTAGAGTCCGTCTTGACAGAGGAATCAGACGAATGGTGCCTGTAAAGAGTGTTATCGACTCAGGTACAATAAGAAAAATAGGCTTGAAGAATCTGGACAAAGTAGAAGCAGATTATGAGAATAAAGCTAGAACTGAGGGGGAGCGGATACAGAAGAAGTCTCCTACAAAGAGTTCTAAATCTCAATCCAGTACAAGAATGCTCGTGATTGAAAGAAGGAGATCATATGAAGAAGTTTCAAAGGAAAAGAT
>JANSVB020000433.1:305312-318437 GCA_025504935.2 Erythroxylum haughtii | reverse complement strand
CAGATTTCAAGAAGATTTACTATATGTACATTGGGATCTTCATTCATTAGTCTATATAATTGTGCATTATGTTGAAGCATGTTTAGGAGGCTTGGTTTAATTTCAAAAGAGGCTACTTGTACAAGTGGCCTAGCTACTCCTTGGTTAGTCACATTGAACCCTAGTCTCATGAAACCCATAAAGGTTCTTTGTTAACGTCCTTGGTTCGCTTCGTGATCCAAATATTGCTGAAATTCCTCAGTCATTGTTGCTTTTGTGATTTCTTCTTCTTCCCGTCGAGCATTCTTAATTGATCATTCTAATCGAGTGATATCTAACTTTAAATTTTCACTTGTATGACTCAAACTTCTCGTAACTCTTGTTTTCATACAAGAGCATGGATTCATAAATAGAAAGAAAGATCATAAAATAAAAACTAAATAACACGCCTGAAATTAAAGAATTAAACTAATCACCTCCCGAGCAACGGACTTGATCGTGATTTGATTATATGTAAGTTTTAATTATTAACCCTCGATAATCCGCAAATGCATGGTTTGTTAGCATGGTATCAAAGGTGTTGATTCCACGAGGAGGGAATTAATCTAATCCTAAAATCTAAGGCCATAACAAATAATAGAAATTCAAGAAGCAATGAAACTAAAACAAGAATTTAATTCAATCAATTAAATTAAGAATCAAACATGAAAATACTAATTTCTAATCAATTGCAACACACCAAAGAATCAACCAAAAGAAATTACCAATTGAGAGAAAGAGAATTTTACATATCCTTAATGCTAACTTAACTGATTATTAATTATTGGATTGTTGGTTCTAGATTATAATAAGGTTGATTACTCTCTCTCGAGTTATAACCATGAACCTCAAATCATAAACTCTAATCAGATTATGGAGGCTGCAATATCTCAATTCACAGCCTATCGAAAGCCCTAATTAGTTCTAAAATTCGCTAATAAACTATCAAAAACCTATGTAAGATTTATCTTTTCACAATTTCTCAATTTGATTCAATTCTGCTTTTTATTAAATCAACTAACTCTTGTTAGTCCAATTTAATCGTTTTTCATTCGATTCACCCTCTTAGTTTATTATCGAATTATGCAATTACATAATTAAACCACAACAATATCCAATAAGCATATAAACAATCAGATTCTCATTAATTCAAAAATAAAATTCTAAAGGTGAGTTTAGAATATCCTCGACATTCTAAATCCTATCATTAACTTTTCAATCCAAATCTATACAATGATAAATATGAAATAACAGGAAATGCAATCTAAAATGGATGACGAGAGGCAAAGACATCGGGAAACCTCCTAATCTGGGAAGTACTTCGAGTCAACTTCTTCTCCTTTTCTATCTTCCTTCTTCTCTTCCTCTATCTCTTGATGATCTCTCTTTAGAGTTTCTCAAGGTGGCTGATGCAAAAGCTCTCTTTCTACCTCTTTTGCTGTTCTTTAAATATCATTTTGTGTTTTGGTAACCCTATGGTTTTTTCGGGGTCCAAAATGTCAAAAAAAATCCCTCAAAACTTGACATTCTTGAGTGGCTAGACGTCTGCCCGACACAGGCCACGATTATGGGCCATTCCCTAAGCTTCTGCCACGATTGTGGCATGTAGGTCACAATCATGGGCAACTTTGGTGCTTTTGTCACTATCGTGGCCTGACATGCCACAATCGTGGGCTATTGTTTTAGTTCAAATGTCTTCGAAACTCCTCCTTTCTTTAATATTGACCTTGAAATAGTAACAAACACATCAAGGTACCTCAAAAACATAATATTGAGACTCAAAGACTTGTACTAACCCATAAAACACTTAAAACATAAATAATTAACAAACTAACACAATTCTAACCTAAACACATACTAAATGATTAAATTAACAACAAAACACATATCAAAATATGCCCTAAAATACAATGCAATTTACACTTATCATTGTGGGCTACCTGTCTCTACAAAAAGAATAATGTACATAGATTGCTTCCTTTTGGCGGAGAAGGTTCAAACAAAACTTAGCCACTAATAAAAAAGGATTTGTCACATGTAAGAAGGTTAACAATGATAAAATAGATCATAAGCTGCCTTCATGTGTATTGATCAACCACATGGTTCTTTCCAAAAGCATTATAAAATCACTAGAAAAATTCTAAGAGCTTTCTTATAGGGAGGCATAAGGGAGGGGAAAGTGATGGCAAAGGTATACTGGTAAGAGGTTTGTGAACTTATGGATGAAGGTGGACTTAGATTAACTGAAATAAGTATTACAAACAAAATCCTGATTGCAAAAAGATCGTAGAGATTACTAGAAGGAAAAGATACCCTTTTGATACGATGGATATGTGTATAGGAGATCAATTCTAAAACAAAATGCTCATGGTTTATGTCATAGTTAATAAAGTTAAAGGAGACTAGTAAAATTTATCAAATGTAAGAAAAGGAATGGGAAAATAGCCTCTCTATACTTTGACAACAAGACCAAAGAAGGCTCCTTTCATCAATCTAATATTTGAGTACATATGTCAAATAGATTTCTAAATAATGCCAAAGTGAAGGAATGGATTATAGGTAGAAATTGGATCAACTATCCACTAGAACTAACCTAAGCAATCCCAAACTGCAACCTACAAAAGAGATAGGGGATATATATATTTAGCAATAAAATTCTTCAATAGAATTCATAAACAGCACATGCAGTAAACTAATCAGAGGTAAAAGTGACAAAGTAAGCTGACATAAGATCACATGGAACAAAAGCTTTTCTCTTAAAATATCCTTCCTATTATGGATAACTATAAAAAATGGTCTGACTATAAAGGATAAGATAAGCTTCTAGAATATTCAAGACATTTGTATACTGTACAAAGCTAAAAAAAAAGAGACAGTCAATCTATTCTTTGAATGCAAATACACCAAATGGATATGGGACAAATTTCAAGATAAAATCTTTATACATAGGAAGCTCTTCAACCATACAGTCATAATCAAATGGCTTTATGAAGAAAACACATTAACGATGGAAGAGCAAGTGACTGGTATAGTTAACTTGGGCTCATGTATGTATAGGATATGGAAAGATAGAAGTCATAGATGTTTTCAAGGTGTAAAGGACACAAAACGGTGCTTACTATGAGACATCACAATAGAGGAGATGAATAGTTACTCAACATAAGAAGAGAAAGATGCAAGCAAAGATCATTTACACTATAATAAAGAGTTGGAGCATAAATGGAGGAACATTAAGATAGAAAGTAAAACACCTTGAAAGGTTTAAATTTGTCAACAATAGGATTTATAAGCAGGTTAGAATGTAATAGTTATGATGATATGTATTGATGGGAACATATTAGTTTCATCAAGTTAGTCAATTGTATACTTTAAAAAAATTGAAATTGATTTTTTTTCTTTTTTTAAGTTACGAACAAGAGGATACAAATAGTAGACTTGATTAGCAATAGCTCAATAAACTTAATCTTTGGCTCAAAATATTTTCTTAAGATTATAAATCTTAATAAAATTGTTATACTAGCAACACACTCGCTTAGTCTCTCCCAAAAAAAAAAGAAAAGAAAAACATGATAGTTAACTATTTTTTTATTAGTTCACGAGGTGTCTTAGGATGGTCCCAATTATAAGAAGGCACCTTTAAGCCATCCACTCCCAGACTAATTCCCGCTTGCATCGGGTCAGCCCGTAAGGGGTAAAGTGTTGGTCAAATAGATTTCTCCATTCTCAAGACTTAGGAGACGTTTGGTTTGAGCAAGGGGTTGGTTATAGATATGGGTATAATAGTAGAGGGGGATGAGAATAGGTATAAAAAATAAAAAAATGATGTTTGATTTGTAACTTGGGTTTATGTATTAATATCAATAATGTTGTTTGGTTTGCTGCATTAATGGAAATAAAAGATAATATAACATCATTTTTACCCTCAATAAAAATGAAAATAATTTGTCCTTCATATGTTTGTTGAGGCTATCTCTATATGTCTGTAAAAAAAACTAAACAATTTTTATCAATGGGAATGAAAATTGTGATCAAGAAATTTTATCGCAATTTTTGAGCATTAAATGAGGATAAGAAAGTAAGGAGATCGTAAGGAATTGAGAGACGATAATGAAATAAAGAAGATAGTAGGGCAAAGGTTGGGGATAAAAGAGTAAAAAATAAACGTGATAAAAATATTAGAATGAAAATTCGATACCTACCTCCTTGGTGGGTTTAGTAGATTCCCAAATTTAATGGAATAAATCTATTTCCTTGAAATTGAAAACTCCACAGTAAACATAATTGTTTATAATTATTTCATTCTTTCATTTCGAAACGCTCAAACTAAACACTCTCTTAAATTCAAGGCCTCTAATTAAAGGATGAGAGTGTTGATCATGATACTTAACTTTCAACAAGTCGTAGTCAATAACGAGCCATTGAATAAAATTAAGACGTAAAGATTTTACCGGTCTAAAACAGAAAAATGCTTTCGTTGTCAAACTCAACTTCTCTTCTTTTACTCGCACGTGTACTTTCTTCCTATCTTCGAGTCCTGGCCGGTTCCCAATTTGACTATTTTCCCAGTCCCCAATCCACTCATTTTCGAAAAGTGAACTGAAAAAGGTGACGGAACTATAACACAAGCAATAATGTTTTAAAATATTAGTAATTTAACAAAGATGCGAATAAGGGTAAAGAAAAGAAAAACTAATTTATAATCATCCAGGGAAAGTGATTGATTACAAAAGAAAATCAGTAACAGCCGTCGGATCAGCAAACTTTCTCCTTCGTTGTTGTTTTGTTTTAGTCACTAAAGCCAGAAGCATGCATCTCTCTCTCTCTCTGGACTCTGTATGCTTTCTGTGCTAGAGGACTCTCCCTCTCTCCCTCCTTTGTTTTATTATAATTTCCTCAACCAAACGCCCATTGTCCACGGCTTTGGTTCTATTATTTGTTCGGTAAGTTTCTTTTCTTTGCTTTTCTTTGTTATTGATTTCTGTATGGCGCTCATTTCTTGATGATCTCTTTTTTTATTCATTAGGTCTTTGTTGGTTTATCTGGGTTATTTCTGTTTTTCACTTCTGCTGCAATCTTTGTGTGGTTCCTGAGTAATTTGAGGAGACCTGAGAGAGCAGAGACGGCTTTTTGCTTTGCTTCGGTTTTGGGGTACTAAGAATACTACAGATTTGGAACATTAACGTTTCTAGTTTGCTTTCAATCATGGAAAATTATAATTTTCTGTTTTAAATTGACGAGGGTTTTCTTTTGGGTTAGCAAATTTTCTGAGATTGATAAATAAGATTAAATCTTTTGATGAAAATTGTGTTGCCATTACTTATTTGTTCATGTATGTGGCAATGTTTTTGAATGTTATAGATTTGTAATTTGCAAGGTAAAGAGGGTTTCGATGATGGATGGTAGTCAGTGATCGCTGACGCGCAAATTCTTGTATTGGCCTATCTGTTCTTCCTTCCTCAGCTGTAAATGGGCTGTTTTAGTTCTAAAGTAGACAGACAGTTTCCCGGACACGAGGATCCTATTCCTCTCGCATCTCAAACTGCCTGTAAGTTGTCCTTATCTAATTCACTTGTTAGTTGGTTCTTTGACAACTGCATGGTTTTTACGCTAGTTTTTAGGAAGCGATAACCCATTCTAAAGCGTCCAGTCTTTTGAGATTTTTCAATTCAGTATCCAATCTTTTAAACTTTTTAATTGAGTGATCAACCTTTTAAAACCATAATAGTTCAAAACTTTAGCTCTATTGTTGTTCATGAGAAATTCAAGTCTACCTGAAAAAATAGTGGCTATAGTTAGACTAGAGTATAAAGAATTTTTTCAAGTGTACACTTACATATCATGAACAACAAAGATTTCATTGGCCAAACCAGTCAATTACTAACAAGACTGATGTTTTAAACTGAATTTTTAAGTTTTTAAAAGGTTGGTCACTCAATTGAAAAATTTTAAAAATTAGACAGGAAATTTTAAAAAAATTCTAAAAGGTTTACACTTTAGAATTAGTTATTCCTTTTAGTAATTCACCTAAAACTAGAGAGAATAGTAACCCTTCAAACTGTTGCCATTTCTTATTCAGTTTCACAAAACTTCAATATGTAGTCTTTCATTTGCTTGAAGATGTGTACTTAATTTTTCATCATGTGAATTTTATTGCTCAAATATGCCCAAACAATTACACTGCTCCGTTGTTATACGTGAGGCATTACTGGTGGCAGTTTATGAAAAAACAAGTGAAAGCCAAATTCTTAAGAGAAATTCCCATTCTAGCTACAGAGTCAGCTACAGTAATATAAGCTCCAGAAACATGTGTAACTTGTACTTCCCATCACTGTTTCAAAACTCTCCTACATTCAGTAAAAAGAAAAAAAGAAAAAAGAAGAGAGTATAGGTGCTGGACATGGGAAGACCTCAATATAGGCCACTTATATGAATCTGTCAGATCTGACCCAAAACCCATGCCAGTTTTCCATAGTGCTTATCTGATTTCAATCTTTATGTGCTTGCTTGCCAATATTTCACAGTATTAACTTCTGTTTTATGGTTATGATATTTGAGTTTCATATGTTGACTTCTTCCCTTTTTTGGCTTGTATTCATAGGTCAGTAGTTGAGTATTATGTTTTGAGCTGCAACCACCATTAAAGAAAAAAAGAAATTGAGGAAGTTTGCTGAAATTCACTGTCATTATTCATATTAAGGCAGTCTTAAATTCTCCTAATTTTATGCAGTGTTCTGTTTGATTTCATCCTCCTCTTTTGCTTTTTTTTTTTAATTTTTATTTCTCAATTCCTCAGTCAGTGTCAGTGAAGTTGAAGCCCTTTTTGAACTGTTCAAGAGCATTAGTAGTTCTGTTGTTGATGATGGTTTGATAAGCAAGGTAATTAACATTTTTCTTCCATGCATTTTGTAGCTCTTTTCTGTAGTTCCTTTTCATCTGTCCTGGTGTTTCTCCTCTCTACTAGTGCAATTCAAAGATATATTCCAAGTATGTGATTCACTGAATGTTTTTAATTGAAACATGCAGCATTTTCTTACAAATGATGAATCCCATTTGTCTGTCCTATATCATTTCAGAAAGAGTTTATATAGCTCATTTCTTTCTGCTAGCAGAAAGGATCTTTTTCGCATTTGATTATGCCAACAGATATTCAATTGACATGATTTGAAGTCTTCTCTCATCATATTCATGTAATTTTGCATTGATTGCAGGAAGAATTTCAACTTGCTCTTTTCAAGAATAGAAAGAAAGAAAATCTCTTTGCAAATAGGGTAATTGTCCTTAAACTCTGTGTTTCTTTTTTTATAAACACGCCAAAGGCTTTATATGATTTGATTAACAACCTGCATTTTGTCACTCTTTTATCATGTTCATCTTCTCAACCTTTTACTGGATTTTATGAGGCATGAAACCCGGTTTGTAAATTATGGTTATAAAATAAAACTCAAAAAAGATAGTGCTCCAAGAAATGTTACAATGCTTGAAGAAATGTTCAATCACTAATGCCCTTGTATTCTTACTATAAATTGCATTATTTCAATCACTAATGCCCTTGTATTCTTACTGTAAATTGCATTATGTAAAATTTCCTTACTGCTTTTCCAATTTGTACTGTAGATCTTTGATCTGTTTGATGTTAAACGGAAGGGAGTCATAGATTTTGGTGACTTTGTTAGAGCACTTAATGTCTTCCATCCCAATGTCCCACAGGAAGACAAGATAGACTGTGAGTTAAAATATATTGAATGTATCATTTTCTGCATATTGGTCTTGATCTTTGATATGCCCTACATGCATTGACATATGCTTACACTTAATGTTTTCATTCACCTTGTAGTCTCATTTAAGCTTTATGATCTGGACAATACAGGATTCATTGAGCGCCATGAGGTATGAGGTTGCTCATTTGCATTTAAATATAATCTATGAAGAAGAATCTGAAAAGTTGCTTGGATGACTTGAATTTTCTTATGGTTGGGTGAACTAGTTGAGGACATTAGTCTATTTTCTACAGCATCCATCCTGTCCTCTGAGAAACAATGCAGAACCATAATTGAAAATTATACAGTATGTAAGTTGTAGCTTTTGTCCTGGTATCTTTTTGGTCCTTGTTTTGGTTAATATTGCAACTTAATAGGGAAATATGTGAGTCTCTCCCAGTTAACTAAATCTTGATGACCTGGTAATATAACAAAAACGGGTGGATTTTTTTGGATCAACTTGAAATTGGTGGAATTCATTCTAATCTAAGAATGAATTTTGCGGATAGTTAGCATAAAATAAAAATGTCTATTAATCTATCAAAACATTCTAGTGGTTCACAATGCTAACCTATGTTTTTTTGTACTCAGTGTATGGAAAATGCATTTGTAGATCATCATTGCCTATATTTGAATTTTCTATTTGAGATGCAGACAAAAGTTTTTTTTTATTTTGCTCTTAGTTCTGCCATCTTCTAATGAGTATAAATTATGTTACCTGTTAGGTATAAAGATCTTAGTTATCAGGCCAAGCATTTTTGATAAAGCTCATATCAGCTATCTACCTGAGTGTGACTAGATGCAACTTATCAGTTTGCAAGTTCAGTTATATTAAAGAATGAGTTGCAAGTCATCTTCCAGAACTGTTTTGTTCATTGATTATCCTTCTTTTTAAACTTCCTGCAGCCATCTTCATTGACTGTACTTATTTACAGGTTAAGCAAATGTTAATTGCTCTTCTCTGCGAGTCTGAAATGAAGTTGGCCGATGACACAATTGAAATAATTCTTGATAAAGTGAGTTGATGTAGATCTGATTAACTGGCCGTCGGGTTTGCTTTTTCTTATAACTGTTCAGACATCCGCAGTTCTTGTTCTATTAGGCAGAAGCTGGTTGCAGCTTTTTTTATAGTTTGTGGACGGCTTGTTTCTTGATAACTGTGCAACATAAAATTTCCTTCTCATTTTCTGTGAATAGACTTTCTTGGAAGCCGATGTGAATAATGATGGGATGATAGACCAAACTGAATGGCACAACTTTGTCCGTAAAAATCCATCATTGTTGAAAGTCATGACGCTTCCATACTTGAGGTAAAGAACCAAATTTCTGTAGTTTGCAGTTTGATTGCTTTCATAATCCTCAACCGTTATTTTATGTCTAAATCAAATGCAGGGACATCACAACAACATTTCCAAGTTTTGTTTTTAACTCTGAGGTGGATGAAATAGCCACGTGAAATGAAAATAGGATGTAACATAGATGAAACTGCAATTGGTACAAAATATTGCATCATCTTTTTAATTTTTGGGTTGGACAGAGAGAAAAGGATGTTTTGCGAGGTGGAGACCACTGGCAATGATGGGTAAATTGCGATAAAATTATTCTGCCCATTTCTAATGCAAATGGTAAAAGCGCAGCAATTTGTTCGATGCAAAGACGGTTCTTTTTGTTTTCTAACATCCTCCTCCTGCAAAGTATCTTTTAAAGGAATTAAAAACAAAACCCTGAATGCTCGCTCCTCAATTCACTCTAGTTCCTAACGTCTCTATTGCTTTCTCATCATTTATATGTATAATTAATTCTGGTTAGATTATAATATTTTTGGATAGTTCATTTTCTAAAATATTCAAATTAAACTAAAGAGTAGTAGATGATTTAGATGAAGTTGAAAGTCTTTATTTCACATTAGTGTAGATGTCGCATAAGTAAATTTTTCTTAGTAACGTGTATCCTAATATCTCACGTGACGTACATGTAATATAATTCAACTCCCTTTTTAAAATATTATAAAATTTTGAATTATGATTATATAACTAAAACTATAACTAATATTAAAAATACAAATTAACGCAAATAATTTTACTTAAACATAATTAACTTAGATTTAATTAAAAAACCTAATTCTCAAGTTACATAACCTAAAATATGAAATTCATGTTCCCCCTCTCACATTGTCTCCCCAGATGATCTAAAAATCGGACCGGATTGATAGGTTTTATTGGCTTAAGTACTAATCGAATTGCTTTTTGGTTTGGCTTTTACTATTAATCGTTGTGATTGGTCGGTTTTTTCTAAACCCTAAGAATTGGATAGTTTTTCCGACGCTCAAACATCAGATCAATATAGAAAAATGAGAGTTTTGAATGATTGACATTTGAGAAATCAACAGTAAAAACTGATCTGAAATCAAAATTGAGTAAATGGGTAGCTAAATTTGGCAACAGAAACAAAACAAAACCTTGAAGTAGACAAATCAAAGGAAGATGGATTCAGCTCAAAGCCAGAGATTTGATAAATTGTATATCAAAATATCTGAAAGCAAACAAACAGAAAGATGTTAAAGAGTAGTAGCTACAGGAGAGAAAAAGGAAAGGAGGTTTGAGTAATATCATTAAAAAAAGACAATAAATACGTGATGATAGTTTAATAACTTGTATAGATGTTGTCACTCCCTTATGGACACTCCCTTCCCTCTTGTAGTGTCGGACACTCATCAGTCGAATGGCTTGTATTTGAACATATTTCACATGCTTTTACTTGTGTCTGTTCAACTGCAATCTGTCTAACAAACGATATTAGTTCATCTAAATGATGTTCGATAGATGAAGTACTTACCTCATTTACACGTCGAACATCATTGCGAGAGTCGAATTGTGGAGTGTTAATGGTCATCTGCTTAAGTAAAATCCTGGCTTCGATAAGGATCTTCTCACACAATGCCCCACCACTCGATGCAGCAACCAAACTCTTATCCACCGATAGTAATCCTTCACAAAAATAGTAGATGAGAAGTTGCTTCGAAATTTTGTAGTGAGGGAAGCTGGCACACAACTTCTTAAAACCCTCCCAATACTCATAAAGAGACCCTCCATTATGCTACTTGATACCACATATTTTCTTTCAAATACTCGTTGTCTTTGATGCTAGAAAATATTTTTTCAGAAATAGTCTCTTAATTTCTAGCCAAGTATTCACACTCTCAGTAGGTAAATCGAACAACTAATCATTCGCTGCATCTTTTAGTGAGAATGTTGGATCTCGTTTTCGGAGCCCAACAATTTGGAGTCCTAAATCTTGAGCTGGCGTATTACCTTATAGGGTTAAATTCAAAGAACCCCTATTAATCATCATCCCAAGAGTGGCGTGCCCACACCAGTCAATCTCCAAAATTACAAATTGACTTCTTCGAAATAATTTTAGCTCTAAGTCTCTAGTTTACTTTGAAGCACGAACCATCTTAATCGGAGCTCTAAAGATCAAGCTATGCTAAAAAAGTCAAAACGTGTTCATATCCCAATCATGCTCTCCCAACTGACCCCTCACTTTCTCTACATCAAACTTTCTCAAATTGACTCCAAAAGATGCCAATTTTTGTGACGAGATAGAAACATATGTTAGGAATCTATTGGTTCAAGAATCACTTCATTTGGAGACCGGAGGAGGAAGTTATGGCCAAAAGAATCCAATATGTTTATGTCCTTAATCATTTTGTACCTGTCTTGGCACAATTGACATACCTTTTGCTACTGATGTCGGATTGATGTCATTTTCAGACTGTTTGAAAGAAGACTTCGAAATCCACAACTTTTATGGGAACTCGAAGTGAGATTCTACCTCTAAAATAGTCAAAATTGTGATTTACTGTAGCTGTCCTGTGAATGTTCGTTAAACGAACATACATGTTCATCTAACGGACATAGATGGGCTTGGGTGCCCTTTTTCACCCCAGAAGGTCTGTTTAACGAACCTAAAGTCTATTAAACAGACATTAGCGAGGTTGGGGGTCCTTTTTCACCCGAGAAGGTCCGTTTAATGGACCTAAAGTCCGTCTAACGGACATAGGAGTTCCCTAAACCCCTCCAAAGCCTCTCCAATGCTTCCTACATCTAATATAACCTCATATTCACTCATAAACTTCCCAAATCCAACTCTTCTGGTGCAAACTCACTTCATATCAACTCAAACACCAAATTTATCTCATTAAACTCTTAATTCTCAACCCATTTGATTCATCAAAACCACAATTTCCCATAATTCTCCACAGCTGTCCTATACACATCCTATGCAGCATCACCTCTTATAATGATCATAATTTACCACTCCGATATCCAAAAATTACAAACTTTATATCGTTGGACAACTAGAAAGATCATCTACAACTTCCAAGAAGACAATTTTTACCAATTCTACCTAGATTATTCCAGATTTTCCCTTGAATTCAGAACACAATTCCCACCCTTATGAAAACTTTTTAAAAAATACAATATAAAGACTTGGAGAATCATGAGCAAAACATAATGCATATGTATTTCATTAACATCAAATACAAGACTTTTACAATGCTTTAGTGGGCATTTCAAGTCACTTACATCATAATCCAAAAATACAAGCTTTACCAAAAACTAGAATTGCTCAAAATGCGACTAAAGCATTGTTTTACAAAAAATAACTTAAAAATACAAAATAAATCAATTCCGAAGTAAAGCCCTTTATGCTCAATCACTCGATCTCGTGCTCCTCACCTGAAGATGAGACTGAATGAGAGGAGGTGAGCTTAAAGCTCGTGGGTAACATGCTTATAATCGAGAAATAAGCAAAAACCATTGAAATATTTATTTCGATTGTAAAATTCACATTGAAAATCCATGTAACATATATTTCCCAAATTCACAACTTATCAAGCAATTTATAAACATCATAAATCATGAATTCATTAAACTTGTCACAAATCATAAACACATAAGTACATTAGAAATGGTTTCGGTAGATCCATAAACATGACGAACTACACAATTCTACATAATGGTCCTGTGTAGTCGTAAACTTGAGGTATTATCGTAATCTCACATAGTAGTTTTGTGTAGATGTAAACTTGAGGGAGTCCATAAAGGAACTCCGTGCCACTAGCGGGCAAGCGAGAGAAGCCTTAACTTGGTCAACGTGCATGTGACATTCTTGAGTGGACTACACCAAACCCACATAACATGTAATTCATGAATTGAAAACCAATTGCCTAAATGGCACATTTTGAAAACTTGTCTTTCATAAGCATGAACTATTCATATGCAATTCTATCATCATTTCACACTTCATCAACCAAAATCCCATACCAATCATATAACCATTTCTC
>JANSVB020000433.1:203225-213839 GCA_025504935.2 Erythroxylum haughtii | reverse complement strand
CAAAAAAAATTGAAGAAGAAAGAAATGAAGAAAATTACCGATGCTAATTCTTGGTTTCGGATGTTTGCTGCAGGGATTATTTATGGGTCTCACGTAATGGGTAAGAGAAAAGTTTAAGAAAAACAATATGTTATTAGTAAAGAGTGAACTTGGAGACAGTCGCGGCAAAACTGACGCGAAAAAGCGTAAGAATCACTCCCATTCCTCTGGATTACAAGAGGAATGGAGTATTCCTTAAAACCAAGGATTGAAAATGATACCTCTGTAATGATATATTCATACCAACCATTAATTTTAATTCCATTCCCATATCTTTTTTCTTATACCCTCCAAACAAGCACCCCCTCATAGAATTTTATTATATAGAATTAATGTGAAAATTTCTCTAATTATATGAATTTGCATATTTTTATTTCTGATTATATGAGAATTAATTACTTTTAAAGGCATAATATATTATATTAAAATAATTAACATAAGAGTATAATTACAAAGTTAGAAATAGGAAGATAAAACAAATTTTTTTAATTTTATTACAAATCTTAACCAAAAAAAATTTCGTTTTTATTTTTAATTTTTATATTAGAAATCTCAACTAAACAAGTTTTTATTTTTAATTAAAAATAAAAACCTAAAATAAAACTAAAACTAAAAACCACAAAAGAAAAACAAAAGTAGAATTAAACTGCCCCTAGTTAACTTTGGTTAGAAAAACAAGGATTATCTTAGCATTAGAATTTTAAAATTGTACCTTTATCTTCTACATGTATAAACTTCAATCTTGCAAGCATGATGTTATCAAATTTTCAATTCACTTTTTTTTTAAAATAAGAAAGAAAAGCAAGAGTGAAAAGGGTGAAAATTTTTCTTTATGATGATAATGTCAATGAACTATGGTATGAAATTCCAATATCAAATATCACCAAGATAAAAAAAACTCAAATATGACAACTTGAACAAAAGTTAGAACATAACTCATTAAGTCTAAAAGCTAACAAGCTATGATTTAGAAAAAAGTAAAAGCGTGAACAAAAATCTAAATGGGCATGTATGGTATAAAACTCTTGGAAAAAATTTCATAAAAAATAAAAGAGAGAGAAAGCTCACTAGATTGAAAATTAGAAGACGATAACCTAAGCAAAAGTTAGATCTTTTTTATCAAAAAGATAAAAAACGTGAAATACGGAATTGAGAAATGAGATTCACTTGATTCATATGAATCCACGAGTGCCTCTTAGGCTCCCTCATCTTAAATATGTAGAATATACTAGTGGATTTCAATAAGAATATTAGTGACCTTTTAGGATTGATGGAAGAGATTCATACTGTGGATTTTGACTTTCTGGGGAGACGATGTGTTTGAAGGAAACATATGTGAATGAGCAAACTACGTCTCACACTTCTACAAAGGACGGGACGACAAGTGTTAATGAGTCTGTGCCGAGTGTCAACCAACGGTGTAGAGGATTAGGATGTGAACTTAGGTATAATATGGTATTTGGACTAAGTTTAGGCTAAATTGTATGTGTTTATTAAGCCATAATTCTTTGCTTAAGTAGATTAAATGTTGATTATTCCCAAATTTGATACCTATTCCATGAAATTCAATTTATTTTCCATAAAAGATCATATCAAATTAATCAAAATAAAACTAAAGATGAAGAAAAGAAAACAAATCGATATAAGTTGAGAATTGGTAAACAAAGGCCTAATCAAATACAAAAATTGAAGAAATATCCTATTTAACAAATGAAGACATCACCTCTTATATGAGGGAATAACAATTTCAAAAGTACCTAATAAAAAAAATTAAATTGTAGGGTCTTAATTTTCTTTTGTTTTATTGGGCCTGTAAATGTCAACCAATTTGCAAGTAAAAAGATTTTTCAAAGATTTATTGATCTGATGACTTTAGTAATGAAATTCCTCATTATTAGCTTAATTGACTTATGTCTTTATCCTCTTTTTGAATATAATTGAAAGGTTTTTTTTTATCTCACTTATCAATTATAAAATTCAATTTAAAAATTCTTCATCACTTCAAGCATTTTTTTTAAACTATCAATAGTCGTCTCCAATATTTCAACTGATGCAAATAATTAACATTGTTTTTGTGAAAGAAAATTCCAAATTTAACGTTTGTATATATTTTTCACATATTAGACATACTTTACATTAAAAAAACATTTGAAAAACAACAAATTTTACTAGGAAGAATTTGAGTAGTTCTTGAAGGTCAAAAACTCTTTTCTTGAATGATGTTTATAAAAATGCAAAATTATGAAAATATATAATAATTGTATTAATCTAATTTGATTGATTTGTTTAAATAGATAATATCATTGTTTGAATTAATGATAAAATTTCCTCAATTATTCATTAAAAGGGTAAATTATTAAAGATATAATATCTTCCAATTCTCTTTGATCATTTTTTATTTATTTATCCAACAACATTTCAAAATAATTTGTCTAAAATTTGTATATACCAACTCATTTCCATTTATAATGACTTTGAACTAAGCCCTAGAAATCACCATCGGACTCCTCATTTTGTTTTAAATGCATGAAAATTACTTCTTGTTCTTTAAATCCCTAATTTTTGTCTTAAAATCTTAGAAACTACTCTAAGTTTGCCACCAAATAATTATAATCTACTTTAGGTGTAGCATCCCACTCCCGCAAGACCCAAACTCGACATCGAGGTTGATATCTGAGTCTGCGCCTCACGAGGGCGGCATGCTAAAGCACTTAATTACAGTTCAAAAATTCAGTATGACATTTTAAAACATTTTTGAAATAATCACATGCGCGGAATTCAGTAAACGATTTGGGTCCGCTTAAGTTCGAAATCATTTTCGATCATAACTCAATTTCAGTCATAAAGAAGGCACTCAACAGTATTTAACACTTTCAGTAATCACATTACAAATACGACCTTAGCCAAAAGGGCCCACTGAAATAAAAAGCACTATTTTGCGGAAATTGCAGAAATACAAATTTACACAAGAACAAAATAACACTAATGCAGACGTGAACTGATCCCGACCTCCATTTCTGACTTGTATGCAGTAGACATACTCCCATTTGTCTAACGGGGTACTCTTCAGATCCTGAAAAATAATTGCAATATTGGGTGAGTTTACGAACTCAGCGAGAAACCATCATCGATGGTTCACCCAACTCATGCATATACAAACAGTACACAGATAATCACACAATATCGTTTACGGAAATATCATATGCATTTTCATTTCACAAAGCTGAGGCATTTCGCCTTTCACACACAATTCACATTTAATCATCTGTATATGCAATGCACATGTGACACTTCTCATTTTATTACGGTGTTGTGACCGTGCGCCTGAACTGTCCCAGTGACGGGCACATTACGGTGAGCCTATGGCTCTGAATACGTTGGGCTTGAATGCCCTGATACGGTGAGCCTAAGGCTCTGAAATACGTTGGGCTTAAGCCCTGAAGCGTTGACCTTTAAGCTCTGAAATACGTTGGCTGCTCCGGTCACAACTGTCTTTATCTGATCATGCCTTTATGCATGAATGCATATGTCTCAATTCGGTGTCAATCATTTCGCAACATAATAACACATGCCTCAAATCATATTAGAACCAAGTAATACCATTTATACACGTAATACTTCAATAACAAGTTACCGATACTTCGGACACCTATGGCATAAGCACGTAATTTAAACACACAAAGATCGAGGAACCAACTAGGTTACTCACCTGTACTTCCGAGCTACCGCCTGGAAGTCCCAGCAATATCCGTAGAATGTCGTTCCAACGGTACCACTATAACAGACAAATAATTACCCATTACTGAAATGCACAATCAGAATAATCCAATGATGCACATGTCGCAATTAAAAGATGTACGATGCATATTTAAGACCTTCCTAGTGCAAAATCCCAAATTCTACTTTCTTTGGTTTCGAAACTCACTCTCACTCAATTGGTCAATTTTGACTCGTTCCATTTCAATACCATATCATACACACTAAGGTATTCTTAAGAAAACCTCCAAAAGTATCGATTTAATTTCAGAATCTCACAATTATACTCCAATTATCATGAAACAACCCTTAGGCTATAATAACAATCTAAACCCAACTTTCATTCAATAACTGAGATCTGACTAATTGAATTTCAAACTTTCTTTCTTTACATCAATTGTAGACCCCATTCTCTAGTTCATAACAAATCAAAAATCATCTCAATTGGAGTTCTACACTTTCCATTATGCCCAAATTACTAAAACAGTTCACTTCAGAAAAGTAGGACTCGCCGCGACCAAAGGGCACTCGCCGCGGCTCAAGAAGGAAGCTCACCGCGGCCAAGAATCGCTTGCCGCCGCGACATGGAGCGGCTTGCCGCGGCGCAAGAAAGAAGCTCGCTGCGGCGTGGAACAAAGAGCTCGCCGCAGCGAAACCCTCGCACACGTCGCGGCGAGAACATAAATTATCGTCGTCTCGCGGCGCAGGCACGCCGCGACGTGCGGTTTCCAGGTCGTCTTCTCCGACATTTTTCTCATCTTCTCTCTACCAAAATTCAACCAGAACTCATCCTAAACCACCCCAATCTTTAACATTAAACACCCTATATGCAAAAAAATCAATCAATAAACAACCTATATGCAATTTACTTACCAAAATCAAGCATCCATCTCTTCAACACCCGAAAATCTCTAACCCTTTAACACATACGGTTCTCACTCCCAAAACCACACAAGGCTTCATCTTCTAAAAGTTTTCGATGGTTATAAACAAGAAAGAAGAAGCAAGCCAGCAATCAAACAATTGATCACTCAAAGTTCTCTAAGAGAGAATAAAAAATCAACAATGGGAGAAGATGAAGATATGCCCTAAGTGAAGAATATGTTTTGCTGTAAAGTGGTTTGGGATTTTCAAAAGGGAAATGACGAAATCTTAGGGCATTAGGTGATCTAAAAATTGCAAAGCCTAGCCAATAGCCACAAGTCTATTCCTCAAACACACTTAAAGTTCTTTCTCTTTTCGGATTCATTTCTAGCCCAAATTATTCCCAAATTCTAATGGTTTCACATTTTCATTCCTAAAATCATATGTCTAAATTTCCCATTGCCATTGGACATTATTCCAGTACTATACAGTCAATTGGTCCGTCAACCGAAAAATTTTCCGGTCCGGACATTTTCTCCCAAAATTCCAGAAAAATCTCTAAGAATCACTAATAACTGGGAAACACTCCTAGAATATTTCCAATTCACATTTTCAAACATAATTATCTCAGAATTCACAAATCACATAATAGTCACAACAATTGCCGGGAAAAGTCATGAATGCATGTACCTATATGTGCACGTGTCAAATGTCGACCAAAAGAATGAACAAAAATAAAAAATATGCAATCGATTTCTAGCTCGACCCAATTAACCAATGTAACCCTCCCATCGGTGACGGGATGTTACATTAGGTCCCTTGTCCAATTTTCAACTTCGAAGTTAATAGTTCTAAGTTTCAATTATACTTGAAAATTGTACTAGGTTTGTAGCTAAATGTCCATTGCTCTTGCAATATGTCTCAACTTGTGGCTATTGCAATGTGTTTTGTTTAATTCTCTACAGATTATCCTATATATAAGCCAATTGCATTTCATTCTTCCAAAATTTTATTGTTGGTCTCATTTTCAAATCTTATTTTTTTAGAAGTTGCCCATTTGGTCTTATTACTAGCAACATCTTCTTAAAGCCTACAAATTGGTCTCAACACCATTCATTTGTCAATCATTTATGTTTTACATATTTTTTGACCTACTAAAGGCTATCCAATGTTGAAATTTTATTTTCATATTTGCTTTACCTAGTTTGCCGAAGGTTATCCAATGCTGACATTTTAGTTTTTCACATTTACTCCAGTTGCTTCATTGGCCTATTGGAAATTCTCCATAACTAACATATTATTTTTATATATTTACTTATCTGCATTGTCAAATTGATGGAGGTTATCCAATGATTACATTTTATTTTCACATATTTACCTTACCTACTTTTTTTACTTGTTGGATGTTACCTAGTGTTAAATTTTATTTTTATGTATTTGCTTTATCAACCTCATCAACTTGCTACTTAATGTTAAAATTTATTTTCATGTATTTACTTTATCAACCTCATCAACTTGCTAAAGGCTACCTAATGTTGATATTTTATATATTTATTTTATCTACATCATACACTTGTTAGAAGCTATCTAGTGTTAAAATTTTATTTTCACATATTTACTTTAATAGCTTCGTCGACTCACGAGAGACTATTGATCAGGATTTTCTGATATGTGTAAGTTTTAATATTTAACCTCGATAATCTGCAAGCATATGAGTCATTTGCATAGTACCTAAGGTGTTGATCTTACGAGGAGGGTTAATCTAATCCTAAAATCTAAAGCCAAATCAATGCGCAATATTCCAAATGTAATGAAACTAAAACAAGAGTGCAATTTAATCAAGTAATTCAGTTCAAGAATCAAGCACGAAATATTAACAATTAGAAATTGCAATGCACATACTCAAGAATTGACCTAAAGAATTATCAATTGAGAAAAAGGGAAAGTTTTACCTATCTTTAACACTAACCTAATTGATTATGAATTATTGGATCATTGGTCCTAGACAATCCTAGGGTTGATTACTCTTTCTTAAGTAATAACTATTAACCCTAAATTATAAACCCTAATCAGATTATGAAAAATTGCAATTTCTCAATTAACAACCTATCGAAAACCTTTGTCTAACAAACTATTGGGAAACTATACGAGATCTCTCTTAATACAATTATCGATATGATTAATTTCTCGTTCTTATTAAATTGCCTAAATCTCATTAGCATAATTTAATAAATTTTCATTCAATTCACCCTCTCACTTTATTACCGAATTATGCAATCACAGAAATCAATCACAATGAATCCAATAAACATAAAAACAATCAGGTTTCATTAAATAAAAGAAAAAAAAACCTGAAGGTGAGTTTAAAACGTCTCAACATTCACAAATCCTATCATCAAACTGTTATTCCCAATTCTATACAAAAATAAAAATAGAAAAAATAGAAAATACGATCTTGGATGGAGACGAGAGGTAGAGATGTCGAAAACTCCTAATTCGGGAAGTACGACGATGATGGCTTCTTTAATTTATCAAATTCTAATTATAAATTAAAATTATAATTTATAACCAATGTTAACATATCAGGAATATCATGAGTCATATATAAAACTAAGAAAAAAATTCAATTAAGTTGGACTTAATAATGATGTTTGAGAAACTTTAAGGACCAAATATGAGATATTTAATTTTGAAAGTCAAACTCTAATTATAATTTAATTTAATTTTGTCAATTTTGAAAGTCAAACTCTAATTATAATTTAATTTAATTTTGTTAAAATTAAATTAAATTATAATTAGAGTTTGACTTTCACGATCATTGAAATATTTAATATTAATAAAAATTAAAACCCTAATGCTTTTTCTATTTATAGGAATAAGAGTAAGGGAGTTAACACTCCAATTAATTTTCTTTTAGATTACTCTATAGATACTATTAGAGATTAGGCGCATGAACAACTTGTGGTTTATACATCGAAAATGCTATAAAAAGGTTTTAGCAAGAACTTTGGATTAGGTACGATTCCTTTATTTCATGATTCTTGTTTTTCAAGTTATTCATTTATTATGATCTAATCGGAAATCATAAAATTTTATTTTCTACTACATCATATGATTCGATCATGGTTAGTTCTCCAATAGTGGTATCAAAGCCTCCTTTAATTGTTTAACTTGAATTAATTGCTTAATTGTTATTGATTTGATAAAAATCAAGAATTGAAAACATTGTTTTTAATGAAACAAGGTTTGATTTAATTAATTCTTTGAATTTGATTTTTGGAGAATTTTGTAGTGGGCCTCTTTTATTTGTTCTCTACTTCTTGTTTGATATTTGAGAAATCGATTACGTATGTCCCCTTTATTTTTAACTTCTGGTTGATTGTATTATAGAGAAATAACTATGTATGCCGTAATCCTCTGTTCTGCGTTATTGCTTTGTAGAAACATGCATATTTTGCGATTGAATGAGAATCTAGGTGTTTTCATTCTAGATGTTCGATTGTTTGTTCGAATAAATCCAGAAGATAGCATCTTTTATGGTGAATCACCACCAGCAACAAACATTGTTGTTGGTGATGGAGTCACCCAATAGTCAATGACGATAATCACCTATATAAGTTGATGGTGAAGTATGCACACAGGTGAAACACTAGGAGGAGGTGGGAGGACAGGTGACAGAGAAAAACCCTGTCTGCATTGGTTTGAGACTGAAGAAAAAGAAGGTGGCAATTCATAAACCCTAATTTCGAAAGATAATGGTGCATTGACTAAGGTATATCCAATGCATGTACCCAACAAAAAGCATATTGGTGCATCCATTACAAGTGTCAGACAGTTCTTACACCTTTTCCATTTTAATTTTTATCTTTTTTAAAGCCTTAGTTTTAATTAAACTATTTTAATTATTTTAATTCCTAAGAAATTTGAAAAAGTGTTTTTTCTAAATGTTTGATTTTGTTTCAAATGATTATGTTTATTAGGATTATTTTAAAATTTGAAGAGTTGAATTATTAAATTAAATTAGTTATTAAATCAGTAATTAGAATCAAGAAAAGGTTTTAAACTAATACTTGTTCTTTTATATCTTTTAATTTTCAAAGAAGATGAGTACTAATTTGTTGTTGAGAAGTATCATGGATGCTAACAAGCTAACTGGACCTAATTTCTCAGATTGGTTTTGCAACTTGAGAATTGTTTTTAGGCAAGACAAGAAGTTATATGTTCATGACACTACTATTCCACCAAAGCCTAGTTTGGACAAGATTGATGAGGTTTGGGAGAGATATCAACGTTATATTGATTTCGTTGAATAAGCTATATGCGTGATGTTAGCTAATATGTCTTTGGAGCTTCGGAGGCATCATGAAAACATAGATGCTCGTCCCATATTTTTGCATCTCAAGGAGTTGTTTGGTTTACAAAGCAGGGTAGAGATGTATTAGTATTCCACAACTTTATTTCAATGCAAGACGGTAGAAGGATCTTCAGTGGAGCTACACATGCTAAAAATTGAATATAATGAAAATTTAGGTTAATTAGGTTTGCCATGAACCATGAATTGAACATTAATATGGTATCGCAATCTCTTAGTTTAAGCTTTTCAAAGTACTTAAGATTCTTAAAGTACTTAAGGACTATAAATGATTTCATGGTCTATAAAGGGGTTGGATTGAGAGTTCATAGGTATTTAGATGCTAGTTTTCAATCAGATCTAGATGATAGTAGATCATAGTTAGGGTATATCTTTACTCTAAATGATGGTGCAATAAGTTAGAAGAGTTCTAAATAACAAACCATTGCAGATTTTATGATTGAGAAAGAGTGCATTTCAGTGTCAGAGGCAGTAAAAGAAGCGATTTAGATCTAGTAGTTCATCATTGAACTTGAAGTGGTTCCTAGCATTGTTGAGCCTATAGTATTATATTGCAACAATAATGTTGCCATTGCATAACCAACGAAACTAAAGTCTCATCAAAGGTCTAAACATGTACTCGAGAAGTTTTACTTAATCAAGGAAATAATGAAGTAAAAAAGACTTAACATTAGAGCAAACTCCCACTAAAGATAATCTTGCAGATCCTCTCACAAACTCATTGTCTCATAACAAACAAATGGATAGATATGATATAAGATACATAGGCGATTGACTTTAGTGTAGATGGGAGATTGATAGTTTTTACCCTCGCAGTCAATCGGTTGTTATAATCTTATGAATGAAATTATTATTTAATTAATAAAGGCATTCATTATCTTTATGTATTATTTTAGTTATCTTTAATGTTTTAGTACTAAAGGTAAAATATTTAGAAAAATTACTATGTAATTGAAAGTATGATAAGTTTATAATTATGAGATTCAAATTTCATTTATATATTATTCCCAAATTGTTTCTAGTTGTAGTTTCCTTAAGATGTTTCTGTTTTATGAGGAAAGTAATTGATCCTATAAATTAAAGAATAGAGTTATGTAAAGAAATGTATGAATAGTTATTAGAGAATAAGTTTACGAAACTAACCCGATTATGAGGATCCTAAATGAAATATTACTTATGTGTCAATGGATTTCCTCATTATGATGGTTGTATAATTGCTCATCAGACTTGAGATTACTAAAGTATCTTATGTAAGAATTGCTGGGTTTTGATGTTGCTTATGACTTATCCTACTTAAGATAGTTTAGTCATAGTACTTGGATACAATATCAACTCTATGGAGATAGCTACGAAAGTTAATAAAAGATTCATCAATCTAAAGTAATTAGAGAGAAAGTATTACAGTTCTTGATTAGTAGTGATTTAAAGAATTCTTTGGCCAGAGTGAGTTGATACCTGAAAAATGTTTTTAAATATCAATTATAAATTAATTATTAATCAACAAAAACAAACATGATTAGATTTAAATAGACTAAATTATACTAAATTTAATTGGAACATTGGATGACAAAATGATTAAATTA
>JANSVB020000433.1:191010-203125 GCA_025504935.2 Erythroxylum haughtii | reverse complement strand
CATTAATAAAATTGAAGATACACTAGAAACATGATCTGAATAGATGATAGAGGCAGCAACATCAAGATACCTCCTGTTTCAGGAAGTACTTGGTGTCTGCTTCTTCCCCACGTCTCTCTTGCTTCTTCTCTTTCTCAATCTCTTGATGAACTCTCTTTAGGGTTTCTCAATGGTCGCTGATGCAAAATCTCCCTCTTTTATGTTCTTCTTGTTCTATTTATGTTCTTTTGTTTTTAGGGTTAAACTAGGATTTTTTCGAGGTCCAAAAGGTCCAAAAAATCCCTTCAAATGTGAAGTTTGGGAGTGGTTGCACGTCTACCCTACGTAGATCATGATTGTGGGCCGTTGTTTCAGTCTGAATGTCTTCTAAAACTCCACTCTTCGATATTGACCCTAAAATACTAGAAAACACATCAAGGTACCTCAAAAACATAATATTTAAGTTCAAAGACTTGTACTAACCCAATAACCACTTAAAACATAATTAATTCATAAACTAACACAATTCTAACCTAAACACCTACTAAATGATTGAATTAATAGCTAAACACATATCAAACTAAGCCCTAAAACATGATGCAATTTACACTTATCAACATCCCCACACTTAAACATTTACTTGTCCTTAAGCAAACAAAGCAACAAACACACAAAATCATAAAGCACACAATGCAATAATTAGACAATGACTTCAACTTTGTGAAATAAATTTCACTTTAAACACCATCATTCAAGCTGTTCCAAATCATTAACATGCAAAATCCACGTCCAGGAGCTTTGGACTAATCATGCATATTAATAAAAAACTCAAATGTCAAGTTATTCACCATTTTCAATTATTCTTTTCAATTATTCTCACAAATTAATAATTCTTTGGTCATTAAACTCTATAACTACTCCTAAGAACATTTTCATTAAAAGTCAAGCTATTTACAAGTTTGGTAGGTTTTATTAGAAAATATTGTTTTGGACATGAAGCTAATCTTTTACTCGAAAGTAAACAATGGTGATAAATGTCGATCCGGTTACTCAACTAAGTCATGTTTTTAATAAGTTGCTTGGTTAAAACGTCATTATAGCCTTTTGACGTAGAGGCACACATTTGTGATGCGTGTTGATCCGATTACTCAGCTACATCAAGTTCTTAACTGGTTACTATCTCTATTCATAACCCGAAGGTCAACGAAATAATTATTTATTTAAAATTAACAAACACATATTCTTTTATTTTGATTGCTTACCTTGTTGCTTTAACTACTCGTTTTTCATGAAAAAAATACTAGCAAAGCTACTTTATTCAAAAAACCTAAAATCATGAATGAATGTGACAATTTAGAGGGGGCAAACTCATACTAAATCCTAATTAACTTGCATATTTAGCCAAAGAACCCAATTCACTAATTTCGAGAGCTAATGACTCTTCACAACCTAATAGACTATATTCAAAATTAAATCAATTTCAATCCATTGAAACCATTGACACATTCACACAATTCACAAAATGCAACCTAAAAAACTATCATATAATATACAAAAATCACACTCAAAGTAAAACATATAACCTCCCCACACTTAAACAACATTGTCCTCAATGTAAGAGGGGTACACAAACACACCAGGAGAAATAAAACACAAAATATGAAAAAAAAATAAGAAGACAATACTAACAAAATGAAAAGAAAAGGTTTAGAACACGAAACCGTTTATGGTGATAGAGGTGGTGATGGCAATAGTGTTTAGCCCAAATCCACTTGAAATCAAGAGTATTTCCCTATCTTATAAGTGATTCAAGTCAATTTACACTCTAATCATGCCTATATAATCCTATAAGCAATAGAAAAGAGAAAATGTTTATTTGTTTGTTTGATTCTCTCTCTCTTTTATTAAAAATTTAAAAATAAATAAGAACAATACATCTTAAAAACACACATACATATAAGAAAGAAATGCGAAATGCAAAGGAAAAGAAATGAACTTGCATTAGGTTGCCTCCTAAGCAGTGCCTTTGTTTAGTGTCGCTAGCTCAACTCCTTGTTTTCCTCACGTGAAATTTTTTTGATCTTCTAGTGTCATAGTATGCACTCTTTTCATATAAGGTTCTTCAGGATAGGCCTTAATTGATGATCATTCACCTCTGACATTATCCCTATCTTTAAACTTCCAATCTCTACTAAGTCCATGCACTTTAGGAATATCTCAAATATCTCTTCACCTTTCTGTTGTTCATTTAATTTCTCTAATCTGCTATATAAAGGTGAAGAGTCAATCATAAAAATAATTACAGACTCAGTGTTCACCTTTGATTTAAAAGATATATCTATGTCTCCTTCAAACTCCTTCTCCACTTCTTCTTTATAAGCAACTCCTTGAGTAGTTCATCTCAAGATTCTCAAGCTCCTCTTCACTCTGTAAGGTCTATGCACGAGCGTCCCTTGGTTACTTCTTAGGTTGATATGGCTGCTCCTCTTTTCTTTGTGGTTCTAGGTGGTTGATATCTCCCCATCTAGACATTGCATCTTGCTAGAACTATTCCATATCTGTTGAAATTGTAAAGTGTTAGCAGTGACAACATTAACTAATTCTTTTAAGGATGTACTTGAGGTTTACTGGCTCTCCCAATCTTGGAAGCTAGAACAAATTTGCCTTTCATCCTACTGGAATCGCAAAGTATTAGTAGGAACAACATTAACTAAGTCTTTTAGAGATAGACCTAAGTCATGATAAGAAGCTTTTGTCTCTATACGAGATGCATTACAAACTATCATGGAATTAATTTTGGTAGTTATCCAATCCATAACTAAAATTTATATGATTTCTCCAAACATGGCTATTGGATTGAGAATATGAGTTATAGAAAAAATTACTTCCATCTATGAATTATTTTTTTTAATAAACAAAAACTGAAAAGATAATGAAATAACTGAAAAGAAACTAATTATAAACAAATATGTACAAAACATCAGTTAAAATCAAGAACAAAAGTTGAAACATCACACTCCCAAACAATGGTGCCAAAATTGGCATAGCGCATTGTAACACTACTTAAAATAACTAGACCGACAATTATAGTATTAGTGAGTCTAGGTCAATCCCATAGAGAGTGTTTGTAAAATTTTTGAAATGAAATCAATTAGTGTAGGTCATGGGGGTTTGGTATAATTTCAAATAAAAATAATGAAGATGAATTAAAGAAAACATTAAAAAATGATGAAAAGTGATGAATAGGTTAGGGACCCGATCATCAGTTCAATCTTAGCTGACACACAATTAAACATACTTCATTGAGTTGTTATCCTTACACCTCTCCTAGAAACTATTAATTGTAGGTTAACGATAAGCTCTATTAACCCCGATTTTCCCTTAGGTCATGTTTAATTAAGAGATGCTTGTTAATTAAACCTAGTCATTGAACAACCTAAGATAAACTCTCTAAATTTAATTGGACAACTGCATTACAAATTAGGAATATAGATTAATCAAGGCGACAATCACATACACCCAAGTCATTTAAACTAGTTATATTATCCTTAATGATTAAAAACCATTAGTTGCTATAAATAAATCTCAACATAACAATTATAGATTATATTGCAACTCTAGAAATTGTTCATAAAAAAACAATGTAATGATAGCAAGAATAAAGATCATTTATATATGAAAACCTAAGTCCGTAAGCATAGGATAACATAATCAATCCCTAAAGAGAGAAAGAACAACAAAAATAATGAAAGATATGCTTAACCAGGTTCTTCGGTGTTGATATCACCTCCGAACTTGGTCGAGAAGCTTAGCCCTCCATGGGTCTCCTAAAGATCTCCTCTATTGCCCCTATGTCCGTATTGTCCTCTCTGATCGACCATCAATCTATGGATGGAAAGTTGTACTAAAATGTAACTTAATTCCCAAAGTTTCTAATAAACTTTCCCAGAATCTAGAGGTGAACCTGGGATCTCTATCCAAGACTATAGAACTTGGAATCCCATAAAGTCTAACTATTTCATCTACATATTTCTTGGCCAAAGCATTTGAAGAATCTACTTGTCTAATTGGCAAGAAATGTGTTGACTTAGTTAGCCTATCAATAATCAACCATATTGCATCATACTTATTGTTGGTTCTTGGCAATCCCATCAAGAAATCCATTGCAATCTTCTCCCACTTTCATTCAAGAATTGGCAAAGGTTTAAGCTTACCGATAAGTGTTTGATTTTCTGCTTTAACTTGTTGGCATACTAAGCATTTTCTAGCATACTCTAAAACATCTTTCTTCATTCCTTTCCACCAAAAGTTCTCTTTCAAATCTATATACATTGTTGTACTCCCCAGGTACATTATATAGGGAGCATTTTGTGCCTCATCAAGAATTTCATCCTTCAATTCTAGCAAATCGGGAATACATAGTCGATTACCTACCACCATCAATCCATCTTTTCTTATCTCTATTTCAGAAGGCTTACCATTTTTAATATCTTCTATGAGCTTGCTCAAGTACTCATCTTGCTCCTGCAATTCCTTAATCTTCTCATTCAACACTAGTCTTATTCTAAAATTAGCCAATATATAACCAAATTAAGCTTGCCTTAATGTCACTCTAAGTTCAGCTAATTCCTTCAAAAAAGGAAGATATACTATCTCTATATGTTCCATAGTATATTTTCTACTTCAGTGCATTCGCTACTACATTAACTTTCCTTGGGTGGTAATCTATCATCAAGTCATAATCTTTCAGCAGTTCTAACAACCTTCTTTACCTTAAATTTAGCTCTTTTTAGCTCATCAGATACTTAAAACTCTTGTGGTCTGTAAATACTCTAGTGGTGACTCCATATAAGTAGTGTCTCGATATTTTCTACGTAAAAATTATGGCAACTAACTCCAAGTCATGCGTAAGATAATTCATCTCATAAGGATTTAATTTCCTAGAAGCATAGGCAATCATTTTATCTCCTTGCATCAACACACAACCCAATCCCTTTCTTGAGGCATCACTATATACTATATATCCATCATTGCCAGAAGGCAAAGTTAAAATTGGTGCAATTATGAGCCTATTCTTCGATTCCTCAAAATCGTTTTAGCACTCCTCTGTCCACACAAACTTCTGATTCTTCTTTGTCAATTTGGCAAGTGGGGTCGCTATCATGGAAAAGACCTCTACAAATCTTCTGTAATAATAAGATAAACCTAAGAAACTCCTCACTTCTTCTATATTCGTAGGTGCTTCCCATTTAACCACAGCTTCTATTTTCTCAAATCCACATGTACTCCTTTTTCTAAAATTACATGTCCAAGAAACACCACTTCCTTAACTAAAATTCACATTTATCGAATT
The DNA here is from genome assembly GCA_025504935.2 of Erythroxylum haughtii. Classification (NCBI taxonomy): domain Eukaryota; kingdom Viridiplantae; phylum Streptophyta; class Magnoliopsida; order Malpighiales; family Erythroxylaceae; genus Erythroxylum; species Erythroxylum haughtii. The sequence goes on along the minus strand of JANSVB020000433.1, from coordinate 197,793 downwards.
TGACATACAACTTATTCTTCCTCAATGTCCCCACAACAATCCGTAAATGTTCCTTATGCTCCTTATCACTCTTGGAATAAACCAATACATTTTCAATAAAGACAATGATAAATTGGTCTAAGAAAGGCTTAAAGACTCTATTTATTAAGTCCATGAAGGCTGCAGGTGCATTTATTAATCCAAAAGGCATAACTAAGAACTCAAAATGCCCATATTATGTTCTAAAAGCAGTCTTCGATACATCAGACTCCTTTATCCTCAACTGGTGATAACCTGATTTCAAATCTATCTTAGAGAAGACCCTTGCCCCTTGTCCCTTTCAATTGATTAAACAAATCATCCATACATGGAAGCAGATATCTATTCTTGATAGTGACATGATTGAGCTTCCGGTAATCCACACACATCCTCAATGATCCATCTTCCTTCCTCACAAAAAGAACTGGGGCTCCCCAAGGCGGAGAGCTAGGCCTAATATAACCTTTTTCTAACAACTCTTATAACTGCTCTTTAAGCTCCTTCAATTCTGCCAGAGCCATTCTATAAGGCAGAATCGATATCAGTGTCGTACCTGGAAGAAGCTCGATGGGAAATTCAATTTCCCTAGGTGGTGGTAGTCTTGGTAATTCCTCTGGAAATACATCTGGGAATTCCATGACCACAGGAATATTTTCTAACTTCCCTCTATCTACCTTCGTGTCTACCGCATATGCCAAGAATGCTTCACACCCTTTCTTCATCATTTTCTCTACGTTCAGAGCTTAAATAATTCTAGGCGAGCTCCCTTTTCTGCCTCCCAAAAAACACCACATTTCTACCTCCGCCCAACTCAAACTCTACTATCTTCTATTTGCAATCTAAACTGGCATTATATTTTTCTAACATATCCATGTCCAAAATAACATCTAATCCTCCCATCCTCAATGGCATTAAATCTACCACTAATTTTCCTCCACCAATACATATTTCACAATCTCTATAAACTTGACTAATAATAATATACTGACCGATTGGAGTACTAACCATCAAAGGAGTATCCAATGGGCTCGAATTTCTACCATGCATAGTTCTACTTGATGAAATAAATGAATGGGTAGACCCCAGATCAATCAAAACAATAACATCATCATTAAATAATTTAACTATAATAGTCACAACTTTCGGAGCTGTGTCTGTGTCCTCCCATGTCATTGCAAATACTCTAGCTGGTGCTTGTCCCCTCGATCTTCCTGGAGGATTCACTTTCTTAGTTGTATCAGAACTGCCCATTTTAGTTGCAGTCTTATATCCCACGGTCTTAGCCCTCTTTGAAGCTTGCATCTGAGTTCTCTCCTGTCTTGCATATCGCGGGCACTCTCTAGCTATGTTCCTTTTTTCCCCACAGTTGAAACAAACTCCAGTCAACGTATAGCACTCCCCTTTATGGAACTTCCTGCAATGATCACAATTGGGGACGGATGACTTGTCCCCCTCTCCCCTTCTACTGCCTCCAGTTGTTGAAGCTTGTTAAGAAACAGTTCTCACCTGTTTGGACCTGCTTATGCCACTGCTTCTATCCTCAGACTGTACAAAGAAAGTCTTGGCACTCCTCTTTGACATAGGAGCACCACCTTACCCCCTAAACTGTTCTCTCCCTTTCCTCTTTCTGTTTACAATGCTCTTTATGTTTTCAACATTCTCAACCCTCAATGCTGCTTCAACCAGCTGTTGAAAATTACAAAAATTCTGCGCCACCACTTTTTCCCTGATGGCTAAATGCAAACCCAATTCAAATCTATAGCACTTAACCGCCTCACTCATCATCATCTCAACTGCATATTAGGACAGTTGTATAAATCTACATTCATATTCACTCACTATCATCTCCCTCTAGGTGAGACTCAAGAATTCCCTCTACTTCTGCTGGATATAAACCTTAGATAAATACTTTTTCTTATAGGCAGCTAGGAAGTCCTTCCATACCAACACTAGCGGTTTCATCTGACTCCCTAGCACACCTTCCCACCAATGTAAAGCATCTCTCTGTAGCAAACTTACAGCATACTCAACCTTTTCATCATCCTCATAGTTCATTTGTTCCAATATCCTTTCTGTCTTCCTCAACCAGGTTTCAACTTCTTCTGGATCAATCGTTCCAGAAAATTCCACTACTCCATACTTCCTAAGCTTAGCAAACTGCTTCCTTTTCTTAGCTGGGGTAGGAGTAGAAGTTTGCGGCATCTGACCCATGGTCTAGACAAAAGCCTGAGAGAAGGCTTGGAACAACCTAGGATCCAAGGGAGTAGGCACTTGCTCCAGCGAAAGAGGAGACTCATACGTCTGTGATTGAGAGGGCCCATTATCGTGCCCTACATAAGCCTCAACATTTCTTGGGGCTCTAGACTCATCAGTACTCTCCTCTCTTGGTGGAGAGTCAGGTGCAATTGATCCTTGCAAAACTCCTCGTGTCCTTCTATGAGATAGCATCTTACTCCTTCAGTTTAAACACTAACGTTTAACTTACATTTCCTTTTAATCTTATTTCCTACATGTATGCATGATATGGATGTCACTTAATGTATTCAGTCAATTCACAATGCAAACAATTAATCACACATCATAATAATTTATATCACTACATAGTCTAATCCTAGGAATTCCTAGAAAAGCCTAAGCTCTGATACCAAACATGTTAGGCCCTGGGTTGCGATACTATTTTGAGGCTACTATATAAGATGGTCATGAGAGGAGGAGGTTGGGAACTCAAAATTTTAAGGAGACTAGCAGCGTCAGCTTTGGCGGACTTCACCGTGGCAAAACCTTGTGTGCATTGCCTAGGACCCTTTGAGAAAAATACACTGTAGTGAAAGTCATTCCTTTACCGCGGTGAAGTTTCAGCTCCTCTCAGGAAAAATATGCCACGGTGAAAGTCTGTCCTTCTCCGTGGCAAAGCTCTCTGACTAAGTGAGAGCAGCTCTCAGGGAAGGCTCACTGCGGAAAACTTTTGACTTCACCGCGATGAAACCTAATGAAGCCAACACCCAGTCCTAACATTTAACACACTAGTTAATCACATACATACAATCCAACAACTCAACTAAAAGATCAATACAAACATACTCAAAGAACTTCTTCAATTCTTAGTCTCATTATTGAATCAAACAAAGTTGAGTCTAGCTTTAGTTACATATCAATATATCAATAACTTAATACAAAATACAAATGGATGCTCAATGTTTGATATGCTTATAAAGCTATCCAAAAATATAGTCACTAACTTCATTACAAAAGATCTCTAACTATCTTGGAGTTTCCAATGCTTTGTAAGGATCAACAATCTCCTTGTTCTGCACCTGAGGAGTGGAAAATAATAGGTTGAGCTATAAAGCTCAGTGGCTAATATATTTATAACCATCGGTAACAAGCCACACAATCAAGCATATGTATATGTATACATATACATCTATAACTCATTTAATCTAGCAATTAGATCATCGACGATTCTAGTTCACATATTCAAAGTAAAGGCTATGTCATCACATATAGCACATCATGTATATTCAACCATCAAAACATAATACTCAATTATACATCATACTTGACAAATCAAATGAAATGCATAGACAAATGGTTTGAGAGTCCCATAGGTCAAAATGGAGAACCGAAGTTTAAACCGTGAACAAAATGAGTCCATTTCTTAGGATCTCATATGCCACAAGCGGGCTGCAAGGAGAAGGCTTAAGTCAACATGCATGTGACGAACGGAATTGTTTCTCTTTTGCCCAAACACAAGCAAATATTCATGCTCAATTCAATTCATCATACTTTCATGCTTCCTATTCTTTTCCCTCATTTCATTTATACGAAATGTCAAGGTATAACTTAATCATGAATCATCATGCATTTCCAACATTCATAACAAGTCACAAATAAGCAATTAAGCATACACATACATGCAAGAAATTTGGCCATTTACACAATAACTATAAATGCATTACCTACCTAAAATGAATTTGAAGTTCAAAGTTACCTTTCCTCTTGCTCTTGGATAGGGTTTCCTTGGTTTCCTAAAACAAACCAAATTTTCAGTCAAACTTACATTCAAATGGAAAATTCATAAAGCTTTAAAGAATCAAAAACAAATAACAAATTGAGCTTAGAATCAATCTACCCATAGTTCATCCAAGTTAGAGAAACTAAAAGCTAGTTCAAAAACCCACAAAAATAAAAAATGGGTTTCTTCCTCCCCTTCCTTGTCTCCATCATAAATCCATTCTCTACTTCTTTTCTACCCAACAAAAGAAAGATGAAGCTTACCTTAACTTAGCCCAAATTTTCTTCCTTTTTCTTCTTTCTCCTTTTCTTGACGATTTTCTTCTTCTTCTTTCCTTCCAACATTTTTCTCTTCTCTTCTATCTTCTCTCATGATTCTCTCTTCTTTCTATTTAGCCAAGACCACATTTTTGCCTTGGTTTTCCAATTTTGCCCTTCATTTGTCTTGTTCTTCCAATTATGCCCCTCTTTATTTAATGCAACACCTATTAGCTCCTTTAATCTATTAAATACCACACTATACTCTAACTTAATTCTAACATTCCTAATCTAAATTCTAATTTCTACTTATGCTTGCTAAATTAATGGGATCAATTATAAAATAAACAAACAAACAAACAATTAAATAAGTAAAGAAAATAAAAGAAAAATTTTGGGGTCCAACATTATAGAACAACTAAAGTTGGTTGGTCGAGTTTGAATTTTGAAGGGTTGGCTTCTAAACTCGAGTCTGCGGTTTGCTTCTTGAAAACAAGAGCTTTTCTTCTCAATGTTGCTTTTTTTAGGTACTTACGCTTACGTTTATGGATCTTTTTTCTTTTAATTCTTTTAGGCAATTCTCGTTCTAAGTTTGGTGAATTTTAGCGTTTAATATGTTTTAGATAATAAATTTGGTTCTTGAATTATTTAGAAATAAAGTCCACAGGTTGAGTTTGTTAAGGATTTATGTATTCACATGAAGTGGAAAATTTCATTGTTTTGGTGATTAATTCATTGTGATATTTAAGAATATTAGCTTAGTAGGTTTTTTTCGCTAAGCTAGGATCAGTTCCACGGTTGTTTATGCTTTTAAATGTGGGATTGGTGATTTGTCTAGAGATTCTTATTGTTGATCAAGATTATTAAGCTTCAAATCATTATACTCGGGAATGGGTTATAGTCTCATTGCATCTTTAGTTAGGTTATTTAGTTATTGTAGTTAAGGAGGAAGGGCATGTTGCAGATGTGTTGGTTGAAATGTTGAAATGTGACATTGTTTTTTAAAATTATTTCATAACCTTTGAATTTGTCTCCATTAGGACTGATAGAAATGGATTTTGACTATAATGTTCAAAGTCACTAAAGTTTCTCGGGGATTTGTTAAAAAATTTCTTATCAAATAGGTATGTTGGTTCATTAGTTTCCTGTAATATAATTATTTATGCTCACAAACTTCACTGCATACTTGGAGAATTCAGATAGACTTTTGATGTGGGCTCTTTTGACACTAGGAGTTATGTTGATAGTGCCTCTTTTTCCTCTATTACAACACTTTATGTGGTGGGTTTGTGGTACTGGATATGGGCAGGGATGCGTTGTGGAAAAGACAAAATTCTGGGGTATATTATTGATTCTAGATTGGCACATCATGGATTTTTATACCTGCTCTTTCTCTCTGGTATCTATTTATATGTCAACCTTCTGCCCTTTTTCTCATTGTGTTAATCCAAAACTTTTGCTAAATTTTTATTGCCTGTATCTACGTGGTCTTTGGTGTGGTTTAACCATCATTACAAGGCCCTATGTCACAGTTGGAAGAACTTATTCCCTTTATAGTCATCAATAATTAGGTTAAGATAAGATTTCCACTAACTATGTCTGAATGATTCTTGTTTCTAGAACTACATAATCTACCTTCTACATTATACTCTTAATATTCATCCTAACTCATTCCGAAATCATTGTTGAAGTTGAATATTAAATAATAAGTTGTAGATACATGTTTCAACCTAGTCATGCTCGCATTCCAAATTCAAGTCATTTAATGAAAAGTAGGATGGTAAATCCTTCTTAACTTTTGTTGTCTATATAATCAGGCTATTAATTAGGTTCTGGTTAAAAGGAAAGAGAGTGGAACCCAAAAATTTTATACTTTCAATCCTATTAGTTTGTATAGAATTACTACCATGATGATACAAAATTTATAGGAGCATTGTTAGTTTTGCATTTTATTTTTTATGCTAATTTCATTTGGACTTAATGTTGATATTTGAATTTCCCTATGCACCGGAGATTGGCCAATAACATCTTATTTGTTTTTCTTGTAGAAATCATTTGAAGAAGTTATGGAATCCATTGAAAAAGAAAAAAACACTGAGTAGATGACTTGCAAGAGTTTAGCTTATATTCCCCAAGAATTATAACAAGAAATTTTGTACATATTATAATGTTAGAGATCTCAAAGGGTTTGTATAGTTTAAAAACATAATAGTTCTCCATATTCTTTTTACCTATTTGTGTGTGCTGGTAAAGATGTTGAACTAGTGAATAGATAAAAGCATTTCAATGACAAAAATAAGTTATAATGATATACCATTTAAAAACCATTCATCAAATGTCTTTGGTCATTTTTCCTTAAATACAAGATTCACAGATGGGTAATGGGTCACTATCCAAGCCCATAAGGATCCCATCCTTTACTAACCTGTCAAGTCTTTTCTGATTGATATGACCCATTCTTAAGTGCCACAGATACTTTGAATTAATGCTAGA
>JANSVB020000433.1:132107-146038 GCA_025504935.2 Erythroxylum haughtii | reverse complement strand
ACTATGGTATTGAAGATTTAAAGCGATCCAAGGAAAATTTGATGATATATTAAATGTATTCAAAAAGTTGAGAAGAACAGTTTGAATACTTGAGGAAAAATGTGTAAATCTTATGGGTAGTGAAAGCAAAGAGAATTTTTAGGAATTATAACATCGATATTGATTATATCGTTTGGACTTGGAGATTTTATAGTATACAATGATGTTGTATAAGAGATTAGGACAAAATCAAATGCAGCATAATAAAGTGATTTCATATGCATGGAGACAATTGAAACCTCATGGGTTGACTATTTGATACATAAATTGAAACTTGCTGCAGTAGTGATCGCTTGAAAGTTGGAGACATTATATATACAAAAAACATCTTGGATAAATATAAATATACAGAACATTGAAGTTTGAGGTAATTATTGAGTTGAAAGAATGGAATACGAGACTTAGACAATGGATAGAAGTATTGAAAGACTATGATGGTACAAACGAGTATTTCCCAGTAAAGTTAGTGTTGTATCTAATACGTTAAGCAAAAATCTCAATAGTAGTAAAGCATGAATTCAGATATTGAGGTTATCAAATCTAGTGTAAAAAGGAGCATAGAATATGGAGTTAAATTTTAGAGCAAATCAAAGTACTATTTGCTATGGAATTGAAGATCAGTTTCACATGGAAGGATTAACAAAGCCCAAATTGAGGATTCAAAAATTGAGAATCTTATTGAGGAATTGAAAATGGATCTGAATTCTAAGTTTGAATTGGAAAATGATGATTTGTGATCGAAATGAGAAGTATGTATACCCAAGGATGCAATTAAGATTGAATTGTATTGGTCCATATAAAGTTATTAAGAACTGGACTATTGACTTATGAGTTAGTATTACTAACCAAGATGTCTCAGATTCATAATGTGTTATATGTGAATATACTAAGAAATATCGATATGACCTGTTATTAGTGTTATCACCTCAGGAAGTGGAAAATTGTAAGTAATATGAGATATATTGAGGAACTAGTTAAGATAATGAATGACTAAATAAATGATTGAAAGTCCTAGTGAGTCTATCGAATATATTCAATTGGAAGAAATTATTTGAGTGATGAAGTTAAATGAGAAACGGAAGAGTATATGAGGAAACAATACCTCTACCTTTTCGATCAATCAAATAAGAATTTCGAGGAAGTAATTTATTAAGGGGGAGAATTGTAACATCCCGTTCCTATACTAAGGGTTAGAACCTTGGATTTTTGTAATTGAGAAATAGCAAAGAGAGATTAGAAAAATGCATTTCATACTCATGCATAATGTTAACATACAGACATGTAAATTTGATTATTGCACACATTACAATGAATCGTTTATGCACTCATTTGACATTTTTAGGTATAAATGATTATTTTAATGCAATTATAATGTGAATTATGGATTATGTGTCTTAAAATTGAGTTGGAGTGTATAAATAGTGAATTAGAATTTTTGGTGAAATATGAGAATTTTCTAGAATTTAAGGATATTTTTGGATCAGGAAAAATGTCAAGTGGCAGAACAATTGATAAATGGCAGTAGAAATAAATGTCAAATGACAGTAGAAATTAAAGTATGGATGATTGATATAAAACCAATCCACATATCAATCATCCAATGGTGCCAAATGTCAATTAAAGTATAGGTGTAGTCATACAAATTTTCATGTACCATCTTTACTTGACACTTGATACTTTTCCTCGTCCAAATATACATTTAATTACCTTAATCCTCTAACGGTATTAATTAATTCCAATTTACTCACTATAATTTACTTGATCAAAAATTCAAGTCATAAGTTTTTCATATTCTATTCATAGCAAAATTCTAACTCCCATCACACATGTACTTTCATAAACATGTATTATTTCAAATAGGGTATATTTTGGGGCCTTACAAGAACAATTGATAAATAGTAGTAGAAATAAGGGTCACATGGAAATGGAAATTTTTATAAAGGACTTTGAGATTTAGTGACATATGTCATTGAAAATTGAGAGACAAATGGATTAAAAATTGGAGGCAAATGGACTAACTTATTAAAAGATCAAGAAGGGACCATGAGAGAATGATATGTGGCAAGTGCCACTCCACATGTTAAGTCACAAAATTAATAAAAGAAAGACCAAATTGTGGTATTTCTCTTGTCACCCACGATAATAGCTCCATTTCTTCATCTTCTTCATTTGTTTTTCTATATCTTTCTCTCTATTTCACTCACGATACTCTCTTCTCCAAGCCACAAGTTGAACCTTGCTTTCTTCAATCACTAGCTATTCTATTTTCTTCATTTATTACTAAAGACCTAACCCTAGCACCCTTGAATGATGATGCACATGTGAGAGAAGGAAGTTAGGGTTGAGAGAGATCTTGAAGAGTTAAAGAATTTTGGAATTAAATCAAGTAAGTAATGCTTTAATCATTATAGGTATTGTAAAGGAAACTAAAATGAATAGTAATTTGAGATTGATGAATTGATCATGAAAAGTGATGAAATGTTTATGTTAATGTCTTGCTTTTGTATATGTGATAATTAATGATTCATAAATTGATGTAGAGATGATTTAGAGTTAGAATGAATACTTAAGAGATGTAGAATGAAGTGAAGAAAAATTGATTTGTGAATAGATATTGTTATGTTATGTTTTTTATCGATAAAAACGTGGATCATTAATTTGTTAGACATGGATTCGATTGAGATTTTAAGTTAAAGAAAGGGATTAATGTGGTGTCTTGAAATGTGAAGGATCCACGTGATAGTTAGAAGTGAAATGAAATTGCAAACGAAGTTGAATATGTGCAGAAAATTGATGATGAATGCACATATATGTGTATGTTTCGTTATTAGTGTTTATGATTGATCATGGGCTATAATTTGGTTATGGATGATGTTGAGTTGAAATGGAGTTAGAATAATGGATAAATGATGGGCATTGAACTAGAAATGATAGATTAAGCATGAGGAATTGAATGTTGTAAGTAAAGAGTTAAAAATATTTTAATTTGAAAATTCCATGAGTTTTCTGCATTGATATAGAGAGTTTTTGACAAAGTTTTCTTCATGGAAGTTGTAGAGTTTTCTTTAATCTTTCTATTGATATAAAGTATGGGATTTTTGGACATTGGAGTAGAGAGATATGACCTTTATAATTTTGTAATGCTGTATAGGAGGGACATTTGAAACAGCTACATCATTATGAAATTTTGACCCTTATAGAGGCAAAATTTGTTTTTGAGGTCTTCATGGAAGTTGTAGGTCTATAATTCCTCTTTAAAATGGTCTTTGAATGACCTTAATACAATATTCTTATTGAAATTTATGCCATTTTAACCAAAATAGATAGTAAGAAGAAAAGAGAAAAGAGGTCGCGATTGCGACTCCGCAGCTCTCCTCTAGACCTGAACACCTCTCACTCTTTTAGCCATAACTTTTTCGTACAACCTCTAAATGACCTGATTTTTGAAGAATTAGATTCATAACACATTTCTATATCTATCCATAAACATTTATAGCTTTTGGTATTAATTTGAAAAAGAATGAATGAATCAAAGTAAGGGTATCGGTTGGAAGAGCATGAACTAGATATTTTACTGAACATGTTCTAGTATTTTGATGATATCTTGATTTGTAGAATTCTAAATAAAATTATTTTTTTTGGAGTAAACTAGAGATATATTCCTACAAATTGTCTCTAGAAGTCGAATTATGATTCATCCTATAAGATATTGAATTTCTAGATGGAAGTTGTATATAGTACATTGTTTTTGAATGTGAACAACCTGATAATGTTTGAGGTATATCTTCCATATTACTGAACCAAATTGAGTCATTTTGGCATCAATGAAAAGATAAGACATAGAGGAACAAGTTTCTAGAAGAGAGGATGATTAAATTACATGAGGTTCACTTTCTAATTGAATGTGAATAGTAGACCCGAAAGTGTGACTTGAAAATTTTTTTTGAAGTGAGTCAATGAGAAAGGAGTAGAGATTTTAATGGTTTTAGTGAGGCATAATCCTAAGTATAAATTATACTTAGATGAGTTTTGATATAAGAATGATTTTGTGAGAAAATTAAAGGAAAGATACCTGGGATTGTCATTGAGCATGCATTATATATTACACATATTCGTGTGTGAAAAACTAAATGTTTATATGATTATGCAATTAAAAATGTGTGTGCAATATGTGTTTTGCATAATGATGATACAGGATAGAACGTATCCATCCAGACATTTCTGGATCATAGAAGCTAATGTTAATCTGGAGCAACTTGTGAGTAGACCTAAATGGTCTCATTTAACTGTTTGTTCTGTTTTAAATTTTGTATTGATTGACTACTAAATATCTATATGAATGTGATTGATTATGTTGGTTTCCAGATAGGAGGTCCGATGATTGTGACCTTTGGTTTAGATATTGAAGTGCTACTTATATGTGAATGAGATGAACTACGTGTACATCATTTGTTTGTTAAATGTGTTCTGAAAGTGCATTTGCATGTAAGTGAAAATATGTTGAATGCCAGACTAAGGCCCGATGGCATGAGAATGTGATTGAAAGGGAGCATGCAAATGTGATTGATGCATTCCATTTCATGAATGCATGAAATATAATGGCAGTTGTGACCTGAGTAGCCACCGATTAGAGCTTAAAGCTCAACAAGTGAAAACAAGCCTCAAGCTCGAAAGTGATCCAGAGCCTCAGGAACAACGTTTAATGAGCCCTATATGGGACAGTTATCAGTGAGCCCTATATCGGACAGTTATCAATGAGCACTATATAGGATAGTTTAAGCACTCGGTCACAACAAAGTAATAAATTGAAAGTGGGTCTCATGAACACTGGATATGTATAATACGAATTATTAAATTGTATTGATTGCGAAATATGAAATGTCATGAATGTAATTGATGCATTATGTGACTGGGTGAGCCACCGATGATGGTCACTCATTAAGTTCACAAACCTCACCCAAAATTTGCAAATATTTTTTAAAATAAAAAGAATACCCCTTTAGGAAAATGGGAGTATCCCTACAGCATTCGAGTAAGGGATAGAGGTTGGGATCAGTTAGCATCCACTTTGTATTTCTTTATTTTCGTACTGAATTGTATTTTTTGCAAATTATTGTATTTTGTGTATTTGAATATATTTTTTTGTGTATAACTTTTCAATTGGAGAAAGGTTTTGCAAAAGAGATTGATCAAAGTGTAATATGATTTGTTTCTAGAATAGGCCCTAGTGATTAATGAAATTTTGATATTATAAAAATATTGGTAACTCTTATAAAGAAAAATGTTTTTGAATAAAAGTTGGCCCAAATTTTTGATTACTAATTTTTGCGTATGCATAGAAAAAGAATTTATACTGAGTTTTGACTTATTAAGTGTTCTGACATGCCACCCTCGTGAGGCACGATCTCGGATATCACTCAAGATGTCGAGCATGTGTCTTGCAGAAGTGGGTTGCTACAATTTATCTCCGTGCAAGTAAAATTGTTTACTTCAAGTGAATAATGAGTTTCATATCATGATAGTAGTTGACCATCGATAATAGCATTGTTAAATGAATCTGAAATCAAGTATGTTTTCAAGAATAAAGTAGGTCGTTACTTTAGTCTTAAAACACACATTTTAGCATTTGCTTATTATGGACCACAATCTTGATGAGTGGTGAACTCAGAAGTGTTTCATTATAATTCTTGATATGATAGGAATGGACTTTTATAGAGTATTAATCTAGTGTCTACATGTTGGAATTATTAATTGAAATATGTATCAGGAAACATTCACTTAAATAAATAGTCTATAGGGGTATTATCACTTTTAGATGTTTCATGGAAATTGGTGATTAAACTGGCGTCAGGAGTTTGATCGACTAGCTACCCATTAAGTCTTAACACTAAGATGAGACATTATGTGTTAATCATAATATAGAGTAAAACAGGATATCTGGAAGGAAAAACCAATATAAAGGCAAAACGGTAATTTTACCCCTTTATTGTACTGATGGCTATAATAAAGTTCATAATAAAGTTTGCAACTGGACGTCTTTTTTGAAATATGTGTTCTCATAATATTTAGTAATTCAAAAGTTCAACTAATTGTCTTTAGTGGAATGACATTTAGTTAATAAGCTAGAATTAATTCTAATGGGATTAAATTAATTATGGGCTTATTGGAGCTTAAGTCTAATAAGATTCACCCTTTGGCCAAGGAAGGTTATCAAGCAAGGTAAGAAATATAAATGGAGGTTTTAAAGCCCATAATTGAATGTTAGATTTGCACTAATTAACGGTTAATGAGAAGCCCAAATGAACATTTAGAAATGGACTAGACTTTGGTTCAATTTGATTAATCAGATTAATTAAATTAAAACCAAATTTTTAAAGAAATGGAAGGTGCAATTTTGGTTTGATTAGGGCTGAATGTGCAGCTGCACATTTAGCATTGAATTGCTAAATAGAGATGGTATTTATCATGCTTTATCATCATTAAATGGAGTAATGATCTTACCATTAAATGGTTTAATGGTTGTCTTTTAATGATGGCATGTAATGTAACCTTTTAGCATTCACTTGATTAAAGATGAAAGAGGTGTATTTGATGGATGATCCTCCTTTCATCAATAAAACCAAAATTGAAATGTAATTTTAAGTTATTGGTCTTTTCATATAGCCATCTTAAAACAAATGAGAAGAGTCTCATTTAATGGTTTCTTTATTTTTGATTAAAGAATGAAGTGATGCATTGGATGCTCTTCTCTTCTTTCTTGTCATGCATAGCCGAAATTGACAAGGTGTAAGAGAGGTGTTCTTGCATTTTGGAATCTCTCTCCTTTCTTGCATGCGTTAGCCAAAATTTTTATGAGAGGTGTCTCATCTTTGGCTTCTTTCTTCTAAGAAAACTCTCCTCTAAAGTTTTCTTCTCCTTTCCCACCAAAGGATCTTGTTAACCAAGTTGTCAAAGAAGAACAAGTGCAGATCGGATTGGTCAAGGATACGATATTGAGAAAAGGATACAACAATGAGAAGAGGACACGTCGCTTAGGAGAGGATATATTACCGAGGATAGGATAACACAGTGAGGAGTTAAAGCTATAGCGAAGAAGTCGGTAATATAATCTCCATCTTGTTCTTATGATAATTATTTTCCATATACCATAACATGTACATTTTCCATATACCGTAGCTTGCTTCTATTGTGTTTTGAATTTTAAAAAGGTTTTGAAATCTACTGTTTTAACCAAATCTTCCATGTTTTATTTTCTGATCCAACACGACCTAGGTTAAATATTTTTTATTGCTTTGTTGTTTCTTTCTCTCATTAGAAATTAAATGTGTTATTCTATGTTAATTGATTTGGGTATTGTATAAGGATAATTGGATTTTCTTTATAGTTCAATTATTTGTGTATGAACCCATTGGGTATTGTGAAAAGATGATTTTAATGCATTCATTGAATTGTTTAATTGAAAACCCATTTCTAGAATGTCTATACAATCCATAATTGTTATGTTGAAATTCATGTGTAGCGACTAATGATTCATAATCATTATGGATAATATGATCTAGGTTAAATGATGCATTGTGTGTGGTTGTTGCCTTGATTACTTGATTTTCCTAATTTGTAATGCTACTGTCTAATTAAATCTAGAGATCATAACCTAGGATATTCGGTGGTTAGGTTTAATTAATGATCGTATCTTGATTAAACAAATCCTAAGAGAAAATCTGATTAGTTATTAACCCATGATTAACAGTTGCTAGGAGAGGTTTGATAACAACAAGTCAATTAAATATGCTTAATTAGGGTGTAGGCCAAGATTGAACCAAAGAACCGAGTCCCTACCGAATTCCTCACTTTTATAATTTTTTGCATGTTTTCTTTAATTTATTTTTATTAGTCTAGTTTCAATTTATTTTCTTGTTTAAAAAATTCGAAACCCCCTTGAAAACCTAAACATCGATTAATTTCATTTCAATAACTTTACACATACTCTCTGTGGGATTGACCTAGACTCACCACTGTTATAGTAATAATCTAGTTATTTTATTTTGACTAGCGTTATGACATGCTGTCAATTTTGGCGTCGTTGCTGGGGAGTATGGTATTTTAGTTTTTGTTTGTGATTTAATTGGTGTTTTATATATATTTGTTTGTAATTTATTTCTTTTCAGTTATTTCGTGATCTTTTCTTTTTTAGTTTTGTGTTTGTAAAAAAAATCGATATGGATGGAAGTAATGTTTTTTATAACACATATTCTCAATTCTATAATAATGTTTGGACTGATCGACCTAACTTTTATTATGGATAGGATAATCATCATAATTACTTCCACGATAGTTTGCAGGACACACAACAATTCTCATACAGACCAAAAGCTTCCTATCACGACTTTGGTCCATCTCTGGAAGAGTTGATTAATATTATGAGTGCTAATACTTTGCAATTGCAGTAGAATGCTCTATAATTTCAAAAGGATGGAGGCCAATTTCCAAAAAATACATGGTCTAGTGGCCAAGATTTGGAGAGCTAATATGACTCAGGTACATCTCTAGAAGAAATGCTTAATATTATGGCTACTAACAGTCTTCAAATTCAACAGGATATGCAGCAGTTTCAACAGAATATGCAACAGTTGATTTAGTGAGGTATACAGTAAATCCCACAGGATGCTCTACAATTATAGCAAGATGCATTGCCTTGATGGGGAGATATCAATCATCTAGAACCGTAAAGTGAAGAGGAGCAAAGCGAAGAGGAGCAGCCGTATCAACCCGAGGTGTACCCAATGGACATTTGTAAGGAAACTTTACAAAGTGGTGAGGAGCTTGAGAATTTTGAGGTTAACATTTAACGAATTGCTTAAGTAGAAGCACAGGAGGAGCTCGAAGCAAAAAAAGACATATCTTTTAGCTTGGAGGTAAGTATTGAGTTTCATTTTATTATTGAAAATGACTCTTCACCTTTACATAGTAGATTGAAGGAATTAAATGAGGAAGAAAAAGGCTAGAGATATTTGAGATCTTTTTAGAGTGTATGAACTCAGTCGAGATTAAAAGTTAGAAGATAGGGAAGATGCTAAATATGACAAATCATCAACTGAGACCCTATCCTGAAGAACCTCACGTGGAGGAGCTGCAGGTGATACCTGAAGATCACAATTTTGTCACGTAAGGAGGAAACGTGGAGTCGAGCCAATAACCCTAAACAAAGGCGCTTCTTGGGAGGCAAACCAAGGGAAGTAAATTTCTTTTCTTTACATTTCCATATTAGTTTTTATATTTATGTGTGTTTTTAATTTTTTTTGTTATAGTTGTTTTAAGTTTTCAATCAAATTGAGAGAAAGAATAAAACAAATAATTAAATATTTCTCTTTTTTATTGCTTATGGGACTATATAGTCATAAGTAGATAATGCATTGACTAGAGAATTTCATAACAACTTTAGTATGTATTTTTACTCTTGTGATTGGTCGATGTGTATTGTTTTTAGAAGAGTAGTGACTAACGGTAGACAAAGTCAATGAGATTTTGGGCCTTATTAGACTGACAATTTTATTTCAATCTCATTGTCTTTTGATAGTGTGTGACCTTCATGACATGTACATCCTAATTTTGCTTTGAATTTCTATTTGAGACCACATTTTTATCATATGCATTAACATAGAAACGATTAGGCATTCTTTGTTTTTTCGAACTATATTATCCAAATAGCCTACCCTATTAACATTGGTTTTCCCTTGTTAATCCCCTTTAAGCTTTATACCTTTCTTCTTGTATAAACCACATTTTATGCTTTTAAACTTAACCATATGTCCTAGCCAAGCCATAAAACTAGTGAAACATTTGTGATTATTGAGTTTGTGGATGTATAAAATTCTAAATGTGGAGGTGTACATATGTGAGGGTTGGTTATAATGTTGGGATGTTATTTTATATCTTATCATTGAAATTCCCATATTAACATAGTTTCTTTTTATGTAAAAAAAGGGAAAGAAAGAAAAGAGAAAAGTGAAAAGCATAAGAAAAGAAAATGAAAAAGAAAGAAAGAAAGAGAAAGAGAAAGAATGAAAAAAATTTGTTTAAATAAATGTATCATGGAGGAATTGCATAAGTGATGAAAAGTTGTTTATGGTTAATGCATCTTGCTAGATTTATAATGAATGTGTTATTTGAGTATGTTGAATATGAGGTAGATTTTGGCTTAGAAGGTTCGCTCTTATGATTTCAATGTGTTGTTGGCTTAAATTGTATGAGTGATTCCTTCAAATTAGTATATGCTTCATGTGGTTTATATGGGAGAGTTGAATAAGGTTGTGAAATATAAATGTTGCATTCATCATAACTTATGGTACCTAGTTTTTGATGAGTGTTACTTTGTTTCACTAGCTTTGATGACTTTCATGCTACTTGACCCAAATACATCTCACCTTACCTTTGCCCACAGTACAACCTTGAAAAGTCCTTTGATTCATGATTTTGCATGTGAACATTAGTGGTGGAGAAATAAAATGATATGTAAAGTTGTGGAATGACATGATCATGAATGGTGCTGAGTGTACCTATTGATATATTTTAGTTAAACACATTTTTTGAGTCAGATGATGAATGTCGATTGATCATGAGTAATAGCCTGAAATGTTGACTTCTTGCTATGATTTTTGAAAGCCATTCATCTTTGTTTATGATTAGGTATTCTTGGAACACATGTGAAATGAGTTAATGCTTTTGGGTCTTTGAGCTTAATTTTAATGTTTTGCCCAAGGACGGTCAAAAGTTAAATGTGGGGGAAATTGATAGGTGCTTAATTGATTATAAAATTATTCCATAAAACTGGGCAATTATTGACATGAAAGTACTTAAGATACTCATTTTAACTCATATGTGATTTTAGGCACAATTTGGAAATAAAGACATTAAAGTGAGTCGAAAGCATTACATTTGGGTCATTTTCAGAAGAATCATAATCTTTTGTCGTCATAGAGCAAGAATGATAAATATTGGAGCAAGTAATTAATGCCAAGAAAAATGAAACAGATGTTAAAAATACAAAGAAGATTAAAGATGAAGCATGCAATAGTCTAAGACCTAAACGCGTGAATAAAATACAAATAGCTTGCGTTTCATGCAAGGGAAACTACGTGGAAGTGGAGCATAACCATAAATAAAATGACTCACAAGTCAAGAGAGGAAAACAACCAAAACGAAAACGCAGAAGAGAGGTACAAGCAATAGAAACGCTGATGTTAAAAGCTAGCGTTTAACATTGCAAAAGGGAGAGTAGTAAAAGCATGAATAGTATGTGTGACCTAACAAATTTATTCGTCACATCAATGAATAGTGAGGGAAAAAGAGAGAGTTGCGTGAAAATGCAGAGAGGGAGGTGTAGTGAAGAGAGCCGAAAGGGGTTTCGGCTAGGGACATAGGGATGAAGCATTTTTTCAAAAGACCATGAAGGGCTAGAAGATTTGACTCCAGTTTGGAGGTGACATCGATGCAGACGACCCAAGTTAAGAATTTTTGATTGTTTTGTTGTTTCTTTCTCTCATTAGAATTGATTGTGTTATCCTATGTTAATCGATTTGGGTATCGTGTATGGATAATCATATTTTCGTTATTGTTCGGTTATTTATATATGAACCCAATGGGTACTGTGAAAAGATGATTTTAATGCATTTATTGAATTGTTTAATTATAAACCCATTGCTAGAATTTTGATATAATCCGTAATTATTATGTTGAAATTCATGTGTAGCAATTAATCATTCGTAATCATTAGGGATAACATGACCTAGGTTAAATGACACATCATATGTGGTTGTTGTCTTGATTAATCAATTTTCCTAATTCGTAATACTACTGCTTAATTAAATTTAGAGATCGTATCCTAGTTTATTCGGTAGTTAGGTTTAATTAACGATCATATCTTGATTAAACAAAATCTAAGGAAAAACTTGGGTTAATTATTAACCCATAATTAGTAGTTGCTACGAGAGGTTTGAGAACAACAAATCAATGAAATATGTTTAATTAGGGTGTAGGTCAAGATTGAACCAAAGAACTAAGTCCCTATCGAATTCCCCACTTTCATCAACTTTTGTATATTTTCTTTAATTTGTTTTTATTAGTCTAGTTTCATTTTATTTTTTTGTTTAAAAAATTCCAAACCTCCCCAAAACCTAAACATCGATTAATTTCATTTAAACAACTTTACACACAATCTCTATGGGAACGACCTAGACTCACCACTGCTATAGTAGTAATCTAGTTATTTTATTTTGACTAGCCTTACAACGCGTTGTCACTCATAGAATTGTGCGTTGGTTCGTAACATCTTTAGCAGTGATGGTTTGATCTCGAACGTATTCTCTTACACCAATGGTTGCATAATCCCTTGATGATGGGCATTGTGCTTTAGCCTCATGACCTCCACAATGGTCTGTCGCTCTCTATGATGTATTTCCTTATTTCCATCTCTTTTTAGCATTCAACTTTTGAGATTCCCCATTGTTGTCTGAAGATATCCAAGTTGATATATCGTCTACTTTATACCCAACTTCTTTTTTTTTTTCTTTTCACAAAAGAAGGTGAAAAAACCTTAGACTATAAGAATTAAACTAATCTATGCCTCCTTGACAATAGCGTCAAATACTTATTGAGCAAGTTTTACGATTTATAAAACCCTCAATAACCGCAAGCGCATGGGTTGTATTTTGTAGTGATGAATGGTCAGTCCCACAAGGAGGGTATTAACCTAATCCTAAGTCATCTAAGGCTAAAAAAAAAGAATAAAAAGAAATAAAAAATTACATAAGTGAACACGAAAAGTAAATACGAGAATTTGATTAAAGAATTGTTAAGCCAAAAATTCAACAAAACATAATTAAACTGAGCAATCACACAGGTCACAATGGAAATCCATCAAGAAAGTTAATCAAGTTATAAGAGAGGGGATTTTACCTATCATTAATGCTAATCTAGCCATGTATATGTTTACAGGGTGTTGGTTTTAGAAAGTAGTAGGGTTGATTACCTCTCTCGAGTTATAACTATTAGACCCTAAATTGTAAACCCTAATCGAATTATGGAACTTGCAATTTCTCAATTCACAAATTGCCCACAATTCTAATTAGTTCTAAAGCTCTCTAATAAATAATCGGGTCTCGTATCGAATCTCTCTCAATGAAATTATCGACTAGATTGATTAAGTGGTTAGATTGCCTAACTCTCATTATTCTCATTTAATCATTTTTATCCAGCTCACCCTCTCGATTTGTTATCGAAACATGCAAATACATCAATCAATAAGACCACCCAACTCAAGTAAACACAAATCAACTAGATAAACATTAAAGATAAGTAAAATCCTGAAGATAAAGTTAGAACACCATAAACTACTCAAAATCCATATCCATACAACCCATCTCAACTTTATACATTTAAATTGTAACACCCCACTCCCGTAAGACCCGAACCTGACATCGATGGTGATATCCGAGTCCGTGCCCTGCGAGGGTGACGTGTTACATCACTCAGTTTTTGAAACAACATACACTTACATTTTATTAAGCGGAAAACCATTTACAAAACATAACTGATAATACAATGACCACGTGGGTCCTTTTATAAATACACAATAATATGGTGTCAAGTCCTCACACTACTGCAGACGCAACTGATCCCGTCCTCTTTTATCACTCTCAAGCGATCACTATACGCCCGTTGTCTAACGGGGTATTCTTCTGAGTCCTGAAAAATAATTACAAATTTTAGGTGAGTTTTGCCAACTCAATGAGTGACCATCATCGATGGTCCGCTCAAATAATGCTATGATACCAATGTATAACATATATTCGCATAGCTGCCTAATTGATCACAATTCACATACATCTATCTTTATT
>JANSVB020000433.1:119037-130062 GCA_025504935.2 Erythroxylum haughtii | reverse complement strand
GTTGATTTTCAGATAATGAGAGGAGATCTTGCTAGTAGAAAAAACTAACTGAAGTTCAATACTATTCATTTTGGATCAAAATATGGCTCAAAGGTCTAGTCAACTGTCATTTGAGGATTTTAGATAGAGTACTTTGTATAGTTTTCATTCTATGTAGAATCTTTTGTTTAAAACAGTGTGATCACATATGGTTTCTATATTGTAAATATATGAATGGTTTGTAATGAAATAACAGTGTAAAACATGTTTTGTTAATGAAATGAGATAAGTTGTTTTTATGATTACTTATGATGTGTATGATGCCATATTAAATGAATGTGACTACTCTAACATGTCATTCCTGTAAGGTAAGTGCTGGGATATTTTCAAGAATTTCGGGTATATATCTTATGGTGGTGGGGTGTTATATATTATCTGTTGGTCCATATTTTCGTAAAGATGAACAATATGATTCTTATCATTTCATTACTTTGGGAAAGGCAGAACATTATCCCATTACTATGGACAATAAGTTAATATAAGAATTTTCTAAATACTAAAAATGATATTTATTACAAAAAAAAGGAATCAGGATGAAAACTGTTAATTCTAGCATAGAGGCAACATTTGAAAAGGAATTTTGAACCTACACTAAAAAAAAAAACAGATTTTCTTCTTTAATGATAGCTTGTGTCAAAAAGCAACCATTGGTTGCTAATTTTTTTTTAAAAAAATAAAGATAGGCAAGATAAGATCTAGTCCTAAATTATCGAGCCTTTAATCTTTGAAAACATACATAACATTGATGTCCTTTTTGTACAGGTGGTTAGAAGATGTTTAAAGGAAAAGACAAAGCAAAAACATCTGGCATCTAATCATACAATGACAATTCTAAAACATACAAATAAGAAGATAACATGAAAATCTCTCCAACCACTCAGATAAAAGATAATCCACTATCGATAAAGATAGAATCTATTTTCTAAAAAAGTTGATGTGATGTAATTTTCGTTAAGTTTTTAATATGAACTCTATTTTTCTAAAAATGTTAATGTGATGTAACTTTCGTTAAGTTTTTTATCTGAACTTTAAGTCTACTAGTATAAATAAGACCCCTAGAGTGTTATAACGGGAGGCATCAAGCAATCTTTTTGTATCTCATCTTTGTAATATCTTCTACTATGAGATAAAAATCTATCCTTTCAGCAAATATATATCAAACTTTCCATTTAAAAACCTTATTCTTCTCTTAAAATCTTTAGTATACACCTTAAGGTAGGAAGCGAATTAAGATTATGTTGGACTATATTGAAGGAGCATTAAGGATAGTTACCTAACTCTAAGATTGGAGTTTAAAAGCTTGTTAAAAGACCCAATGAAAAGTTGGTAAATTATGGTAAAAAAATTAAAGATTAGAAGCATAATGATCCTTTAATTTGAGAATTTGAAAATGTTCTGACTTTTTATTTTATGGAAAAATTCATATATTGATTATCTAGAATATATTTATATTCTGTAGAATCTATAAATAAGATAATTGCATCTCTTTTTGAAGAAGTTATTAATAATATAACAAAAGTGATAAATTAAAGGATAAACATTTGCTTCAAATCTCCTTAGTTTTGATATGATAAAATCTTTTATTTCCTCTCGTGGTCAAGGTATTTGTGTTTGATTTGATTGATATTTATGTTTGTGTCTGTTTTGTCTGTAATTAGTATCAGAAGCACGACAATTTGGTGTACAAGTGAAGATATCAAACGGCATATTCAAAGAAAAAGATATTTAATAGCCATCAACAATAGACACATAAGAGAACTAAAAAATTGTTACTGTAAACTCCAATTCAACTAATTGTTTTAAATGCAATTTTTAAAACATTTTCTCAAGCAGATTTCTATTTTAATCTCACAAGCAAATATTTATTTTTTAAAATTATAAAAAAATTTAAAAAAATCATCTAATTTATCAAAGCCTAAGTCCAATCCAAAATTGAATTTCAACCTAAATCTATCTTGAAATTTGATCAAAGCCTAGGTTAAATTTGATTATATATTTTTTAATATTTTAAAATAAAAAATAACATCATTTTTTTATAAAATTTGAAATTTTATATTCGACAATCCAATCTTAAGCCTAATTTACAAAACCCAATCAACTCGAGCCAAACTTATTGATTTCAAACTAAGTTTAGTTGAATTGGGCAAAATCCACACGAGCTTAACGTAATTATTAAATAAACATTTGATTATAAACATATAAAACCAATAATTAATATTTATTAGTTATTAATGAAATAAATTAACATTACATATTACTTATTATTACAATTTTTAATATAAATAATTATATATACAATAAATCAATAAATTAGTTTGTTACACATACCATTTATGTAATTTTCTAATTCTTAATAACTATGAAGTAATTTTTCATATTAAAAAAAATCACTTGTGACTTCGTTTTACGTTTACGTCCCATAATTGTGAGGACAAGAAGTTTTTTTCTTAAATGTAAGACCTACATAATTTGTTAATAATCAAGCAAGCATAAGGAAATCTAAATTTTTGCTTATGCCAGACATCAGAATTTTCGAAGTTTATCCATTGAAAATGACAAGACATACGTGCCTCTTGCTATTTATAATTGTACAATAATTTGAAGAGTAATAATTAATACACAAGAAGAAATAGGAAAGGGAAAAAGAAAAAGGAAAGGGGAGGGAAGAAAACAAGGTCGTCAACAGGTTAGAAGGAGCGACAGAAGTTTTGAGAATTCGATCATTAAAAACAGACATACCCTTCCCCGCAATCATATAGAGAGGTCATGACCGAACCGGTGATCTTGTTCTTCCAGTCGACAGATCAATTAAACTCACAACGGATCTTGCCCCTTCTTGTCTATCTTCAGTTTTCTTCATACCTGTTGCTAAAAGGTCGGCCATTCAAAAATGTATTACAGTGTATTACAAGCGAACCCCATTCGAGTGACACTAATAAGTCGACCTACTAACCACGACTTGCGGGACATATATTTCATAACTTGGAATGTTGCCTCCATGGGCAACCCCCTTCAAATGCCTGCTCCAGTACATCCTCCATGCTTCTGGCCCGTAAAATCTGTTAAAAAGCTACAAATGGTGAGTCGCCAAAGAGAAACAAGAATAACGTATTGGATATCATAGCTCCAATATCAACAAAGAGGCATTCCATTATCAGTTACATAATCCTCAAACTAAATGCAAATTATTCCAATATTTGACTTGTATAAAGAATCTGTTTCCGGAGAATCGACATAAGATAACTTAACATCCAAATAAAGCAAGTCTCAGCTTAAGATCCTACAAGAAAGAGCTGAGACAATTTCCAAAATGAGAGGGCCACCTCCCCACTGTGTCAGCCTAGTAATGGATTGTCTTATACTGAATCAAGCACCTAAAAGTTGAGAGACGGGAGATCAGAAACCCATGGAAAGTCTGAGACATCCTTGAACGGATTTTCAATCACCCAATTGAAGGAAAATCGCCCATCTTTTTAAAGCAAATTTCAGTTTCATCACGTGACAACTCTGTGTAAATAAATGCATTTAAACAAAGGAACAAGGCATGCAGTAACACAATTCAGAACTAACCTCGAGACTACTAAGTACAGGTGCTGGTACTTCAACCAAGTCCTTCAAATTTCTCTCAGGAAGAATAACTCTCTTGATACCATAGCGATGAGCCGCCAATATCTGCAAGGAAACCACCCAGTAATCTACAGTTCAGACCTATGCATGCCCTCATGTTTTTTCAATTATTGTTATAGCTTACTTTGAACAGAATAAGCAATCAATTCATGGGAATCATTTAGCCAATGTAGAAGCTATAATTCATAGCTTCAAAGCTGAGTGCAGTCCTGTTACACAGGAAGACTATTTTTTAAAATAAAACAAAGACCGCAGGATTGCAGATCAGATACGTATATATGGCAGAAAAGAAGATGCATATTAGATTGGCAACAGTAATGACCAAGCTAAATGGGTTGATTTATGACAAATCAATGTCACATTCCGAAAGGGCTCAACTTTATCAAGACAATATAGAAAAAAGATTTCAAATCTCAACTCCATTAGCAAAAACCAATGATGATCAATTGTTTTAGGAACTAATTAATAATGCAATGACAGCTGCAAGAAAATAAAGAACACAAATAAAACTTCAAGCACATGGCATGTCAGGAAAAAAATTAAAAAGAAAAAAAAGAAACTTACAAACATGACTCGATCTATTACATTAAACATGCAAAATCACTAGTAAATCTCCAATTTTCAAGAGCATCAAATAAGAGATTCCCAATAGCAATTGGCAAAAATTTTGGACCAAACTGTAAAAAATTGATTATATTAACAAAAATATTCAGAAGTAATATAGTAAGCAAGGCAAGTCCATCTTTTTGTATATCGAAGAAAGTGAGAGATCAAGTATGTGTACCTTCTCCTTTATGCCTCCAACAGGAAGTACAAGTCCTCTCAAAGTCATTTCTCCAGTCATTGCTGTATCTGCCCTCATTCTTTTCTGACTAAACAATGAAACTAGAGCTGTTACTAATGTTACACCAGCAGAGGGCCCATCCTTAGGAACAGCCCCAGCAGGGAAATGTATGTGAATGTCACGACCCTCAAGAAGATTGATCCCTTCAGCAGCAGCCAACTTAAGATCAGTTGCCCTAGCTCGGACCTATAATCAAGGTGAAACTCAAAGCTGTTAGGATCTATAGACAGACCATCCGTAAGTACAATAAGATGCTTTCTTACAATGGTTTTACATTACGAGTGAATTTTGCAACTTCCATTTGAAATACTTACACATAGAAGAACTTCAAAATTTGGCCAAAGAATCAATCAAGAGAAATAAGACATTCAGGATTGAAAAAGTAAGTCTATTATTGAAGTAAAAAGAAGTACAGTTTCAACAAGAAAATTTGTATTTCATTTCTTGGAAAGAAAATGAGAAATATAGATAGAACAACACAAAATTAAAGAAGACTACACTCAATTTCAACAGATCTGTAACACCATTAAACAATAAATACAAAACATGAATGCTGTACTAGACAAAATTACCAACTCTAAACTTTCAAGAAACTTAATAACAAGTTTTTTGTCCTAAATTAATTGAATATGAATTTTATATAATGCAAAATGCACAAAAAACAGAATCATTACATAATCATAAATATGAATCAAATATTTTTATTTGTTGGAACACCAATCTTGTAGATTACAAATTACCCAAGTCAGTGCTATTTGTGCTGATTCCTTGATGACATCACCCAGTTGCCCTGTGAGATGCAATTCACCCTTTCCTGCCATTGCTGTAGCCTCCACAAATTGAACCTCTCCCCCAAAGGAAGTCCAAACAAGCCCAACTGATACACCTGGAGTTGCAACTCTATCTGCTGCTTCTCTGTCATCATACCTTGGAGGCTGCACTATGAAACAGACGATCAAGACTTAAAATCAATTAAAAATTGGGAGGGTCCACCTAATTTCTTCATTGAGTGGAAAAACAAAAGAATTTAATCTACAGTACACTTGTTTATGATTTGGCACTAGAAAAACGTGATAATCATCTATTGAGATCCAGAAATCAGATACCTAAAGAAAGAAGACAAAGTAATTACTCCTTAATTTTTATGTGAATAGTACAAGGAATATATAGGACAATACAACCCTAATTACCTCCTTAAATTAAAAGAATCTATTTATTCTCTAACTAATAGAATATAAACTAATTATCTAAAGAGAATCAGCTAATATCTCCAGAGATAATTAGCTGATTATTTCTATAATACGAACACTCCCTTTCAAGTTGGTGCATAGATATTGAAAGAATTCAAAGTTCTGTCTTGGTAGCCCTTTGCTGAAGACGTCAACATGTGATGTAGGTACAAATGGTATGCAAATGAGTTCACTTTTAAGTTTTTCTTTTATAAAATGGCGGTCAATCACTACATGCTTCGTCCGATCATGTTGAATTAGATTGTTGGCTGATAGCTGCTTTGTTATCATAAAACAACTTCATTGGACGCTCCACTGATTTCTTAAGTTCTTCCATTACTCTTTTAAGTCAATTTATTGCACAAATTCCTTAAGTCATTGTATTATATTTTGCCTCCGCACTACCTCTAGCCACCACATACTGTTTTTTACTTTTCCAGGTTATTAGATTTCCCAACAAATTTGTGCAAATACCCAGAAGTTTATCTTCTGTTAGTAAGAGACCCTAGCCAGTTTGCATCAGTGTAGACTTCAACTTTCCTTTGATTACTTTTCTTGAAGAATAATCCTTTCCCTGGGGTTCCCTTTAAGTATCTTAAGATTTTGTACACTACTCCAAGTGTTCTCCAATGGGAGTATGGACAAATTGGCTTACCACACTGATAGCAAAGGAAATATCTAGTCTAGTGTGAGATAAATAGATTAGCTTTCCTACCATTCGTCCTGTATCTATTGAAACTCCTTACTTAAATTCACCCAGCTTTGAGTTGAATTATCTTATGGTTTACATCCACTCATCCCAGTTTCTTCTAAAAGGTCCATGATATACTTCAGTTGGGTGACTACTGTCATTCTTAGATCTAGCAATTTCCATCCCTAGGAAATATCTAAGATACCCCATGCCTTTGATTTCAAACTCCTTTGAGCGATTCCTTTTAAGAATTTCAATTTCCTCAAAATTATCGTTAGTGAGGATAATGTCATCTACATATACAATTAGAATCATAGTCCTTCCTTCTGTAAATAGTACAAGGAATATATAGAACAATACAGCCGTAGTTACTTCCTTAAATTATTCTCTAACTAATAAAAACTCAACTAATTAATAGAATATCAACTAATTATCTAAAGAGAATCGG
The DNA here is from genome assembly GCA_025504935.2 of Erythroxylum haughtii. Classification (NCBI taxonomy): domain Eukaryota; kingdom Viridiplantae; phylum Streptophyta; class Magnoliopsida; order Malpighiales; family Erythroxylaceae; genus Erythroxylum; species Erythroxylum haughtii. The sequence continues at coordinate 123,184 of JANSVB020000433.1, read as the reverse complement.
CTAATATCAACAATACTAAAAGCATTGGTTTACAAATTCTGCTTCTCGTATCCTAAGAAGGCCCAATAGGAACTCTATACCCAACTTATCCCTTTTATGCACCATTGAATTTAGGTGGCCCTTCAATCTAGTTCTTCACAAACCTTGTTTCCAAAAAATGAAGCATCCCTTCAACATAAAGATGATATCATAATTGTCGCATCCCCAAAGGAGCTTTTCTCAAATAGAACCAGTTTAGAGCTCCATTCTGAAGCACTAAAACTTAATTTCTGGTTAAATCAGTTCTAAAGACAAAGTCTACATTGGATGAGCACATTTAAAGCAATCAAACAGCTCTCACCACATTTTGATTAACTAAAAGTGCTTTTTCTTTTGCTCAATGCAATGATAAATTAGTTAGGACGTAAGGATTTTCATTTCTGCAAGCATATCTAAGCCAAACATTGTGAAAATCAGATGAGTCATCATCCAAATGTTTCAGCAGTAAACATATCCTCATAATCAAGTTCCAGATAGACAAAGATAATTGATCCTTAAGTACAAGTCTTAACCATGCACCATTCATTCTTGTTTCAAAAACATTGAGATGTGTTAATGCAAAAGCAGTCTACTACAACAAAACAACCCAATAAAAATCTCGCTGACAAAGGCATTCTATTTAGGGGAAAAAATAATTAAACATGAGAATACTTACCCCCAGCACTTTCTCCAGCATAGCTTCATCAACAATTAGAGGTGAACGAACCCTAAATGTGCTGGAGATTTCATGACTGTTTTCACCCATGGGGATGACTTCCATTTCCACCTCAGCCCCACCAGCAAGTCTGTTCTCCAACAATGGGGAAGTAATTCGATGCATATCTTTACTCAATGGAGTAGCTTGTTCTTGTTCTGCAACTATTACAGCTGCAGCACGAGCTAAGGAAGCCAAATTTCTTTCCAGATTCCTCACACCAGCCTCTCTAGTATATCCCTGGATGACAAGATTCACCATAGCCTACCACAAGGGAAACCATTCATGACATTCATGTGTAACATGTGAAAAAATAACCATTCATGACATTCATGCGTAACGTGTGAAAAAATATGCACGATTTACAGTAGTTTGTTTCTCAGAGCATGGACCTAAGTTGAGGAGATATTTTTATTGTATTATATGAAGAAACGCATGGCTCGGAAACATGAACATGCAACCAAATAATGATAGAAGTGAGTTTGAGATAAATATGAAGAACAAAAACTGAATAATCATTCTTTTCATGTAATTAAACTGAAGCATCAAACTGAATGTAGATGAAGTTAGGTTCAGTGGGTGACAAAGAAATGCAAATCCATTGTCACATCCCTATTTTCATGTTTAAAGCATTATGATGTGGCTTTGTCACAAATCTGTGGCATAATGATCAAAAGTCAAGATCATAAAAGCATAAGGACACGATAAATGCATCTATTCGTGGAAAGACACCTACATATCTGGTAAATATCCTATCTAAATGTCCATTTTTAGCTTTCAAAAAGAAAGTCATGCTAAGTAATAAATTGATGAGCATTTCAATCATTAAATAATAGGAGAAACATTCTCACTGCAATTCAAAGTACTTTTCAGTTTGACTCACCACAATATGGAGATAACTCGATTTTACATCCAAAGAAGTTAGACTACAACAATTTGTTGTGAAGGACTAAACTGTTATACCATACTAGTTTCGTACCTCTGGGATTTGAAGGAACTCAGAGCTCAATCCATGCTCATCCAAAACTCGTGGAATCAAATGCCTCATGGCTATTCTTAGTTTTTCTTCAGGTGTATATCCAGGGAGCTCAATCACTTCCATCCTATCCAAAAGTGGAGGAGGGATAGGTTGCACCCTATTTGCTGTTGCAACAAAGACTACCTTTGAAAGATCAAAGGGTACATTTAAATAGCTATAGAAATTAAATCAAGGGAACACTGTTGCAAACATGCTTATCACAATGAATGGTGAAATGAACAATGTAATCAAATCAAATCAAATAGAAAGCTACATATATGAACCCATAACTAATCATTCCTTCTGTGAAATTGTTGGGGAGATTCAGAAATTAAAAATCCATCAACTGAGATAAAGGAAATGCATATTCTTAATAAAATAATGATTACCTAAAACATAGTGCAATTTTACCCCAAAATTAAGACTACAGAAGACATCCAGCAGAAAAAAGGATACTGATCATTAAATGTTTTATTTTGCTCAGGATCAAGAACCTCCAACAGAGCTGAAGCTGGATCGCCACGCACATCAGAACCAGTCTTGTCAATCTCATCTAGAAGCATGACTGGATTGCAAACTCCAACTCTCTAGAGCAAATAGGTCATAAAGAGATACATTAATGTGCCAACCTAAACACCCAACAGATGAGCACACAAAAAGAAACTGTGCAACAAATATCAAGTAAAGAAGTTTACATCATTGGACAAATATTTTCCTAATTTTTTATATTTCAAAATTATATTCAATATGCCAAGCTAATAAACTTCAAAATTTTCCAATTACTGTATAAACACGATGTATCAATGACCAAAAGAAAAATCATCATCACAAATGTGGCTTAATTAAGTACAAGGTCTAGGCAACCACAAAGAAGGAAGTCTCCATGAGGTAAAGTAAAAGATAACTATGAGATAGAGGAACTGGAATTACTGTTGCAAACTTTAATATCACTACCATGCATTCTAAACTGAAACATAACCAAATGTAACAATGTTTATTTAGTTTCAAAAGTAAAAATACAAGACGTGTGATATATTTTCCTGTTTACTCCAACATCTTCATCTACCTTTCCAAGTTTAATGTTTAGATCTAATGGAGTACTTGCTGGTTTATAAGTTGTATTGCACTTTTCTCTGAGGAGATCAATAACATATGTTTGTTGAGAGATAAAAATACCTTGACAAGAGTGATCTACTTCAATGACAAGGAAATATTTCACCCTTCCTAACTCCTTAATCTCAAATTCCTTATACAAACATTGACTTAGAGACTATCTTGCCTTGTTATCTCATGCCACTATTATTATGTCATCAACATAGACTAAAAGTGTCGTGACTCCCCATGAAGGTAAGTGTTTGATGACCAAAGTATGATCCTTTGGCTCTGTCTAAATTGTATAGCTATTATCACTATAAATCTCTCAAGTCATGTCATGGCAACTATTTTAGTTCATACAAGGCTTCTTCAACTTACAAATAGTTTAATTAGCCAAATTATTCTTATAACCTGCTAGCACTACCATGTAGATTTCTTCTTCAAGTTCTCCATGCAAAAATGCATTCTTGAGATCAAATTGTTGTGATTCCCAACCATAGGTAGTTGAAGATAAGCGAACTCTAAATAATATTTGTTGGGAAATATCCAGCTGGATATCTCCTTGATATTATTGACTCCTAAAAGTTAGTAAATCAGATTATTTAGGATATTATGTACAGATATTAGTTTTCCAGAATAGTCGTCTTTATTTCAATATATACTTGTACCTATGTATTGACCTAGCAATTGAGAATATTATACATCTGTTCAGAATTTCTGCATGGTATCAAAGAATACCTGAACAGTCCTAAACCCTAGCCGCTACCTATTGTCTTTAATCCTATCCATCTACGTCAACCATGTCCGACATTGTTGAATCCTCTAACCCATCTGTTCAAACACCTCCTCCTCACAATCCTACCTCAAATTCTAATTCCACTCAAATCACTACTATATGACTAAATGGAGAAAATTTTCTTCGCTGGTCCCAATCGGTTAGAATGTACATCCATAGTAGAGGCAAGATTGGATATTTGACTGGTGACAAGAAGAAACCTACGGTTGATGATCCTACACACGGAATAAGAGATGCTGAAAATTCTACAATTATGACATGGCTGGTAACTTCTATGGAGGAGGATATTAGCTCCAACTATATATGTTACCACACAGCTAAGGAGTTATGGGACAACATGAATCAAGTGTATTCTAACTTGGGAAACCCATCCCAAGTGTATGAACTAACTATCAAATTGGGTAAGATCCATCAAGGTGAGGACACTGTTACTAAGTACTTTAATTCTCTGAAACATTTGTGGCAAGACTTAGATTTGTTTAATGACTATGAATGGAAATCCCCT
>JANSVB020000433.1:79167-115581 GCA_025504935.2 Erythroxylum haughtii | reverse complement strand
TAAGCGTGGTCCAAATGTCTCCAAAATGAAAATTTGTTGCCAGCTAGGCGAACCTCTATTCTCCATATTTCGATTCTCCCTTTTGCTTGTCTTTAAAACTCTGCAACAGTGCCATAAAAATGAATTATACACCCCCCACCCCCTCTCCTTTTAAAAACAGCCAAACGCAAACAGCAGCAGAACCCAACGCCCCTCTCCTTTTCATTTCGATTAATTACTTTCTCCTCTCATATTTTTAGTTCTTCATTTCGGTAATACCGATCGGAGAAAGAAGAATGAATCGTAACCGGCGGAGACCAAGAATTGCAGATAGCTTAATCTAAAAAAGGTTGTATTTTACATAAAATCATGTGGTTTTCCTTTTGGAGATCAAGAGATCGATTCTCCATAGACGAACTCAGGTTTGGTTATCTTTGATTGCGGCTTTCGCATTTGTTATTTTCCTCTTAGTTTTCAGCTTAATTAAGGCGCTGCTTTTAGTGATTGTAGTGTGTCAGTGTGTTTAACTCACTGTAATTAAATATCCTGGCGTTTAAGTGTTTGTTGAAAAAAATTGGAAATTCAATTGATAATACCATTTTAGTTTGACGATTCCAGGAATTGGGTGCTCAAGGTTTCGACTTTAAATGTCTTATGCTTGTTAGCTTATCAACTGTGGGGCATTTTGTGTTATTCTGTTTGATTGGCGATGACCTTCCACATACTATTTGGGAAAAAGTTGCAACCGGAACTTTTGGATATGAGTATGCGTTTGATTTGATAAACTTTTGGTATGTTCTGCAGCCAAATCGATCCTAGTTTAATTAAAGTCCTTTTTTAAGCAAGCTTTCTGAAGTGCGTGGTTGGCCATACTACGGTAGTTACGTGATAATTGTAGCAACCCCTCTACTTGTCAATTAAAGGATATGGATATTCTCAAATATAATGTTGGCACATAAGTCTGTATACCTTTAAACTGGGGCTATTTAGATGTGGAATGTTGTGTGAATGGATGTTCTCACCTACTTTTGGCTTTTAGTCATAGCCTGTCTTGAGTGTGTTGTTCACGTAATGATTGTATATTGAAATGTTTCTTTTGTTGTTGAACTTGTCATTGGGATTGTCTAGGTCTCTTAATGAATCTTTCTTTTTCTTTTCCCCTTCATATCGGCTTAATTTTTGCTTAATTTTTGTGGTGGCATGAATGGGTATAATGGTTAGGATTCTAAGGAAGTTGTTGAGTCAATGTTATGATAAAAATTTTGACTTAATAATGATTTTGCTTCTATATGGAATAAGTATGTCATGCTTTTGCAGATATTTGACTGAGCGGTTGCAGAAAGTTCAGACTGTCAATGAAGTTAATCAGGTAACTAGTTCCAGTATTCCTTTTTTTTTTGGCGGAAATTTCCTAGTTAACTAATACCAGTATTCTTCTTCCTACTTTATTTGGTTTCATGAGTCCTTTGTTTTACTTTTAACTAATTATCTAAAGTTACCTTCTTCTATTAAGGATTTTGTTATTGAGGCCCTCAGATCAATAGCAGAGTTGATAACATATGGTGATCAGCATGACTCAAACTTTTTTGAGTAAGATTTTTAACTAATGAGTTTCATTCCAGGTTGCATTTTGTGCATAGCTATTTCATACTTTTCTGATTGCTTACCAGATTTTTTATGGAGAAGCAAGTGATGGGGGAACTTGTGCGTATGCTAGCAATTAGCAAAACTATTTCTGTTTCACTACAGTTGCTGCAGACAATGAGCATCATGATTCAGAACCTAAAATCGGAGCATGCCATATGTAAGTTGGTTATTTGGGACAAAGCATATTACACAGGCTGTAATACTATACATTAGTATTATCCATGTTGTAATTGTTGGTTAAACCTTTTTGCAATTATTTTTGCAGACTATATGTTCAGCAATGAACATGTTAACTACTTAATTACTTATACGTTTGACTTTCGAAATGAAGAATTGTTGTCGTACTACATTTCCTTCTTAAGGTATGTATTTTGTCCGCAAAGCTGTCCTCAAATGATTGATCTTTTTCCTCATCTTTTGCTCTTTGAATTTCATTTTTTACACAATATTGACAATGGTTCTTAAATGTTTTTGTGCATGTAGAGCAATAAGTGGAAAGCTTAACAAGAATACAATTTCTCTACTTGTAAAGACTGAGCATGTAAGTTCTATTTGTGTAACTTGTTCTATTATAGAATGTCCATTAATTTGTATGGGTAATTCCTTTTTCTTATTTACTGCAGTCTTGATGCTAGTGATAAGGGACATAGAAGTTTCAAGCAAAGTTGAAAATGTTTTATGCTAATATTGATATGCATTGCTCGGATATAGAGTCTAGTTGGAGAAGGTTGTGGCCATGTTCAAGAAATTGTTTTTATTGTTTAGGTTGCCTTTTGAGGATATTAGTTCAAAAGTCACCTTTAGATCTCTTCTCTATTGTATTGAGTCTTATTTTTCCTTGAAAGCATGCTAAACTCAACTCTGTTGACCTAAGTTGTAAACCATATAAAGTTAGGTTTTGTGGTGGCACATGCACTTTTCTTTCCATCCTTCTTGGTTTTGAATTAAATCAATATTTAAGCTTTAGTGATGCAAAATTCTCCTTTTCTTCTTAGCCAATCATGTTCTCTCTCTATATATATATTTCCTTTTGCTTGAAAATTACTTCCAAAAAGAGGTGGGTCATTGTTACATGTTGACAAGTATGTAGTTTTCTTGATGGTTTATGATTTTCGTTATGCTTCTAAGTTATGTAACTTGTACTTGAATGCACGCATTTGTGCCTTTTCGGCTTTTTGATATAATCTTTTACCATCTTTTGCACTTAGGAAGAAGTTGTTTCTTTTCCATTGTATGTTGAGGCAATACGATTTGCTTTTCATGAAGAAAATATGGTTCGTACTGCAGTACGTGTTGTGACATTAAATGTGTATCATGGTGAGTAACTGTAACTTCGCTGCTTTGTTTTCCCTTTTGATTCACCTATTCTAAATCAAATTAAAGATCAATAACATCTATTACTCTTGTTATTGTTCTGGTTTCCAGTTGGAGATGAGTATGTGAACAGATTTGTCACAAAGGTCCCTCATGCAGATTATTTTTCAAACTTGGTTACTTTCTTTAGGAAGCAATGTGTTGATCTAAATAGATTTGTCTATGAAACATTAAAGTAAGTATGAGGAACTTAGACATTTATTACCTTTTGTGGTTGGTAGTGCTTCTGAACTAAATATTATTGCTTCACTAATGAGACAGAAGCCCAAGCCCAGATCTATCCGAGGCAGTTATTTCTGCTGTAGATGATATTGAGGACAATCTATACTATATCAGTGATGTCATTTCTGCTGGGATTCCAGATGTTGCAAAATTAATAACAGACAAGATTTTGCGACTTTTGATACTTCCTTTGCTCCTTCCATCTTTACGGTTTGGTGTAGTAAATGTAATGCATTTCTTCTTTTGATCTTTGTTGATTTTATAACCTAACCATCATAGCTCTTAAATGAATGGTCTTTTTCTGAATAATTTATTCTTCTTTAACCTACGTTAGCTTTTAAAAACAGGAAAAACAAATTGGTGCTATGACTTCGCTGTATCTGCTTTGTTGCATCTTACGCATGGTTAAAATCAAGGACTTGGCAAACATCATTGCTGCTGCTCTTTTCTGTCCATCAGAGGCATTTATTGTGGGTTCTGAAGCTAAACTCAATGGTTATGCATATGATCATTGTTCCCTGCATGAAAACCAACAGTTAGAAACTGGTAAAGGTGATGATTTTGTAAGGGTGGCTATGCTAAAGTTGTCTGATTCTTCTCAAGTACATACTGGCAGTATTATTGAATCAAGTTCTTGTTGTCTTCCACATCATACTTTAAGGTAACATATTACTATCATTACTTGTTTCTCTTTTACAACAAACCATGTGTTTTCCAAGTAATACTTTCATAAACTATCTTTGGTTACATAATTGCTTTATCTCTTTGGATTATCTGATGAATAATTTTTTTTTGTGTTAGTTATTGTTCCTATTTCCTTAATAGTCCGAATATAAATTTGAATGTAAATCCTTTATATTTGAGTTTCTAAAACTTGTTTTTATTAGTTTGTGATGGTAATTTGTATGTTTAGTAATTGTATCTATTCATAATGAATGAAAGAATTAGTGATCTTTTTCGTAATTAAAATCCTTATTAAAAATGAATTGACATATTTTCGTTTCATTTTTTCCTTGTTGGTTAGGAAATAGTAAGAATCCTTATAATAGTACAATTGATTTTTATTTTGGTTAGCACAAGTAGTTTTTATTTGGGTAATTTAAGTTAGTCCTTGTTTTAGTGGAATTAGATGTTTCATATAATAGGTAGATGTTTCATTTGTAAAAAATGAACAGATGATTTTCTGGTATTCAATTCAAAGTTAAAAGTATGAGGCGTTCTTCTAGAGTAATTCTTCAATTCCGAGGGTGATTTGTAGAGAGCTATGGTGTCTAGTTCTTTACAACTAGATTTGATTTTTATAAGATGCTAGTGTGAAGTTTATAATCTTTGTATGATTTAATTTTGAGTTTTTCTTTATTGATATTAATAAAAAAATGTTCATATATGAAACAACTTAGATGTATAAAGAAGATTGTTTATGCTCTAGAAGGTTCTTATATAGAGCTAGGGTACATAGTTTTGGTAGTCTCCTAATTTAGGAAGATTCCTTATTTGGAAAGATTCCTAATATAGCTAGATATTATAAGAAAACAACTAAGAATAATCTCTGAGAATAATCCCTTATTTACGAAATTATCTACACTCCTCCTCAAGTTGGTGCAAAGATGTCTAACATGCCCAACTTGCAAATTTGCTCTTCAAATGGTTGTCTTAATAGCCCCATTGTGAAGACATCTACTCTCTGTTCTTTAGTAGAAACAAATGGAGTACAGATGCTTCCATCTTCCATTTTTTCCTTGATAAAGTGCTTATCAATCTCCATATGCTTTGTCCTTTCATGAAGTACTAGATTGTGTGCAATATTAATGACTGCCTTATTGTCACAATACAACTGCATGGGAGGCTTAACCTCCAAGTTTAAATCAAACATAAGTCTTCTGAGCCACAAGACTTCACACACTTCTTGAGCCATAACCCTGTACTTAGCTTCTGCACTACTCTGACCATATTTCCCCATAGATAGGTGCACTATCCTGATGTTGATCTTCTGTCAGTGATTGAGTCAGCATAGTCTGCATCCGTATAAACCTCTATTCTTCTTTCTTCCTTCTTCTCAAAGAACAATCCCTTGTTGGGACATCCATTCAGATATTTCAAAATTTTGAAAACAACCTCTAAGTGTTCTTCATATGGTGAGTGCATAAATTGGCTTACTAAGCTCACTCCAAATGTTATATCTGGCCTAGTGTGAGATAAGTAAATCAACTTCCCAACAAGCCTCTAGTACCTCTCCTTGTTTACTGGAACACCATTTTTGGGCTGTCCAAGTTTCTTTCCTGGTTCAACTGGTGTATCACAAGGCTTACAGCCACTTAAACATGTCTCTTTTAATAAATCCAAAGTGTATTTTCACCGAGTCACCACAATTCCCTTCTTGGATCCATGCCAAGAAAATATCTAAGCTGCCCCAAGTATTTTAGTTCAAATTCCTTCTCGAGTTGTGCTTGTAACTTCTCCCAATGATTATGATATCATCCATATACACTACTAGGACAACAATTTTATTTCCCCAGTCCTTTTGGTAAACAAGGTATGGTCTGATTGGCCTTGAGAATACCCCTGACTTGTTACAAACTTGGTGAATCTATCAAGCTAAGCTCTTGGGGACTGTTTTAGTCCATACAAAGACCACCTAAGTTTGCACACCTTGCCTTCAAAGCTTTTCTTGAACCTAGGAGGTTGCTCCATGTACACTTCCTCTTCCAAATCACCGTTCAAGAAAGCATTTTTTTACATCTAGTTGGACTAGAGGCCAGTCTAAGCACGCAACCATTGATAATAAGATCCTGACAGTGTTCAATTTTGCCACTGGAGAGAATGTCTCAGTATAGTCCACCCCAAATGTTTTGAGTGTAACCTTTTGCCACCAACCGAGCTTCAAATCGTTCTATTGAACCATCTGCATTGTATTTAGTGTTAAGGTGTCTGAAATATGGACTGTCCCTTTTCTTGCAACAGAAGCTAGGGAACCATCTACAATTCTTATTTTTTGGTTCCCTGCACAAGGTGAGTAAGAGGAAAAAAAATTGGAGCTATCAGTCATGTGATCTGTGGCTCTGGAGTCTATCCAAAAGTAGGAGGGTATAGAACAAACAAAGGCCTTTGGAAGGATTATACTTGACTAGACTAAAGAACAAGAGGGTTTTGGGGTATTCTATGCTGGAAGGAATGTGTACAGATGATCAAGTTGTTCCCTTGTGAAAGGAAATGTCCTGGATGAGCTAGAGGTATCCTAGTTATGACTGGACTGGTTCCCAGCTTGCAAAGCTTTCCCGTCTCTTGCTCCACTAGCCCATTTTTTCTTCCAGTTTGCTGGTTTGCCATGTATCTTCCAGCAGTTATCTTTTGTATGCCATGGTTGTTTGCAAAAATCACACCAAGGTTTTTGCTTATTTCTACGTTTCTCACCCTCACTGTCACTATTCTTGGAGACAAATGCTAAGCCTACATTCTAGAAGTCCATGGTGCCATTTTTTCCCAACATGACACTCTTTCAAGCTTCCTCTCTTTTGACTTTAGAGAAGACTTCTCGTATTGAGGATAGTGGCCTACGTCCCAAAATACGTCCCCTAACTTCATCCAATTCTGCCTTCAAACAAGCAAGAAATACAAGCCCTTGTCCCCTATCAACTTCCTCTCTATAGCGGGCCGCATCTTCTAGATTTTTCCACTTTGTTTGCTCAAACAGATCTAACTCCTGCCTTATTATAGTCATTTCATTATAATATGCAGTCACATTTTGCTCACCTTGCTGCATCTTCCACATTTTTGAATCGAATTCAAACAGTTGAGCATAGTTTTCCAGGTTTGAGTATGTTTCTTTGACAGCTTCCCAAACATCTTTGGCTGGTGGGAGAAAAATAAAGGTCTTCCAACCCCTGCTTCCATGGAATTGATGAGCCAGGCTCTAACCATGGCATTTTCCAAGCACTACTGGTCAAAATTAGGGTCTTCTGACCTTGGAGTTTGGATTGCTCCTGTTATGTTCCCTAATTTTTCTTTTCCTGTAATCACGAGACGAGCTGATTGGGACCATTCTAGATAGTTTCTTCCATTTAGCTTCTGGATTGAAATTTGTAGGGAATTTTCTGGTTGTATGTTGACTGAATCAGGTTGATTTCCTGATCCAGAGGAAGGATTTGTGTTGCTGGTGGTCTCGAGGAATGAAGATCGAGACCCCACCATTGTAGCTTTGTAATTCATGGAAGAGCGTGAGGCTCTGATACTACGAAACAACTTAGATGTATAAAGAAGATTGTTTCATACATATGCTTTAGACCCGTAGGTTCTTATATAAAGCTAGGGTACATAGTTTTGGTAGTCTCCTAATTTAGGAGGACTCCTTATTTGGAAAGATTCCTAATATAGCTAGATATTATAGGAAAACAGCTAAGAATACTCTCTAAGAATAATCCCTTAATTATGAAATTATCTACAGTATATATTGCCTTTTGCTTTGCTCTTATTTTTAGCCTAAACTGTGTTCCTTTCCCTTTGTCCAATTAGTGTAGAAGTTATCCTTTAGTTTTCCTACTTTAGTTTGGCAATAGAGTATTGGTTCAACTATGCCTACATGTAGTGGAAGGTCATATAGAGAATTACCTACTGATCATAAACATGATGAATTGATTTTGCAAATTCTGAAGAAGTTGGATGGCCTTGGGGCATGTATTCAAGGTGTTCTAGACCCTGACTGACAAGAGATAGTTGGTTAACAACCTAAGCTTGATAGTGAAGATGGGATATGCGAAATAAACAAGTTGACTAGGATGACAATAATCAACAACTAGGGCAATTTAATATGCAAACTACATGAGGCTATCACCAAAGTAAGTTCTCTAGATGTAATGGATGCATATTAGTTTACTAGGAGAGATTTTTATATGGCAAAGAAAGAAAAGAAAAGTCTCTGAAAATGTATTTGTGAGCATGAAGTTTGGGTTGAGCTAGGTGGAGACTTCTATTGAATGATTGATTGATACGTCTCTTAAAATAATGAGGATGAATTTATGGTTGACTTGTCAAGTTGGGGAGAATGACGAGGACTGAAAATTTTGTTAGGTTATTATTTCTTATTAGAAAAGGAAGTGAAATATTTTATATTAGCTTTTCCCCATTGGTTTAGTATTTAAGCCTATTACAGAATAATTATTATCCTTATTTTTGTTTATAATTTTAGAGTTCTTGTTTTAAAATAATTAAGAATATGGTAACAAGATCAATATATTGGGATGAATGTTACAATAGTTAAATAAAAGCAAAAGGTTCAAACACCATTCAACAAGTTTAACCCTAATATTCCAAAAACAACACTTATGTCCCTAATATTTAGAAAATGTTAAAATTGGACCCCACTATAATGGAAAAGGCGACGATAATCTAACTTGGCAGTTTTTAATACTTTTTTTCTTTTGCGGGCCCCCTTATGCAACGTCAGTGCTGACATGGCTGTGAGGCCTGCTTTCTTAAAATAAAAATATAAAATATAATTAATTTTTTTTGGGACGCACCTATTTAATTAACCCTACCACTCTTCTCTTCTTTCTATCCTCTCACGTTTCTTTTTATTTTCCTCTCACTCCTCTCCTATGGAGTCTTACCTGCTATAGTTTCGCCCATTTGATAATTTGATAACTCGATACTGTGCAAAATCCATTGTGCCCCTCTTAGGGACTTAGCCCCTTTGAAGCAAACTCATCCACTTGATTCAGCACTGCCAGTTCTTCAGCTAGTGCAATCCTCCTGTAAAGAACAATATCGGCTAACACAATACCCAATAGACTATATGACCACTTGAGAGCTAAGATTAATACATGCACTTGGCTTTGCTTCTCATACTTAAAGCAAATTTCATTTACATTCACCATAACTTCTAGCTCATGATCAAGTCGCCGTTTTAAGGACTTCCCATTGGTCTGCACATGAAACTGGAAAGAACATAAGTTGTACTATATGATAATCAAATTGCACAAATTCATAAGATTATCGAAGACATGTGCTTGTCCATTTGTTCCTTCATTGCTCATAGATGGAAGATTGTACACCATCACTAATTTGATTTATAAAAGTTCAGTAAGTACAAAAACTCCTATTATGGCACTCTAAGAATTAATCATAGATAGAATAAACTCAAATGATTTTTATTGTTAAATGTAATGTGCCCTCCATATGATGAGATATGCATTTACCAGGACAGAGCATCCGTAGATGGGACCCTATGGTAAATAAATATGCATGAAATCTACCTAAGTTATCACGCATAGAAGATTTACATGCTTCAAGCAACTCTTTTAGCCTCTTGGTGGCCATTGTAGCCTCCTCTGTCTTTCTTTGAAGAACCTGAAATAAAGAAAAATGTTATGAGCATGATATCTTCAAAAGAGAATAGTGATGTCACTAGAATAACTAATGTGTTGTTGAAGATTAGACTTGAGTGTATCACCATAGTTTTATTGTTTCATAGAAAAGATTGCATTTGAAACACCATAACTTAAAGTGTATTGTCTGTGTACATGTTTGCCCACTAGAGACTGGGTCCTCTGTGATTTGTACATACTAAAAGTTTATTGTAACACTTGTGAAAAGGGCTTCTACACCTTAAATAGATGAGATCAAGATGAAATCAACTTAAATGGAAAAGGAAAAGCACCTGTAACAATTTCTTTACCTGGGAAGCTTTCCACTATCAAAATTGCTCTGCCTTATGTTTTCTATGTAGCAAGTGAACTTACCCAACGGGAGGGGAAAAAAGGAAAAAGGAGGAACTTAAGCAATGATCATGTAGAGGAAAACAACAATGCACTGGAGCAATAGTGCCAGATATTTCACTTTTTGGGATTTTATATACTAAATTTCATCTTGCAACAGCTTGGCTGCTTCATCACTTTTTTGTTTTTTCTTCAAGAGCTGTATCTGGTTCTCTTGTTTCTTCTTAAGCTCTAGAATTTGAAAGGCATGAAGAATGATAACAATGAAAGTGCTACCCCAAGCAAAAGAGAAGCAACATGTAGGTGTTTATTCACTCGTGCTTCCAACGATTTTAATTTCTGGGAATTATTATCTTGCAACTTTTGTGCCTGTCCATCAAAACTAGATCAAAGTTTCTCAATTTCAGCTAATAATCGATTCCTTTCTTGCTGTAGCATTTGGTAGGTGAATGAATAAACTTCTTATTCTCAGTGAACTTGAGCAACTCTTTTTTCATCCTCTAATTCTACAATTTTCTTTCTAAAGTGTTAGCTGACTGCTTCAGTATCAATACCTCCAAAAAGTTTCATCTCTAACTACTCAAACAGACATAAAAAGCACACATTGTTAACCATTAGAATCAATATTGATTGCTGAAGACATGCTGTCATGGACAATAATGATTAACGATAGCTATGTGTCTATTAAAAGCTCCGTAGTTTCTCAAACAACATTCATTCTCCTATTCTATACTCCTACATGTTTCTGTAATAAGCAGTTAAGCTAGCAGTGATGCAGAGCAAAAATTAGAGAAAATTTATGAGCTCCCATTGTCCATATATTACATTACCAAGGTTTCTTCCACAACTTTGGGAGCTTAATTTATAAATTTTTAGTTGCATATTCTTTGTTCCAGTTTGGACTTGGCCATATAATAATCGTTATGCGTTATGGTCGAGAAATATTGGCTAAATGTGTTTGTTCATGAAATATATGTTCCTTTCATCACAATAAAACAAAAATTTTAATTCTAACCTCTTTCTCCTTCAACCATCTATTCAACTCATGCATCTCTTTATCCACTGTATTCTACAGAAGTGTATGCTCCCATTCTCTTGCTACTTCATCAATTTCTCTGGGATCTGTTGTTAAAATTGGTATTCCTACTATGCTATAACTGGCTAGATTACTTCAAATAGAATTGTTAAAAATGCTATAATTGGCTAGATTACTTCAAATAGAATTGTTAAAACCTTAAGCATAGCTGATTTTGCTTTAAAAGGTTTGAGAATCATGGAGGAAAAGATAGTGATTTGTAAAAAGCTAGTGAATTAAAACTAGGATTTGAAATGAACGGTGAAATTATTTTTAGTCTGGAGTTTTAATTGCCATGGTTTTGGCCCATTTGATAATCTCATGACTCAAAACTGTGTAGACTCCTATAGTTTTAGAATACATAAACACAATGGAAATGGTCCATCCTTATCATAAATTTACATTGTCCACTTACAAGACCCGTATATCAGTGGACTGATTGTATATATTTAATGGTGGCAGATTAGAAGTATTAATTATTTGTTTATTAACCAACCTGATAAGATTCCATATCTCAGATAAAGGGCAAAACTAAGGTTTCTTTGGTATGTCAACCTTCATGGTTCATGCAAAAAAAACCTTTAAAAGCGTCACCCAGGATATTATGAAAAGAACAAAAATCGTAGGTGTGGAGTAGGAAAAGTGCAAGGATGGGGAAGGAACGGGCTTGGAAGAACTAGATTAGCTAATAGAGGTATGGAGACGTTGAGAAAAAGAAAAGATGGTGAGTTTGGGTTTTTGCATGGAGGAGAGAGAGTAGAGGAGATAGAGAAGAGGAGTGAAACTCGGAGTGGTTTAGGGTTTTTTAGCAAAAAGATAATAATTTATAAAAAGTGGGTCCCACCTTGTTACATCAGTAATGGTGTGGCATTGTGAGGCCATGAAAAATAAAAAATTATTAAAAAGTGCTAGGTCAATGTTGACTTGGCACTTAATAGATGGGTGTTAATAATTTTGTTATAGTTGGATCCAATTTTAACGTTTTCTAAATGTTAGGGTCATAAGTGTTCTCTCTGGAATGTTAGAGTTAAACTTGTCGATTGATGTAAAACTTAGGTCAAAATTGAACCTTTTGCTGTTAAATAAAAGAAGATAGCACTTTTGGTTATGAATTTCATGGTTAAAAGTGTGAGGCTTTCCTATCTAAGGATGAGTGATATCAAGAAACTATGTTTGATTCTTACTTCTTTATGAACCATGGACGCGCTTTCTATGAGTTGCTATTATAAAGTTTATAACCTTTAGATAATATGAATTTGGATTTGTTGTCTTCGTTAATATTAACAAAGAAGGTTAAGATCTGCAATATTTTGCTTGGCTCTCATTTTTATCTTATGATTGTGTTCCTTTTCAAACTTCAAATTATTTTGGATGTTTTCCACCAATCAGCATGGTTCAAACACCTGAGATGGGAGTTCCCTGTGTTAATGTTTGTCAGGCCAAGGACAACATTATTGATGTTTTCTTTCTTCTTATTTTATGTAACTGATTTGACTTGAAAGTGGACATGTTAAATAATACCTTAGTTGTTTTGATTATAATATGCTAGGACTTTTATTATAGAATGAAAATTTTGATGAAAAAGTTTAACAATTAAGCTTTTGCTTTTGAGCTCTTCTTTAGGGGATCCATAAAATTGTTTGTCTTTGCAGGCTTTGAATCATATCTTTGATCTCTTGTGTAATGTCAACAAAACAATACTCACCTTTATTATTATTGCAAATTACATTCTATTATGCTAAACCTGTACAATAGTTAGTGAACGAAATGAACACAGGCCAACTAAGTAACTGTGGATTATGTGATATTGAATTTATTATATAGTTTCATAGAAGAAAGTTGGTACTTAAGGAACATTTGGAGAGTTTATTTGTGGAAGAAAGCAAAGAGGATAGAAAGTCATTAGGAACTTATATTGTTTCCAAGTCGCAAGGGATAGAGACATTAGCGTCTCTTGGCATATGGCATATTCATTTGAACAAGAATTGTAGCTTAAAAGTTATAACTATGAAAGGAAAGAGATATGATTTTGATGTTTACCATTATATTTGGTCTTGTATGAGACATAGAAAAGGTCTATAGTTTGCCCTATAATCATTAAACTCTAAAGCTGGGTGGAGTCTAAGAATGGACATGTAAATTCTAGCACACTACTCTATACAAAAGTCTAATTAGGTTCAAAGTGTTGAGAAAACTTAGGGTAACTGTAAAATTTGAAATTTAGTGTTAAGATCATGTGTTATATATCTATAAACATATATATTATTATTATATTTTATCTCTTTATTTTATTTATTATTTATTGTTTTTTAACCATTTTATATATATTTATCATCTTTAATTAGTATTTTTCACTAATATGATTTCTTTATTATTTATTATTTATATATAAACATATATATTTTATTTTATTTTATTTATTTTTTTCCCCCATTCATGTAGATCAATTTGGAAACAGTCTCTCTATTAGTTAAGGGTAAGCCTGCGTTCTATTAGCCTTCCCCAGGCTCTGCGCCTCAATTGGATTTATGCTGGGTGGTAGTGGTGGTAATGGTGGTGTTTTAAGATCATGTGTTTGTTTATACATTAGCACTCATGGTTGTAAATGTTTTTAAAACCATGCTATGAAACCATTCAACTCAAACTTGAGTGAGGAATAGAAATGAATCCTTTATCGACTCTTAGCAATTATATTTGTCTTTCATAGAGGATAAGAAGTGTGAAATAGCTTTGAGTAGCGGATGTCCACTAGCTTTTTTTTGAAAGGGTTGAATTTTCTTTTGTATTGCTAGAAATACTATGTGGCTTAATAGTTTCTCATGTTCTTGATTTATTGTTTAACTTAAAATGCAATTGCTTCTGTGTCATATAGGTGCTGCTCATGTTGCAGAGTGTTATCTGGAATTTTAGTTTTCTTTCTCTCTATATTTTATTTAAGATTCATCATCTATAGGTTAACTAGAAAAATAAACTTAATCTATTTTGTTTCTACTAATTGGCTAACACTGAAAACAATAATTAGATAAATGTTCAATTCTTTGGGTAGAATTTTTAAGTTCCATAACAATTACTATTATGGTTGATATGCTTTTGTGTTAATCATAGAGAAATTTAAGTGAAGAGGAAATGTTTGGTTGTATTACATAAAGAGCATTGTCAATCAAAGCACTTTATTACTCATTTCATCTAGCTTGTTTCTAAGTACTATTGTTGTTTAGACAAATTGAAGCTTATATTTAAGTACTTTTTCTAACTTTATCAATAACGTTTAAAGAATTATTGTGAATTAAAAAGAATGACCACAAGATTGTCATATTGTAGAATTTATGATGCTTTGAAATGTGAACTATAAGAATGCTACAGAAGAAATCAAACTGAATCCAAGAATGCAAGAAGAGGTAGATGTCACATAGTGAATGGTAAAAAGATTGGAAAAGAAAACTTATTCTTAAATTGAATTATTTTGTCTCTAACGTCTTTGTTAGATAAGAAGTAAAATTTATCTCTTCCATGTGTTTTTAGATGATAACTTTACACGATGGAAGTGCTTTAAATTTCATTAAACATTTTTAAAGGAAATAGATTAATTTTGGAGTACAACTTTGGCAATGCAATAGAAAATCAATTGGACACTATATCCTAGATGGTGGATTGGTTGTCTTTCTGTCACTAAGTCTTCTGTTTCCTTTGACTTGCATGAATTATTAATTCCTCTTCATTTGGGACATTTTTCTCCTGTGGCAATGTCTTTTGTCAGTAGTAAATTTGGATTCTTGCTGTTAATAGTTGTCATGGAAATGCCAAAAAGATGCGTCAACTTGAGTTGCAATTCCTGCAATTACTGCATTCTATGATATGCAGTCTTTCTTCTTCCCTTATTTTCCTAAACTATTCTCGAAAATAATTTTTGCATAGAAAATGGTTTGCTCTTTTCCTTTGCATACTTGTGTTAAAAGTAGTGGCTTATGTTAGGTTGTGGTCTTACTCATTATACATGATTGTTAATGTGTCCTCCTCTATTAGATCTGAACTTGTTTTTGTGGTAATTGAAATAATCCTAATCCTGGTTCATTTTTGTTACGTCTTTGATTATTATTTGTAACTTTCAATTTTTTATAGGCATGATTTGCTGCTTTATCTTACTAGTGGAAATGATTTACAAGTTTTGGGCTCATTAAGTTTGCTGGCTACGCTCTTGCAAACAAAAGGTTTTTCTACTGGAGTTAATTTCTCTTTTTATTTTTTTTACTTTTGCTATTTGTTGCTAACATCTAATAAATGTATTCATTTGTAGAACTGGATGAGACAATGTTAGATGCTCTTGGTATTCTCCCTCAGCGCAAGCAACACAAGAAGCTACTTTTGGTAAGTTCTTGTTGATCATGTTCTCGTTAAGAATATTTAACAGGTTTTCTACCCAAAAGTAATTGAAGCCGAGATTAGCCAAAGAATTTGAGATCAAAGATCTTGAACCTCTAAAATACTTCTTCGGAATGGAATTTGCAAGATCCAAGGATGAAATATTTGTGAACCAACGGAAATATACTTTAGACCTATTGCATGAGACCGAATTACTAGGATGCAAAGCAGCTGATACTCCTGTTGAGACTGGTGTAAATTTAAGACCAATTTAACATGAAAATGTTATTAATAAAGAGAGATACCAGCAATTAGTTGGGAGATTAATATACTTGTCACACACCAGACCTGATATAGCCTTTGCTGTGAGCTTAGTGAGTCAATTTATGCACTTACCAGGTAACATTTGGATGTTGTATATAGGATATTAAGATACCTAAAAGGAACTCCTGGGCAAGGTTTAATGTTTCATAAGTAGAACAACCTTCAAATAGAATTCTATATTGATGCTGATTAGACAAGAAGTGCTACAATAGAAGATCAATTTCAGGTTATTGCAAATTTGTTGGTGGTAACTTGGTAACTTGGAGGAGTAAGAAACAAAGTGTGGTTGCAAGAAGCAGTGCTAAAGTTGAGTTTCGTGCAATGGCACATGGAATCTGTGAAGTTCTATGGATTAAAAGGGTACCGGGGGAACTACAGATTCCTATTTCAATTCCTATAAAAGTGTATTGTGACAACAAAGTTGCAATTTCAATTGCTCACAACCCTATTCTTCATGATAGAACAAAACATGTTGAGGTTGACAAGCATTTCATCAAGGAGAAGATTGAAAAAGGATTAATTTGTATTCCTCATATCCCAATATCACAACAGGTAGCTAATATTCTCAAAAGGAATTACACAAGAGGCAGTTTAATGTTCTGGTTACCAAGCTAGCTATGAACGACATATACAAGCCAGCTTGATGGGGAGTGCTGAGAAATATCCAGTTGGATATCTCCTAGATATTATTGACTCCTAAAAGTTAGCAAATCAGATCAGTTAGGATATTATGACAGATATTAGGATATTATGTACAGATATTAGTTTCTTACAATAACCCTCTTTATTTCTGTATATACTTGTACCTATGTGTTGACCTAGCAATATATTGAGAATAATATACATCTGTTCAGAATTTCTGCAGTATTCATCCTTGCAACTAGAGAAAAAGTCTTGAGATAGTCAATTCCATAAGTTTGGGTATAACCCTTGGCCACCAATCTTACCTAATATCTTTCAACCGATCCGTCTGTCTTATAATTCACCATATAAACCCATTTAGAGTCAACAGGTTCCTTCCAAGCTAGCAACTTTACCAACTCCCAAGTTTTATTCTTTTTCTAATGCCTCCATTTTCATATTCATAGCTTGTTTCCATTTTTCATTGGTTAAAGCCTTGCATAGGGTTTTAGGGATAGAAATGGTGTTTGGGTTAACAAGGAAGGCTTTATGAGATACCCAAAAAAAAATTAATGAAAAGAAATGAGCAAAAGGATATAATGATTGTTTGGTACATTCCCTAATTCCTCTTCTAATAGAAACGGGAAGATCTTGATCATTATTGTTCAACTAAAATCCAATTTCCCTATGCAAAGGATTAAAATTGTTGGTTCATTCTTAAGATTCAAGTTGGAGTTTTGCATTTGCGTAAAGTCAAGAATAATCATCTTCTTCCTTGAATATACCTTGTTAAATCTCACATTTTTAAGGTTGAATTTGTCTTTTCTTATCGATTTTGCGGTATAGGTTCAAACATAAGCTTAAAGGAAGATGGTAGGTCAAGAAAAAAGAGATCCAAGAGATCCCCTTACCTAAGAGATCCCCTTTATTACTTTATTTGTTTCCTTATTTGCTCAATAGTTTATTTACTAAAATATCATTTTATCCTTTCTAGTTCTGGTCCCTATTTTCATGCGATCTTATTTACAACTTTCCAGGCAATAATCAAGGGATTGAATAGCAAAACTATTGCTTATCTTCCCTATATGTATTTCTGTAATTTATGAGAAATAATATACATCCTCCAATTTGTTTATGGTATCAGAGCTTTGAACGCAGAGGAGGATAGTTTCATTCGGGATGATAGGAGCGTGGCATGTCGAGTCGGGGGAAAATTTTGCCATTGGCCCGTCAAGCAACGCTCCACTAGGATCGATCCCAGAAATGCCAAACACCATTATCGACATAAGAAACTCGTCCTCTTCTCATAACAACATTGACATGCAACTATCAGGGGTAACCAACCATCGGCTTAATGGGAACAATTATTTACAGTGGTCCCACAGCATGCTTATGTTCGTAAGAGGGAGGGAAGGAGAAATATCTAACAACCGGGCCACCAATTGCGCCTGACTCAAAATATGAGGCGTAGATGATCGAAAACAACCAAGTAATGAGCTGTTTGGTTAATTCCATGACTCTCAAAGATAGTGACCAGTTTGTCCTTGCAACCTTTGCAAAAGAGATACGAGAGAATGCCAAAATGATGTATGTCACTATAGAAAATACCGCTGCTCTGTTTTAGATCAAAGGAATTATGAGGGAAACTAAGCAAGGTAAGAAATTAGTCACTAGTTATTACACCACGTTGGTAAAATTGTGGCAACAGCTGGACCTCTATGACCCACATCAATGTGCTTGCGGTTAAGATATGGCGTGCTACAAGAAAAATGTGGAACAAGAACAGGTGTATAAATTTCTTTTGGGACTAAACTCTATTTACGAGAAGGTTCGGGGAAAAATCATGGCAACCCCACCACTACCAACCATTATGGAGGCAATCAATTTGGTGAAATGTGAAGAGAGTAGAAAGTTGTTGATGCAAGGCACTCCAAGCAATAAAAATTTGTATAAATCTTCAGTCATGGCTGTCAAAGGAACAAATGGATCAGAATTTAAGAGGAAACAGGGTAAGCCTTGGTGTGACCATTGTCAAAAAGGTGGACATACCCAAGACACATGCCGAAATATTCGTGGGAAACCTCCAAATCAGAAAAAACAGATCAAAGGCTTGCGTACAAAAGCTACATAGCTACTGTGAGCAAAGAAGTTGAATTGGTGGCTGGCCTATTTTTTGAAGTCTCTATCGATGTCCACCAAATTTTAACACATCCAACTAGCTTCATCTTTGCAAATTGAACTTTTTGATCTTCTGACAATGGGTACCAATCAAAGAAATCTTCCATTAGTATTGACGAATCTAAAAACCGGTGTGGATCCATCTTTCCTACAAAATTGCGGGCTTCAACACTAACTTTCTTTGTAATACCATTTGAGTACGTTGTATGCTTCAACTCTATGATAGCCTCTAAAGTCTTGCATGTGCTCTCTATGTGCTACTAGTTGGTTTCTTTGTCTTGGATCTCTCGGTACGCGTTGATTTCCTAACCATGTTCGTTGTTGATTAGTTTCAACCTCTTAAGGTCCAATCTTTCTATAACTCTAAAAAGTATTTCATCTTGCTCTTAGTCAGTGAATATTCTTCTATACGCCCTTCCGCTATGTCCGCCATTGTGAACCAAAACTCTGATACCAAATTAATATAGCACAAATAGAAGAAATATTTAACTAATAGCTAAAACTCACAAAAATTAAGACTGATGGAATATCAAGTTTTAGGTCTAGATTTCAGCTTGGAATGCTAAAATTTCAAATTAAATATAGCTGATTGTTTGGGTTTGTTGAAAATCTTAGGCTAGGATTTTATAATTTAATATGGCTCGAATTTCTGTTTGAAATGGCTAGAATTTAGGGTTTGGTTTGTTGGAATTTAGAGAAGACACAAACAAGAGAGGGTAGGAAACTAGGAATCACTTATAGGGTCTTAACAATCATTCTTGGAAGAGAGCATCACACCTTCTAATTAAAAACTCAAATTTGTAGAAAAGATTCAAGATTTGTTGTTATTGAAGGGCGAGTACACATATTTCTAGAGAAGTTCTTAGAACTCTTACTCTAATAGGAAAGGCTTCTTAGCAAATTTAAATCCTATTCTAATAAAAATTCTATAAATTTAAGTCCTAAACAAATAGGATAACATATCTAAAACTAAAATAATACAGCTATCTTACTGCTACTTCCCATCTAACAAGGAATCCTAACATAATCTAAATTTTACCCTTATTGTGTTTATCGTCAACTCAATTTCCACAAAATTAAGGCTTATGGTTGACTAATTTTTTCTCTATTATTTTTCCTATAGACTTCAAGCTCTTTTGTGTCAAAACCTTTTGATGTTAACCCCAAATTGATTTTTAATCATAGAAAAAAAATTAGAAGGATAGGACTGACATCAATTTTGTTTTTGTCAAAGTTGTCAATAAAAGATCTTACCCTTCTAAACTCTTATTGCTTCAGACCACCTAAGTCCTTAGGTGTCCATTTTGTTGAACTTTGTTAGAATTTTTAATAAGGATAGAGTATAGAGTCTATTAACAAGAATTGGGCTTGGGTCAATCATTGCCAAAATGACTAGAACTAATCATTTGGATAGTTGACCCTTACCACTTATAAACCCTTTAACATTTTCATGTTTAGTCAATATGGGATACTCTAATAAACTTCAACAACATAGGCCTGGTCATTTTTTCTTGGTTCTCCTCTCTGTCCCCACTCTCATATTGGAGATTTTTCATGAAGTGTTTAACACTTTTTGTGGTATGCATGCCTTCTTATAATTAGTACACCACAAGTTATCACGATAATAGAAGTTTTCATAATTTGTGGCTGAATTATAGCAACATGGTAGATTTATTTGTGTTTTGTGGTTCAAGCATCAAGTTTCTTCTACTTTCCTCTACACAAAATAAGGCCACAATCTTGATAAAACACAAAACTTCATGCCTGCCAAGAATTTGGATTCTGACTTGGTCAAATTCCAAATTAAGTCCAGCCAAGAAATTATAGACTATCTTGCTCAAATAAAGCCTTTTAGTTTTTAAAACAACCTCCTGCCAGAGGGATTTGAACTGATTCGCATATTCAGTAATCACCCTACTCCCTTGTTCTGAAACCATAGTCTTTACCTTGATCTCGTACACTTAGGTTGTGTCTCTAACCTTAGAATATGTCTGTTGGAATGCAACCCAAATATCTTTGGCAGTGGGCAAAAATATCCAGTGACATAGAGCTCTATAACACACAATAATTATGGAAATCTTCTTCATCCCATGCTTCAAACCAAGGATCCTCTAGTTTCAGCCTCACACTTATGAGATGGTTGATCTTCCCTTTCCCTTTTAGTATGTTGCCAACGAGTTGAGATCATTTAAGGTAATATTTTCTGTTCAACTTGTATGCAGCCTGGATTTTTATGCAATTGACTAAAATGTTGATATTGAAAAGTCTCCCCTAATCATGCTATAATTGTCATCTCTACTACTAATCTCTAGCAAATAGCAAATTAAGGTTGATTGCTTAAGGAAACAAAATACTAGCAATGAAGGCTGGTCAGCATCACAAGACTGTCAACAATGAAGGCTGGTCAGCATCACAAGACTGTCAACAATGAAGGCTAGGCATTCGGATTAATTTTTCCTTGGAATTCAAAACCTTACAAGTTTTGATAACACGATAGAATTTGAGATTTGAGAGAATATTTTCTGCATTGCTTGTTGGTAAGTGTACAAGAGGATCAATTATATACATGTTACCCTAACAACTGAAAAGGAAATAAAAATAATAAGATCCCTAGAATATTATAAACGAATAGGATAATCAGATCCCATGATTATGGGATATCCTAACTAAACAAGAAATCATAAAAGGATACGAAAATCCTAAAATAGTTATGTTTTTCCCACAAACTATATAGGTAACTACCTAGTTAAAAAATATCCAATAAAGATAAAAAATAATTAATTTAGCCATAAATAATGTTTGCCAACAAGGACCAACCAGGCGACAAATATATGTCCTTTATCAAAGCTAGTAAACATTATTGCGACTTAAGGGCTCAATATTATAAAACATAATAGTAATTTTCCTATAGAATGAAAGATGTCAATAAAGGACTAGGTAAGAAATAAGTCCACTTTCCTACAATGATTGTAAACCTAGAGAATACTCCACCTGATGTCAATACAAGACTAAGTAAAGAAATAAGTCCACTTTCATCTAATGAGTGTAAGCCTAAAGAACACTCACACTTGGAAATAGGTGGAGAAAAAAAAGAATGGATAAGAGTTCAATAAGCATTATATATGAAACAAGATCTACCTTTAGTCCATCAATGAGGCGTCCTGGCATGCTTCCAATATATGTTCTCCTATGGCCTCTTATATCGGCCTCATCCTTGACACCACCAAGGGATATTCGAACAAATTTTTTGCCCAAGGTAGCAGAAATAGATGATGCCAAAGATGTTTTCCCAACACCAGGTGGGCCAACAAAACATAATACTGGGCCTCTTGCATCTGGTTTTAGCTGCAATAGTAATATCGATTCAATGAGTATAAACATCAATTGAAACTGACATTGGAGATATTTAAGGAAACAACCAATAGAATAAACTCAACCTTTCGGACAGCTAGATATTCAATGATTCGTTGCTTAATCTTGACCAGACCATAATGATCACTGTCAAGACGTTCTTGTGCAGCTTTTAGATCCAATTCCTCTTCTTCAGTAGCCTTCTGCCAGGGAAGATCAGCAAGAAGCTCCAAATAAACACGTGAACTATTGTAGCCAGGTTGCTGAGGTTGCATTTTCTTAAGCCTCCTAAAATTTGTAAAATCCATTCCAGCAGAAATCATTAGCAAGACTAAAATAGTAATAGGTATGAGATACTTTATTATCTATCATATCAAAGTAATGCTTCAAGAACAAACGCACAACCTGACAAAGATTATCAGCACAATTCTTTTATTATAGAAAATGCATTCACAACATAAGTAGGGTTGCTAACTATAGAGCCAATTTCTTCACATCCTTTAACAGATTAACACAAGTCAGACTTGTGCTACTACCCCATCTACTGTTAGGGCTGATGGCAATAAGACTAAACATCGGATATGGAGGGTATATTCACGTAGGAAGAAAGAGGGTGATGTCAGAGTTAGTTAGGAAGGCTGAGGTGGCACTAGGCATAACAGAATTGTACGAGGGTAGCTAAGAGGGGAGGGGAGAGAGAGGAGAGAGGCATTCAGTACTGCAGAAGAATATTGTGACAGTGACAGAAAACATTCTCTCACTGAGGAGCAGCCATTGCTCTGGTTGTGTGGTGGTCATCAGTTTACTTGTAATAGCCGTTTGTATCACTGATTTTCTATCAATAATATTTGGATCTCTAGACAATCAAGCTAGAGCATCTAACATCTACATAGCCTAAAAATGATAAACCTCTGTTAAGAAAGAATCTTCTACACATACTACAACACTACTTTCACATTCACCAAAATTTGAAGCAAAATTAGTCACTCGAAGAACCGCATGGACTGAAAGGTAAAAAAAATCTGAATCACAAGAGTGGCATAAATCTAGCTTACAAATAGAACACTAGGTGGAAAATCATTGATCAGACTATCCATCGAGATGAAATGGATTGACCAAGATATGTTGGAATATATGTTGATAATAATGCAAGGAGTTTTTGCAGCCAAGCATCCAATGTAACACTTCTCCAATTTAAATCAACCATTAGTGTTCAAGTTATTTAGAGAAACCGCTAAGTTGTTGTAGATCTAAACAGTTTTGATAAGGTTGTTGTCAATTGTATACTTTCACCAATGCTAGTAATTTACTGAAAGTGGACACCTATTAAATGGATTCCCAAGTAAACATCGAAGTATCCGTCCAGGTTGTAGTCCTTCTTGCTCTTTGAAAGGAATTGTTGTTTTGTTCTTTTAGGATTACTTCCAAATCTAGTTAACTATCCTAATAGTCTAGTTGTTTCAAGAAAGTTTCATGCAATTCTTCATGCTACAGATATATTGTATTTGATAAAATATCAGCTATCACATCTTCATGTAAGATATAGAATCCTTTCTACTCTAAACAATACCTAAGCTCTCTCTGAGCATGTTTCCAGATATTTGAAGGCATTCCTGCACTTTGCATTTTTCTTTCTATGGCAGCCACATCATCCTCATCATCATCATTGTCACCAAGCTCTTCCTTTATAGCCCTCATCTAGAATATAATTCAAACGGAATGGCCCAAAAAAGTGGAATAATTAATAGCAGCCAAATTTTAAACTAAGAAAGAACCAAACATTAAATCTTGAGCATCAAGGCATCAACAAACTTCCAAGTCATAAAATGTATATTGACAAATTTATCTATAACATGAACCTACCCACCAAAACCTCGTTCAACTAAATGGACATACTTCCATAATACCTCACGACTGAAAAAATCATCAACATCACCTCTTAGTTAAATGAATTAATTACAATGACAAACTTGAAGCCCATCAATCAAATTTATGTGTGTTTTTAGTATTTCCATATCAACAAACGCTGAACATTTTTTTTCCTTCATTCTCTATTCCAAAGCTAATATAAAAGTATGCACTTAACCTCCTAACTTTCTAAGGACAAGAAAAGGGAGATCCACAAGAATGATTTCTTTTTTCTTAAAATTATATATCCAACAACTGGACAAAAATATAAACAGATGATAACATATGCTTAACCCAAAAGAGAAAAGAAAACTTTGAAATTACTATAGCAACATATCTAAAAGTCAAAAATGCTTCTACAGGTGACTATGTGCTAAGGAGACAGATAATGTTAAAGTTACAAGGAATAGAGATCCATAATTTATACACTCTAATAGACCAACCTTTTCGAAGAAACTGCCAAATAGAAATCCTTCCTAAAAAAGACCACTTTTGTTGTAGAAAAGTTACCTGCTGGCGTAGAAGGAACTCTTTCTGTGATTTTGATAATTGTCCCTCAACCTTTTGTGTTATCTTCTCTGCCACACGTATTGACTGTCACAAGTACAAGTGACTCCATAAAAACTAGGCCAGAGACCAAGATACAGTAGAAACCTAAACTTAAATGCCACAAAGATTAGTTAGCAGTATCAAAATAACCACCTGTAAATGCCTGTCAACCAGCTCGGTAGCTTTTGACAGCCTTACTTTCATATCAACTGAATCTAACATTGCTAGCTGCTCTTCAAAGCTTATCTCAAAACTAGCAACAAATATATCTGCCAATTTGTGAACAGGAACAGTTTCCAAAAGAACCTTTGTTTTGCCGCCAGTTTTTTGCTTCTAGGAAAGAAAGCATGAATAAAAAAAAGAATGGCAACTTAAGCATCAAAGCTATATGAAATCAAAATTTTCCAACTAAGAAAAGAACAGAATTAGATTCTAAACAAAATGAGTTTTTTGTAAATCACAATAGAGAAAGAAATGATAAGAAAAGAGTAAGTAGTTATGCCATATGCATTTTGCACTTCCAATACATAGCAAATACGAGTATTAGGTCCCATATTTAACAAAACATATAGGACCTAATACCCAAGTACAGACCATAAAACTAATTCTTAGTTTCTCAAGATTTTTTCAAACAAAACAATAACGCACATATAAATTGGTTAAAGATCATTCAACTCAGGATATTAGCTTTGTCCTGCCAAAAGAATTTTAAAAAAATTAAAATGGGATTACCATCAAGTTGCCTATCTGCAATGCATTAACATTCTTGTTTAGTTGCAGAGGGTATATGATAGAACAAGATCAAAGCAGAGGCTTCATAGCCCATAACTATCTCCCAATCAAAATTATAGTTTCATGATACCCAAAAATGGGATTTCTTTCCAACAACAAAATTGAACCAAACAAAAACCTATGGCATTTTATATACCAATCTACGTCAAAATAATTTCAAATTTAAAGGTTAAATACCATAATTACAAATATGCTCCATGTTACTTTTGCAAGAAGTCATCATTAATAGCAAAGCTACACACATACCATTTATATATAAGTATCTATCATCCTAAAAAGGAAGCAACATCAATGTTGAATAAACAATTAATGTTAATAAAGAACTCTAAATATTTTACTTGTAGCATCATAGAAAGAGAAAATCAGAGAACACGTGGAAAAGCAAGATAGTTCATTAGTGAAGTTGCAAAGGAAAAGAACCAAGAAACTAGAGGTAGAAATATGAAAAATTTGACACTCTGCTCCAAAGTATAAAGGTAACCACTTGCAAAACAAAGAAATATATAAGGCAATCCAAAATTTCATCTTCCAACAATCTCAACATAAAACTACCTGCTCTAAGACAGAAATGAGCTCCATTGCAGTTGATTTGAACTGACGAGAGAGTGCCATGAAATCAGGATCTTGCTCCACTTGCTCCATCTCTAGAAAAGATGAGGCAACAATGTCAGCGTGCTAATAAATGGAACCATTAAGCAAGCTTTAATACTGCATCTAAACTAAACAACAAACTTTAAAGTAGATATCAGTCTATCAACTAGAAATTATTTGAGCTATGTAGAAATGCATGCATTAGCTGCCATTAAACTATAGGTCTTCACTTCAAGGTTTTAGTATCAACCAAAAAAAAAAAAAACTAGGCTTGTAATTAAGGCAAGTACCTCCTACATCACTAAAAGTAAGACCTCTCCTATTTAGCAAATTAATAAGAACTCCCTTTTCCAAATGGTTGAAACATATCCAAATATTCATTTCAGTATCAACCCTTATATTCATACCTTCAGTAAGCCCCGTGACACTAGTTTTAAAATAATTGACGCATAATCACTCTTATATAATGTTCAAAGTAGAGTTCTCAACAATAGTACTTACTGCTTATAATAAGACAAAAGTGTGATCATTCAGGAGTTGAGTTTCACATGTAACTACTCATATACAGACACAATAACGGCAAAGTCTAACAACAAATAGTTTCCATAAGTGAAAATGAGTTAATTGGAAACCACAAGGAAAGTTGGCCAACGAAGATACATATCACAAAATTAAGATGAATCAGATTTTGTCTTATACAATGTTATCTAAAGTCAATTAATCAAGAATTCCAGAACTTAAGCAGTTTCAAACCACCAAAACACTCCTTTGTTGCATAACAAAGGTATCG
The DNA here is from genome assembly GCA_025504935.2 of Erythroxylum haughtii. NCBI lineage: Eukaryota > Viridiplantae > Streptophyta > Magnoliopsida > Malpighiales > Erythroxylaceae > Erythroxylum > Erythroxylum haughtii. The sequence continues at coordinate 89,111 of JANSVB020000433.1, read as the reverse complement.
ATTTTCAAGCTTACCAGCTCTAGTCATTTCAAGTGGAGATATCCGAGCAGTGTAATAAGTCCCTCTTGTACTAAGCTCCTGAACACTGAATCTGCACAAACCTTCAAGAACGACTATGTAAGTCACCCTCCCACTTGGCTTCTCCACCCCTCTTGACAGATGCAAAGCTCGAGCTGCTACCCCCCTACCAAATCAAATAAAAAACATATTAATTAAGATTACAAAAAGTGGCCAAATTCAAGAGTCAAAAGATAATATGAATTAAAGATAACCTGTTGTGCCAATGAATAACTTCCTGTTGATTTTTCCCGTCCGACGAGCCCACTTGAATTCTGGAGGCCTTGTCACCAGAATCACCACCACCACCACCACCGCCGTTACCGCCACCTAATCTCAAAATTTTCAAATAAGAAATTAATAATAATTCCAACAAAGTCAATGGGTACAGTGAAAACATAAAATACACACACACATATGTATTTTTACTTTGTGGTAGTGGCGTGGACGCGGAGGATGTCACCTCGGCGGCAGAATCTCGGACCGGTAAAATACCGATCATACCCTTCTCCTCTCGCTGCCATAGCTCTTGTTCCACCAATTTCACACTGAAATGTTTTAGATCAAAACAAGAAGAGATAACTAACAACCCCCTCCTCCGCAGTGGAGGAAGAAAAAAAAAAACACGAAAACGTGTAATTATTAAGAGGATGATTCATCACCTGCTGGGAGAAGTACAGCGAATACGAATTATAGCTCCTGGTAAAAGAACCTTATTTCTAAAGGGAAGGATTGCGAGTCGACTTGGTAGCTCTACCAATTCAGCCATTTGCAATTCAACCAACAAAAGAGGAGCAATAAATCTGATTTTCTTTCCACAAACAAAGAAAGCCAGCCACAGCAAACACTTGTATTATCTTTTTTATTATATTTTTCTTTATTTAAAACTTAGCAAAACAAGAGAGGAAGGCAATTGCGTGACTGTATAATTGATAGATGGTATTATATATAAGTGAGTGAAAGAGTTTGGTTTGGGTTTGACTTCAGAACATTGACTGGTTTGTCATCTCATCTATGCCAAGTATTCTCCACCATTTCTCAGTTATATAAGTCTGTTCGCCTTTTTGTTGGGTCGTTCTCTTTTCTTCTTCCTTTTTTTTTTTAATTTTCCTTTCTCCTTTTAACATGTGCTACAATAAACGTCTTTTTGTTTGTGGAACTGCCTTTAGTCCTTGAATTTTCTTTTATTTTACTTTTTGGCCCTTTATATTTCGTTCTCTTCATTCCCGGTCACCACTAGTTCGCATCTTTTCTTTTCAAGTGGAGTTCATCAACAATTGGGTTTTGGAAAAACAGTTAAACTTCTCGTATAATCTAGACTTTGAACTCCAATTGGGTTTTGGAAAAACAGTTAAACTTCTAATATAATCTAGACTTTCTGTTTCTATCTATTAAAAACATATTTTATGAGAAAAATAATATTTCTCTAAAACAATTAACAAATTTTAAAATAAAAAATTCATTTAGGCAAATTTTAAGATGAACATATGAAAAATTATTTTAAATATAAAAGAAATGGAAATATTTCACAAAGTATTTTATTTTGAACAATATGCTTAAATTTATTTTATATGTGATTATTTCCATCATACATTGATGTTAAGAATATATGAATAACCATATTGCTTAAAGAAATTGATTTCAACTTGAACAAAACAAGTTAAATTGAAAAAAAGATAAATGAGTGTTATTAAATGATTAAAGATGTGAAATAAATAAGATCGTTTAAGAAAGAAACAAAAAGTCAAAACACAAGGGCCAAAGCTTTCCCTAAATTTTTTGACAATGTATTAGTTTGATTCAAAAAGTTTCCATAAAGTGTTAAACGGTAAGAGACTTGTTGTTTAAGTCCTAAAAGTTTGTTACTATTTACTAATCATATGGAGTGACACTCATTAAGAATATATTTGATAATTTAATTATCAAATATATATCTCATTTTGTTATTTTTTATTTAATTTGATGTGCTACATGAAGAATTTAATTTCGTATATTTATTTAATAAAAGCCATATATACATCAAGTTTCATCTTATTAATTAAGGTTTAAAATTGAAAATTTTTCATTTAGTCATTTAACTACATTTATATATAATAATAATAAGCATCACATATCCATCATTGAAAGTGTATTTTCTTATAAATTAAAGGAAAATTCATTATTCAAAAGGTTTCATACAATAAAACTAAGTTGCTAATAGCTTGTTTGGTTCAGTTTCTTCTTCCATTTTTGTTATAGTTTTCAAAAACAAGTTATTAAAATGTGTTTGTTTGTTTGAGTATTATTCCTATTTTTGTTTTTAAAAATGAAAATCACAATAATTTTACAAAAGAAGCATAGAAAAGATGTTTTTGTGTATTTTTAAAACAGGTTTTTTTGGTCATAAAAATAATAACACATCTCGATTGGTTCACCATCTTTTCTGTTCTTCTCCATCGTCACTCTACCTTCACTGTTTTGTATTCATTTTTAGCCTCTATGCCTTTTGTGTCTGATTTCTCCATTTGAGGTATATTATTTTCCTGTTTCTTAATGCGGGTATGTTTTTGGGTTAAATATGGTTGTATTTTAATGGGTAGCTTGACATCTGAAGCTTGCATAAGTGCGAGGTGTCTTTTGAACTCTACTATAGTTGCTTTGATTGGCCCTGCTGTAGTCTGCATCTTTACACGCCACTACTCTTCCAAAAAAACTAGAGTCCCTCTAGTTTGGCAAAGTTTTTGTTCCGTATATGGCATGGCACTACTAGGTTCCATGTATATGTGAACCCCATTTCAATTTACTTCAATGGGATTTGGTGCATGGCAAAGTTTTTGTTCCGTCATCTTTTAGAATCTGAAGGTCCGGGTAGTCATGTTAAGCAGGTAATTTTACTCATTATTGAGCTTTTTTAGGTAGTCATGCTAAGCAGGTAAGTTTACTCATTATTAAACGTAGAAAATATAGGGAAAATGATATTTAAAAAGTTCTTTCTTTTCCCTTTTAAAATTCATATATGAGTGTATAACCCACCTTTCTTATTTGTTGACTTATTGCTCTCGACATAATATTCTTTAAACACAAAAGAATTCTTAAATAGAAAAATAGGATTAGAATTTATTTTTATAGTTATATTTGACTTTTTATCTAATTAAACATATATTTCGACAATCCATTTTTCAAACCTCGATGCACAATCAACTATTATGGCCTATGGGACTAAAAGTAAAAAACCTGGGCAGGCAAAATAAGTAGCAGCATCACGAAGAAAAAAGATGAATGTTGTGAAACTTGAATATTAACAATCTTTCATCCATAGGATTTCCTCACTCTCAGGGGACCAAATTTGTACCAATTAGTGAATAAGATGTTATACTATAAGATAGGATCTAATTTAATTGGAATTTGCCAGATTATAGCTGTTGTGGGGTTTACTTTTTGAGGTATGAACATGGTGGAAGTTAAAATTATTTCAAAGTAATGGTTGGAGTTATGGCCTACCATGTGAAGTTATTGATAAGTAGTCTCAAACAAGAATAAAAAATAGTAGATTTATAAAAGCAAAGGATGGTAAAAGTTGGAGGATTATAGAACTCTAGCAGTTTATCCTCAAAAGCAAATCAACTTATGCGAGCAGCGTTTAAACCACTTAATTTGTATAGCCTTTCTTATAGTAATTTTTAAAAAGTCTAATTCTAATTTTGTTATTTTATTCTTATTTTAGTTATCATTATATTTTTCATTTGGTATATGGGTACAATAAGAGTTTTAAAATCATGATGCATGGAGTCACATTATGATAACTTAATGAATTGACTCAAATTTTATATGCAACATTGTGAACCTGATGTCTATTGAAATATCTTCTTCATTAACAAACAAATCTATTTGTTTACTTATTTTCTAGTAGTGAAACTCTAATTATCCTAATGCTAAACATAACTAAAATATAAATGAAATGCATAAGTATAAAACTTCATAAGAAGATTAAAAGATTTCTAGTAAAACTTCATGAGAAGATTAAGAATTTCCAAATGACAACTATCTCTTAGTCACTTAATATATTTTCTGATATAGAAGTGAATTATAAAAAGCTCTTATTATCTTTTATTTACTCTCTATAATTTGGTTCACATAATTAACTCGCCTATCTTTATAAGCATATTGAATCTTTAATTGACATGGAAGTGGCTTGTTTCCCCCTTTTTCTTTCTTATTTCTTTATGCAACAATTAACTTTCATTTAATTTCTCATTTTAACTCTTCCATCATTTCCATGCACTTATATTAGACTATGGTTGTCTCATGATTATTTTGAACCATGTTTAGCATTGAATACTTTATAGAAGTTGTTGTGATTAATGTCACTTATATGTAATTACATTTATTGATAGAAGCTTAGAACAATATATGTTGAGCAAGTTTTACCACTAGTAAAACCCTTAATACATCACAAGTATACAAATCATGTCTTACAGTATATGAAGTTATCATCCTTAAGAGGATTATGCAAGGTTAACAATTTGAATCCTAACTTTGTTTAAGGTAACAAGAAATTGATTTAAATAAAAATAAATACCAGAAATTAAACCAAACAATAAAATAAAGTAAATAATCATAAAACAGTGAGTTGCCAATTAATTTTTAGATTGATCAAGATTGAATAACTATAACTTATTCTTTCCTCATTTTGTTTCTTTAACTATTATTGATTCAATTATGTGTTTCTTAATTCATAAACCTATCTTTAACTTATTCAATTAAATTTGAACCTATCTATTGGATAATTAATTTCTCACACAAGATCTCTCTTTGAATAATTATTAATTTGATAATTGCGAACTATTAGGATGAAAACTCTCATTGTACAATCTAATCTAAATAATTTTGCATTACTTTCTTAATTTATTGTTAAGTATAAGCGTGCACAATTATCAAAACACCATAATATGTATTGAAATCAACAACGATCAAAGTCATAAAATAATTTCAGAATAAATCTTAATCTAAAATTTAGAATCTCATGAGCATGTTAAACATCTTGGAATTTAGTTTACATATCAAGATTGATGAAATAACAAGAGGAAAAGAAGCAAAACTCTATTGGAGACTTGATCTGGAAAGCTGGAATTCCAGGATGTTCGTCCTGATCTCCTTTATTTGAGTGTTGGTTGCTACCTTTTTTGTGTTTTCTCTTATTCTTAAATAGTATATTTAGGTATTGGGAGTGTAACTAGGGTTTTCCCACTTTGATCAGTTCCAAAAATAAACCTAAACCCTAAAATAGATGAAAAAAACTTGCACCTAGAAAGTTTCTGAGTCATGATCATAACCTACTTCATTTAACCTCTATCTTCTTCATTCTTTAATTTGTTGCTTTCAAACACTCATAAAGACATCTAACGCCTCATGAAACATAAAATTAAGATCCAACACTCAATCAAAAAAAAATACTTAGAATACATACAAACGTTATTAATAACATAATTCTAAGCCTATACACATAATAATCAATTGAGAAATACTTAAAATCACACTTAAACATCTAGCAAAACATAGTATAATCTACATCTATCAATACAAACAATTCTAGTGGTTGTGTGGAAATAAATGAAAAAGATAGGAGTATGGAATCATACTATAGAGATGTATTTAATCGCATTGATAGTTAAAGAAGTGAATAAGAGAAATAGAACAGCTACTGCCCTTTTCAAATTTGGTTAGAAGAATATTTAGGTAGAACTTCAAACAAAATTCAATAAAGAGTATATTGATGTTCAATTGAAGAAAAAGTATAATGGATTAAGGGCTAGATTGAAGAATTGCAAAAACTTACTCAAAGAAACAATAATCAATTACAGCTACCTTACCGGTGAAGTTAATGCTACAAATAAATGTTGGGAAAACCTATTTAAGATAAAGATAATGCTACAAATGAATATTGGGAAAACCTATTTAACATAAAAATATGTCTTTGTTATCATATTATATACTATTTGTTCTCATGTTTCCTTCTCATCATTATAGGTAGATAAAATGGCTCACAAAATCAAGAAAAAAAGGATGTATGGAGTTTTCAAACTTGTGTCATATTTTAGGAGATACTATTGCAATTACTTTGTATGCACATCCATCAATAAAATTTCCATCGAATAGTACAGAAAAGGAATATAGGATTGATGTTGATGAAGATTGCTCGTATAATGAAAAAGAAGATCAAGTTACAAGTTCTCCATCTAAGTGAAATAAATCTCCTAAAAATAAGAAGGCAAAGAAGACTCATTCTAACATTTTAGAAGAGGTTTTGATTATAATTGGTCAACAATCAAAAAGGAAGAATGTTTTATTTGGAAAAAACTGACCGAAACATCATCCACTGTAAAGAATGGATATGGAGCTTCATCAATTAAATAAGAGTCTAACGTAATGTTAGAATGTTTGAATTCCTTAGATGAATTGGGTGCTGAGGGTGTGCAATATGGAAAAGCTCTAAAGGCTTTACATGATTCTCCACTTTATAGGGATATTTTTATAAAGATGGCAGATGTAAGGAAGTTGGATTGGATTATATCACTTTAGTTATATTTTCATGTTATTGTATATCAAATTCTTATTAATTTGACAGTTTTATTTTAAGCATTATTCCATAGTTTGAACATTTTAATTTTGTGTTTTGTATGAATGTTTGACTAAATGTTAATTCTATATTTTTGCATAAATATTTTAAGTCTATATTTTGTATAAATATTTTGTCTATGTTTGATTAAACCTTTTGATTTAATATTTTATTAATTATATAATTTTTATTGTAGATGTATAGATTCTTTATGAGATTTTGAATCATATTCTAATGATAAACTAATGAAGGTAATCATTATTTCTCTAACTGGGGGAGAGAAAAAATAATTTCATTTATAAAAGCAACCATGTAGAACTTTTACTCTATCAAGTCATGTTAGAAATTTTGAATAGGAATCCTATAAGGATTTATGAAAACTTAAGAATAAGCAAGATAATTTTCTTGAGCTTATATGATGAATTGAAGAGTTTAGGAGGCTTAAAAGCAACAGGTCATTTGATTGTGGAGGAACAAATAACAATTTTCTTGATGACTATAGGGTATTGTGAGACAACTAGAGTTAATGTACAATGCTTTCCATATTCGACCTGGACGATTTCAAAGTATTTTTGCAAAGTATCATATTCAATTAATCATTTTGCAAAAAAAGTTATTATTTCACCATCCTTTTTCAATATACCTCTTGAGATTCAATATAATTCAAAATTCTTTCCATATTTTTAGGTACATTAATATATTTAATTACTATTTTAATTATTTCCTTACGATTAATAATTATTTTAATAGTATAGTTTAATTTTTTAGGTTTGTATAGGAGCAATAGGTGGTGCACATATTGATGCATATGTTCCGACCGATGAACAAATACCATACAAGGATAAAAGAAATGATCCAACCTAAAATATTATGTATTGCTTATTTGATATAAGTTTTACATGTAATGGTTGGATGTAAAGGTGCTGCAAATAACTCTTAAGTTCTTTTAGAAATAGTGACAAATCTAACAAATCAATTTCTTATACCTCCACAAGGTATTATATTATTTTAAATAAACATAGTAATTATGATTATATTTTAATATCTTTTTGTTAATATTATGTTCTTTATATGTTGGGTAAGTTATATTTAGTTGATTCAAGGTACACCAATATGTTTCAATTTCTTTCACTATACAAAAGTGAGATATATCATTTGTGAGATTATAGAGGAAGTGGAAGACCTCAAGGTCCATAGGAATTGTTTAACTACAAGCATTCTTGATTAAGAAATGTTATTATAAGATGTTTTGGCATGCTAAAAGTAAAATTCCCTATACTTTCAAACATGCAAATTTATGATATCAAGAAACAAAATACATCGTTATTGCTTGTTGTTATACACAATTATTTTAGAATATATCTACAAAGCGATGAATTATTTCAAAATTGCGCTAAAAATGAGGAACAAATTAAGGAAAGTGAAAAAGAAGATGCAAGTTCTCAAGTGAAGTATAATATCATTCTAACACAACTTTAAAGTATGTCTTGGAAGCAAGATGAAATTGTTAGACAAATGAAGAATGATTATATTAGTTATAATTAATTTATGTTTCTTTTTGTACATGATAGTACTATTATATTTTAAATAATTATAATATGATGGACATCTTTTATTGATTAGAATAATTTAATGTAATTTTCTAATTTATAGATTTCTATTATATACAATTAATTAAATTTCTTTAATTATATAAATATGTATATATTTTATTTCTAACTATAATGAGAATTAATCAATTTTAAAACATAATATATTATATTAAAAATAATTAACATAAGAGTATAATAAAAATAAAAATGGGATAAAACCAAAAGTATTTTTGCTTTTAGTTTTTTATTACAAATCTCAACCAAATAAGTTTTTGTTTTCAGTTTTTATATTAGAAATCTCAACCAAAAATTTTTTAAAAAAAAAATCAAAAACCAAAAACATAAAGTAAAAAATAAAAATCACAACAGAAAAAAAGAGGTTAGTAATCTTCTCCTCTTATATGTAGAATAAGCAAATCTTATAAATATTCATGAAAGGGAGCCATGGATTTATGCATCATATATATGGCAAGGTAGCGAAAGTGTTGGAATCAAAAATTCAACCCCATGACGTCCTTAAAAAATCCAGAATCTATTGCATGTATAAACAAATTATAAGAACATGAAATTATAGCATATGTACCTTGCAAATATTTTTCCTTTTTTGAATCTATTAGGGAGCCATGGATCCATGCATCTTATACATGGCAAGGCAGTGGCAATGTCGGAATCAAAATTTCGACCCCACAAATCCCCAGAAAATACAGAATCTATGTGCATGCATAAACAAATTATAAGAACATGAAATTACAATATACGTACCTTGCAAAAACTTCTCCTTTCTTCAAATTTCTCCTTGTTGGGGTTGTAGCAAACACCAAACAACTTCCTTGGCCTCTAAAGAGCACTCAAAAATGAAGAAAATTTAGTATGTAAGGGTGATTAGAGTACTAAACAAGATCAGTTCAAGTAGATGCTCTAGTGAGAGTCAGATCAAGACTAAGTTTCATATAATTAATCTCATGAAACAATTGCTTAAGACTGCATAAATAATTCTCAAGATCACTCCTATCAAATTCTAGAACTCTTTTAGACCCTTAACCTTTATAGAATGTGTTTTTACATAAAATTTCGTGTGTACATAAGTGAAGAAATCACTTACGTACCACCTGTCATTAAGTCAGTCACGATTGTGGGTTGCGTAAATGACAACCATGCACACTTTGTTTTTCTTCCAATATTTTATGTGTGTGACCCATAGGATTATAGTAATTTTGGTCGCTTGAATTAACTCTTAATTTGAGCATATCATGAATGGTTTCATGCCACTTGAATTAACTCTTAATTCGAGCAAATCATGAAGGGTTTTATGATGCCAATTTATCATAATGTAAGTGGATTAACACTCAAACTCTTCGATAGTTAATTATCCTACTTATGAACCTTTTTATAGTCAATTACCATGCAATTCGTCCCTTCACCATCCTATACCCCACTTGGTTTGAAGTATGAGCTATGTGCCAACTCCCACTAGAATGATTATGTCAGATCTAATCCAAGTGATGTTAGTTCTTATCCTGGGATCTTATTACTCTATGTGCCATTGAAGACTGTCTTCATGACACATAATTGCTCTAGTCAGAGACTCCTAAGTAATGACTTTGATAAGAGGTCGTGGGTATTATCTTCTTCTATCAGGAGTGGTGAATCCTTTATTGGTTATCCAATTATGTTCGAATACCAATAGTTATACCTAATCA
>JANSVB020000432.1:3268538-3280174 GCA_025504935.2 Erythroxylum haughtii | reverse complement strand
ATTTCTATATTTAGATTGGGAAATATTATGGAATTATTTTATGACTTTAATTATTATTAAATACAATATATTTCTGGATGTTTGTGGTAATTACTCATGTTTAAACTTGACAACAAATCAAGAGAGTTAATCAAAGTAATCTTTGTTAGGTTGTACAATAAAAGTTAGCAATTTAATAGACCAACAATTGCTAAATTAACAATCAATCGAAGAGGGATCTTGTTTGTAAAATTAATTATCTAATAGATAGCTTCAGATCTAATTGAATAAGTTAGGAATAATTTTATGGATCCAGAGATTACAAACCTATGCATTTTGAATTCAATTAGAGTTAATTAATTAGGTCTTGAGAGAGAGTAATCAAAACTTTAGGAAATCTAGGATCAAATGCAAAAATTGAATCAATAAGATTAAAGGAAACAAAATAAAGAAAGAATAAGTCCTAAGTATCCCATCTTGATCAAAACTCTAATTTTATTGGCAGTTCATTGTTTATTTGATTATTTATTTCGCTTATTATTCTGTTTTGCTTTTATTCAAATCAATTTCTGAATACCTTATACAAAATCAATTCAAATTGTTATCTCCTACGTAATCCTTGTGAGAATGATAACCTTTTATACAACAAGATATGATCCCTATATATATGCAGGTATTGAGACTTTTGTTATTAGATATAAAACTTGCTCAAAAATCCATCCTCATAAGTGGAATTGTATAAGGGAGATTTTGGCCACGTTTTACTAGAATACACACTCTAGAAAATTTTACCCCTCTTCAAATGAGTTATTATTTCAGTCATACATAAATGTTTGCTAATGTAATTAGTCAAATGGCTCAATTCCTTTTTCATCCAACAATTAGGTGAAATATAGTGGATGTTCAACTATAATGGTAATTGTTTGTGTTTAATGTTATGAAGTTTAATGTTGGGTTTCCAAGTTTAGAGAAATATGGGTTTATATTTGAAGTGCCAAGGTCCACATTCATTTTGAGCTTGATAGGGGAATTGAATTTGCTGAGGAAGAGATCCTTTTCATTCAGCAAGACCTCTACTATGATAAATCTTTTCCAGTTGTAATTTGACTAAACATTAATAGCTAGGAACAAAGGCCTTTTATGTGAAAAATATCCTAGCAAATTTGATTCTCATTCATCAATTCCTTCCTTTAGAATATCCATATCAACTTCTATATAGGTTCTTCCTTTAAAGGAGGAAGGTGGTCAATAGTGAGCTTTAATTTATGAGTTGAATCACTTAAAACCTTTTTCTAAATTTTTCAAATGGTATATTAGGAGTCGGAGTTCGCATTGTGAGGAGCTAGATTAACATCCTGAGCATGGACAAAAGCTTTGGGAAGAGGATCAGGAAACATGTTTTTGAATCCTAAAGTAGGAAAGTTTTTAGGGGGATAGGTTGTGCAGAGATGTTGACAATACTAAAAATGGTAAAAGCAAGAGGAAGTAAAAAACAAAAAGAGAGGGAAAAAATGGAGAAGATCATAATTCAAAAGAGGAATAAATAGTGAACCACTAGCGAGCCAAAGAGGAAAGGAAAGAGGAACAAGGAAGAAGGATAATGAGAGGACCTAAAAGGACACCAACGAGGATAAAGGGGGAAAAAAGATACTAAAAGAATGACGGAATAAGGGAAAACCAACTTTTAAGAGAAATGACTAGAGAAGAAGTGTTGCTAGAAAAGTAGTGAGGACAAAGAGAGGAAGTATAATCGAGTGAGTGGAAATTGAAAGCCAGCGAGAGAAGCCTTGATTATGCAAGTTGTGCAAGTCTTTTAGAGAAAAACATGAGCTACTCTTCTAAGATATTCTTTTATGTTATAATCCACTTGCTTTCAAATGCACTATATTTACATAACTCTAACAGTATATTCTTTATGATGCCATTTAAGAGATTATGTTTGCTCTAACATACCATTGTCGTAGGATATGTACTTGAATGTCCTTTGGATGTTTGGGTATATACTCTATGATAGTGGGGTGTTACATCCTAATTGGTTGTGACTGTTAGTAGCTTTTAGTTAGACAAATTTCCTTTGCTGTATGCAATCCGTTATCTTCCTTTGAGTAAGTTGCAAGATTCCGTCCCACCCACAAAACAAGCATTAATGAGCATGCTTGATAGTATCATTAAGTGTCTATCAAAAAACTTAGGATTCTGTTTCACTAAAATATCAAAGTCTTCCTTTTCAAGTGATTGGATGCTAATATCTTCTAATCTATACGCCAAAGGGAAGGGGAAAAAAAGTTGCAAGGACAATGCTAACTTCTCTTCCAACTTCCGAGATCAATAATAGTGCACAAATGCTTTATGACTAAATTTATAACCTACAATGCAGACTCCAGAATTTCAAACATTGAATTCCTATTAAGCAAAACAAGTGAAGTGGAGTCATATCATTACTATAATTTTTCAGGTCAAATTACTCGTATCGTATGGTTTTCATAGAAGTATCAATTTAATAAGTTCAAGCCTTGGGAATGGAAAAATCTATTTGGCCAGCACTACCCCTTATGAGCTGACCAGGTGCAAGCAGGAATTAGTCTGGGTGTGAATGACTTAAAGGCACCTTCCCAAAGTTGGGACCCTCTTAGGACACCTCGTGGCTAAAACCAAAAAAAGAAGTATCAATTCAACATTTTCCACTCGAATATTTTATGATATGGGCCTTGTTAATCCATAAAATTTTCTCAAAATATTTAGTTTATGAATCATAAGTAACTCAATAAAACCATAATTTGATAACTTAGTTTTTATTCATATGAATTAAAAGTTACAACATTCATTTTATAATTCAGTGAATGTTTATCTAATTTTTGGAAATTAATCTAAATTACAATTTTTCATTATATCAATATGACAACTAAGCTTAAGCATCAACAATTGAATCTGAATACGTCATTTATTCAAGTAATTATTCAGAATATAAAAATTAATGCTTAGATAGATACTGACGCTATTATTTGTATAGCATCTAAAACCCTTTTACAAAACTAGAAAAAAATTAAATAAACCCTTACAAATTAGAATGTCAGATAGTAGTGTAAAGTCTATATGGTATGTAAGCTATTATAATGATATTATTATTGAAAATATTTTCATAAGTTTAACAGATCAAGAACAAATTTACAAATAGTTGACATGAGATTGGATGTATACATCTTTCTGTAATTCAAATCTTGTTAAAATCCACTTTTTGAGAAGGAATAGATTCTCCTATTGGAATGATTATAATTGATGAAAGAATGACCGATTTAAAAGACCACGTAATTAGAATCATGAATGAAAATTTTGCTTATGGAAAATTTAAATTTAATACCCGCCTTAAATTAGGAATTCTTTTACAATCACAAAATTTAGATGAAAAATTACTATAACCTGCACATTTTATAGAGAAAATTTAATGACAATAAGACAATATCATTTTTCAATCACTTATCAAATTAGTTATGCTTTAACTAATTCTCATCATAATATTAAGTTTAAAATTACAAATCAAATTTACATCGACCAATCATTTGATGATGTAGCCAAAGTGTGAATAAGTTTAAGAACTAGTAAAGATTAATTGCAATGTCTAGTCTTTCTTTAATAGAAATTAAACCATTATTATTAATACAAAATTGTAGATAGTTATATTTTCTTTCATAATAATCTTTTTTCTAATCTACAACTTATAACAGAAAAATTAAATTATTTACAATTTTATCTTCTTAATAATCTTACTTTACAAGATGAAATTGAAAATTTAATAGAACAAGTCTGTAGTGAAAATCCTTTAGATCCTAAAAAGAACACTAATAATCTATTACTCTTGTTTTTATCTTTAAATTTCTATTAATAGTTTAGTATTGGAGGTTTCATTTTTCAGTAATTATTTTAATATTTTATATTAATTTTGTACATAAAAATTAACAGATAAATTATACATATATTTTATATAAAATAATTTAAATAATATTGAAATAATTGAATATTATATAATAATAAATTTAAGAAACCTTATTTATATTGCCCAAAAGAGACCTATAATTATATAAAAACCGTAAAAGTTAGTTGCCTAATTATTATAAAATACATTTATCTTATGTATATAAAAAAAATGAGTCAGAGTTTCTATATAATAAGCTATGTTAGAAACCCAAAATAATTTCAAATCTAAATTGACCTAAATTTATGGTAATTCGGAAGACACTTGTTGACTCCACTGATTCACTTCTCTAATTTCCACCCATAAGTCTACCTATGAGCCGCTAACTACTTTTTATGTTACTTGTCGAAAGCAAAATGTTCCACATGGACTCGCGACCAGACAACGAAAACCCCGATTTCAAATTTCAAGTTCCCACAAAAATGAAAAATCTAAACGTCCGTTAACTCCTCTCGTAACGGAGCCCGTCGTTTCCTTTCGTTATAAGCAAACCCTTACTCACTTTACTAACAGATTCGCATTCCTCTCTTCACCCCCACTTTCCCGAGAAACAAACAAGAAAAGACGTCCAGCAAAATGAGGGAAATCCTGCACATTCAGGGCGGGCAATGCGGGAACCAGATCGGAGCCAAGTTCTGGGAGGTAGTCTGTGCTGAGCACGGAATCGACTCCACTGGTCGCTACAACGGCGACACGGATCTTCAGCTGGAGAGAGTCAACGTGTACTACAACGAAGCAAGCTGTGGTCGCTTTGTGCCTCGTGCGGTCCTCATGGATCTGGAGCCTGGTACAATGGATAGCGTTAGATCCGGGCCGTACGGGCAGGTTTTTCGACCGGATAATTTCGTCTTCGGGCAGTCTGGCGCCGGAAATAATTGGGCAAAAGGTCACTACACGGAGGGGGCTGAATTGATTGACTCCGTGCTTGACGTTGTTAGGAAGGAAGCTGAAAACTGTGACTGCTTGCAAGGTTGGTTTGGATGGAAATTGTTGTATGCTTACTGTGTTTACTATGTTGACTATTTTCTTGAAATGAATATGATTCTAAAGAAGTTGTGTTACCTTTGACAGGGTTTCAAGTGTGTCACTCACTGGGCGGAGGTACTGGATCTGGAATGGGGACGTTATTGATATCCAAGATAAGGGAAGAGTACCCAGATCGAATGATGCTTACTTTCTCTGTGTTTCCTTCTCCTAAAGTATCCGATACTGTTGTTGAGCCTTATAATGCAACTCTCTCTGTTCACCAACTCGTTGAGAATGCTGATGAGTGTATGGTTCTCGACAATGAGGCTCTCTATGATATCTGCTTCCGTACCCTCAAGCTCAGTACCCCCAGCTGTGAGTTCTGAAAATCCAATATCATCACTTATCTTTTTATGATTGATGTTTCTGTTTTCTGATGATTTGTTTCGTTTGCTTATGCTGTGGCTTTTATGTTTGTGATTCAAAGATGCACTTCCCTTGGTGTATAATAGGTTTGCAATGATTCACAGTAGGGGGTAAAATGGAAATTGAAGTTTTGTTTCTCTATTCAATTCTTTTGTTGATCAATAACCATTGTGATTGTTTTTATTGGATGACTCAGCCCCGGAGTATTCAAACTTTTGATTAAGAAAACATTATTTTAGTGTTTTGGGTATCATGGATTGGCTAAATGTGTGTGAGTATAGTGCTTCATTCTTGCTCTGGTTTGTACAGCTGACTTCAATTGGGTTGTCATATTAATAATTACAGGGAAGCTGTGATAATATTTCACTTCTCATGCGTCATTGGAGCTGGATTCATTTGCATTAGGTTGTATGGATTAATGTGCATTAGATCAATTCTTGAGATGCCATTGTTCTACAAGCCCCTAACTAGAATTCTCTTTTTTTTTTTTCAGTTGGGGATCTGAACCATCTGATTTCAGCCACCATGAGTGGTGTTACATGCTGCCTTCGGTTTCCTGGGCAGCTTAACTCAGATCTGCGTAAGCTTGCTGTGAACCTCATCCCATTTCCTCGGCTCCACTTTTTTATGGTTGGCTTTGCTCCCCTTACATCTCGTGGTTCTCAGCAATACCGTGCTCTCACTGTGCCTGAACTTACCCAACAAATGTGGGATGCCAAAAACATGATGTGTGCGGCTGATCCTAGGCATGGCAGATATCTTACGGCATCTGCAATGTTTCGTGGCAAAATGAGCACAAAGGAAGTTGATGAGCAGATGATCAATGTGCAAAACAAGAACTCATCCTACTTTGTTGAGTGGATTCCCAACAACGTCAAGTCAACTGTTTGTGATATTCCTCCCACAGGCTTGAAGATGGCTTCCACTTTCATTGGTAACTCTACATCAATTCAGGAGATGTTTAGGAGGGTCAGTGAGCAATTCACTGCCATGTTCCGTAGGAAGGCTTTCTTGCACTGGTATACTGGAGAGGGTATGGATGAGATGGAGTTTACAGAAGCCGAGAGCAACATGAATGATCTGGTTTCTGAGTACCAACAATACCAGGATGCAACTGCTGATGAGGAAGAGTATGAGGATGAAGAAGAAGAATACCAGGAAGGGGCCTGAAGAGTTTGAGCAAGTCTTGATTTGGCTGGTTTGCACAAGGACGGTACTCGGTGTATTTTCTTTTGTTGACCTTTCTGTCCTGTTTCCGCTGGGACTTTCCATTTCGTGCCTCTGGTTTTAATTCTAGCACTTATGTGACACCTTTGTGTTAGTTGTATCTGATGCGTATTATGTTGATGTGTTTTGACCTTCACCTTGTATGCAAACTTGATAAAAAGAACGCATCGGTTTATGATCAGTTTAATGGTTTATAAAGATACTATTAAGTTGAAGTAAACAATCTCGATTAATTTAAAAGTTTTCTCTTTTAATTGACTGGAAAGGGCAATTTCACTGAAACAGAAACTAGCAATTAAAAGATTCTTAAAGTTATATTTAATATTGGATTTCATTTTTGGCACGATATGATATTAGTATCGGCTAAATATTATTTTGGATATTTTTAAAATATTTTCAAATTTTATAAAGTTGTAAATACTCTTTTAAAATATTATGATTTATAATATTTTATTTTTCAATACTCTTTTAATAGTATTATTTAATCTTTTAATAGTATTATAATAAGTGTATGTTGGAGAGCACAATAAAGTAGATGTAAATTTTGAAATAAAAATATTTATAGTTAAAAGTTTTATATTTATATTATGTACATAAAATTTAACATATATATTAAATACAATTAATAGGGTGGTTGGAATGATATAAAGTAAATTCAATTGCAGTATTAAACTTAATTCAAGTGTTTGGAAATAGAAAAAAGAGATGGAATCTACATTATTCTTTATAAATTAAATTTATCTTAAAAAGCATCAGATTGAATTATGAACTGTATTTCAATTCTTCTTTTAAACGTTGAAAATATCTTTCCAATAATACTCATCTAATCCTATTATATATCTCTTCACTTCAAGCAATCACGATTATGAGTACCATTTTGTACCCGACAGTATCTACTGGCCGAAATATAGGATGGTACTCTTGACGTTGGTACCAGTCGTAAATACCGGTCGATATCAACTGGTACCCAAAATTTCGGCCAGTACCGTGAGTTTCAGAAAGTTGAAAGGTGGAGGAATCACCTGATTAAAAAAACATTTAATTAGGGTTAAAGGAGATGTAGAAGTGTATAAACAAGTAAGTCATAATGTGAAGTAGCAGATGAAAACATTGCTCGATGAACATTAATTTGAGAGAGATAGAAGGGAAAGATTGAATTTTGAAATTGGTAGTGGAAGTTTGTTTTCTAGTTTCCGTGGTAATTATAGAAATGTTGAAGGTGAAAGTGGTAGTGGTAGTGGTAGTAGTGGTAGTGGTGGTGGTAGTAGTACTGGTAGTATTCCATCTCAAGCTCATGAAGAATATGATATGAAGAAAAGAAGAAGCCAAGTGACTAGTTTCTTTGCACCACGAACAACTCCTAGAGTTCAACTTTCAATTAGTAATGCAATGCAATCAAGAGATGCGATTTACAATGTCAATATGACAGTAGCTAGATGATGGTATGATTCAGGTTCGTTATTCAATGCTTCTCAGCCTTATTACTATCAACTTATGATGGATGCAATAGCCTCTTATAATCCAGGATATAAAAGTCATTCGATTGATGACTTAAAAGGTAAACTTTTGAATTGTGCTATTTCTAAAATTAGAAATTATTTGACTAAAAGAAGAGTGAATTGGGGTACTTATGGATGTTTAATTATGTGTGATGGTTGGACAAATATGAGACAAGAGCCTATTATTCTTTAAATGACTCTATGTTTTTGAAATATATTGATGCGTCTAGACTTATTAGAAATACTGAGACTTTGTTTGGGATATTTGATGAAGTTGTGAATGAAGTAGGGTTAGAAAACATTGTTCAGTTTATTACTGACAATGATTCTACTTATAAAGCGGCAAGAAAAAGGTTGCAAAATACCTATAAATCATTTTTTTACACTCCTTGTGTTGCATATTGCCTTGACCTAATACTGGAGAATATAGGGGATCCTAAGTTTTTTTCTGTTATTGATGAGTCTATGCGGAAAGTTAAAAGGTGACAAAGTTCATTTATAACGTGCATGGGCATTAAATTTGATGAGAAAGGAATTTACCAACGGTAGGAATTAATGTCGTCCTACTGTGACAAGATTTGTCACAAATTTCTTATCACTTCAGTCTTTTGTTTTGATAAAGAAAGAATTAAGACAAATGTTTACAAGCGATAAGTGGGTTGCATCTCAACCATGCTAGGTCTAATGCTAGAGTGGAGGTTTGTAATATTATACTAGAAGATAGAGAATTTGGGTCTCAATGTCAATTTGTTATCCGAATTTGTGAGTTTTTGGTGACGGTGCTTCGCTTTGCTGATAGTAAAGAAAAGCCAACAATAGGATATATTTTTTATGCCATGGAGAGAGCGACGGAAGCAATTAAGGCCAATCTGAAAATAGGTCTTCTTTATACATACTATATCTTTCAATCATTAATGAGAGAAGGGAAAGACAACTTTCTTCTCCATTGTTTACAGCTGGGGCATTTTTGAATCCTAGTGTGTATTTTAGACTGAATCTTACAATGCAAGTTGAAATTAATAGAACAATGCTTTTAACAATTACAATAATTGTTAGAGTTAACACGATGCAAGATCTTTTAAGTTCACAAATGGAGCTTTACAAATTGTCTTATGGAGATTTTGAAATGCCGATTGCTATTCGACAAAGAGGAAAGCTTTCTCCAAGTATTAGTTATTTCCTTTTTCTTATTTGTTGAAAATTAATTATCATTTTATTTTGTTTCTAACATTACTTTTGTTATCTTATAACTTACAGTTTCTTGATGGGATCAATTTGAAAATGGTGTTCCAAAATTGAAAAGGCTTGCGATTCGAATTTTAAGTCAATGAATGAGTGCAACAGACTGTGAACAAAACTGGAGTGCATTTGAATTTATCTATTCAAAGAAAAGAAATAGATTAAAGTATAAGAGATTGAATGACTTGGTTTTTGTTCATTACAGTTTAAAATTTTGAGAAATGTATGTTATTTTCATTATTATCATTATTAATTTCGATATAATTTCTTATAATTTTCTAATAATTAAATTTAATTATTTACTAGGAGTCTTAATAGCACAAGTACTTCAACTGATCAAATTTTCATTGATAATATTGACCTTATGGCGGATTGAGTTTCTGAAGAACTAAATTTAGTTTATGTGAATGGTTTAGAAGATAATTTTGGATAAAAAGCATTGACCTGTCATTTGGTGTGTTAAATTTGAATGATAATGATAATGAAGCTCCTCTCAATGATGAGGATTTTGTACCAAATAGTCACTGGGATCAGTACAGTTATAACAGGTATCTTCTCGTTGACGATTGAATTTTGTTCCGAGTTTTTGTTTTTCCTCTTCTTTTAATTTTACTAGTATTTAATGTTTATGTTAAATTCTATATATATATATAATGTAATTGTAAATGTTTTGCTTTTAGGTTTAACTTCTACTTGAATGTTTCTTCGTCATGAAGTCTTTTTGTAAATTATTTAAGGATATTTATTGATCTTTTTGTTGAATGTTTTGAATCTTTTGATGTAATTATTATTTATTAAAAGATAAAATTGTATTATTGTAATATTTTAGATACTTTGTATTATTCTTAATTTTATATTTGTATGATGATGATTGTCTTTTTTATATTAATTGTGGATATTATTTATATATATATAATATAAAAATTATTTTTATTTCATATTAATTTTCATTTTTATTTATTATTGTGAGTTTTAAAAATATGGTTAATGTAAACAGTAAATTAGTAAATTATACAGTACAACTATACAATATACCAATAGACTATTTTGTAAATTTTAAAATTTTGAGGAATTATTTCATAAATTTAAAAAATTACTCGAAACGGTACCGGGTAATGACCAGTAATAGTATGGTATCGTACCAGAACTCAATCTGGTATTAAATTCAGTACAGTATTCACAACTTTGCTTATAAAGAAGTGACACTTCAAAATAAGTAATTAAAATTATTATTACTAATTTCAATTACATAATTCTCTGTATATTTAACAGGATTCAATTTTGATTATCTAAATATTGAAATATACTCACCTACGTGATCAAGTTTGATATTTTAAATAATTATTTCTGTAAATTTATAGACTTGAGACGAAGCCCAACAAACCTACCCGTAAACCAAGCTTATTTCTAGTTTTCCTATGCCAAAACCAAGCTTTAACAGTTCAATGAACAATATTAATGTTGACACGTTCACATTTCAACAATCTCAAGAGAAATTTAGTGGAAAAGCATAAAGACCAAAAACAAGTAGACAAAATGGCTAATGATGATTGAGGATATTGAGGCAGATGCCTGAAAATATCATGACAAGACAGAGACAGAGACAGGTTGTCTAAAAGAAGAAGCCATGCAAGACACTCGTGTTGTCCTGGAAACATCAAATAACATGCATAAAATCTGGTCAGGTACAAATGCTTCTGCTGATATACACGTCTCGTCGTGATTACGAGGCCCTATTTAGTTATCTCTTCTCAGTAAATTCATGTCACTTGGTTTTCTCAAACCTTGGAAATTTATAACTTTCTTATTGGTGTAGATTTGGTCGCACGTCTTGCTGTTGTTAGTTGATTTAAGAGTACTTTATTAATTATCCTATTGAGAATTGCCAGGAATATCAAGAATTTTGTCTTATGAGAACTCTCCCAATCATGACAGGCTGCCTAAAAATATAATATATTATAAATTTAATAAATTAATCAAAATTTATATATATATAAAAAGGAACAATCTTTGTTTGATTAGACTTACATTAATAGAGTTTTTGTCAGTTGAGTCCTCTTTTGTAAATCTTTTTTAGAAAAACTTTTCTAAGAAATCAATTGACCGTTTGGTTATTATTTTAAAAAAGAGCTTCATATAATATAGACTATTTGACAATATAAAAATAAAAATTACTTTAATTTTAACTATATTTTATTTTGTAATAAAAGGTAGGGAAATTGAGTTTCCCATTGAGCTTCTTTCAGGTACTGCACCTGTAGCGCCCCCTCATCGTAGGGTACACATCGGGACGCCCGAAGGTCATTCCGACACGTATCCCACGATAAAGG